>CM035173.1:42322090-42852029 GCA_020205615.1 Panax quinquefolius
ATACTAAGTTCATCTATGCACGTAAGCCAAAGATAACATAATATAACATGAGGATGATGACAATGACATAATAATTCAATAAAACAAGTTCAAGAATTATTTAATCCATGAATTATTAACGCCCAAATTGTCAACATGATCTTTGTTTAAAGAGTAAAATTCAAGAATGATCGGAAGAATATTTCCATGAAAAGATCTTTGGATGAAACGCAAATATCAAGGATATTCTACTAATTTCATGGAGTATAGAAGTCAAAGTTTTAACCAACTGGGTATAATAAAGAATGGAATAACAAAAGAAATCACCATGCGTGCGCCACTTATGCATGGGCGGAGTTATTCCAACATAATAATAATAACGGAACCGTGTCGGTGAAATTCACAAGCACGTGATGTTCCAACGAGAATAATAAAGATGGAACCGGATCCGGTGTAAAACACACGCGAGATAGGATATTCCAATGAAATAATAAAGAGGCGGAACGGTCCTGTAAAACACATGAGCATGTGATGTTCCAATGAGAATAATAAAGATTTTAACCGGTCCGTGTAAAACACATGAGGCAGGATGTTCCAATGAGAATAATAGAAGAATGTCACCAAGTATAGGGTAAACCAGGCAGATATCAAAGTTATTCCAACGCCAAATAATAAGCGATGGAATAACGGAATGATTTCACCAAGTATAGGGTATGTCTGCGTGACATCTGAGTTATGTATAGGGTATGCCACTTTTACGGATTATTCCAATGAAATAATAGTGAATGGAATAACGAAGTTCTCTTCAAGAAGAATAATAACACCCCTACAAGTAAAAGAAATCTGAATATAGAAGTAGTGAAGTAGCGAGAATATACTCTTCTTTTTCTATAACTTTCTCTCTATAAACTCTCTCTATAATTTCTCTCTAGAGTTTCAATGAATTCGTAAGAAAATAATGAAGGAATGAGCTTTATTTATAGAAAAATGGAATGCATAAGTAACTAATCCATGAAAAGTCCAGGATTGATTTACTTTAATCGACGGTCCATATTTAAAGAAAAATCTTTTAAATAAAATATAATATATTCTATTTATATAAAAACATTTTACTATCTGCAAACACTTTATGCAATACTATGCAAAACACTATCTGAAAATACTATGCAACACTATCGCATAATAAAATATAATATATTCTATTTATAGAATAACTTTAATAAAAGTATTCTATTTTATATAAAAGATGTTTACATTTTTATACGTTAATAATACTGAATAAAACAAAACGCGTCATTATCGCTATAATAATTCATATTATTAATTGTGAATAATGGAATCAAAATGTGACTTCTCACATAGGCATCGATAATCAATACCGGTGTCTACTATGCAACCACACGTGTATTCTTGTGCTTTTACTACTACGAGGTAGTTCAACGAAGATCAACGGTAAAACTTCCACCGTTATTTTAATAAAATATTTTTGTCGTTTTCTCAATCAAATGATAATTACATTGTGGGGTCCACCAATGATTGAGCTAGTTATGCGAATATTCCCGCTAAACCTAATATTCCCAGACCAATCGATATAATATAACCACTTGCATACTTTGCAAAATTTATAAATACTACCCACAACTATAATATTATCTCAAATTCACACCATAATATTAAAAATTATTTTGACAAAATTTAAATCTTTATTGATAAAATCCTGGGGTCTCACAATCTCCCTCCTTATGGAATTTAGCCCTCGAAATTAGGGTGCGATACTGGTATGATAAAGAGGTGAGGTACCTTGAATACCTTTTATCGTTAAAAATATTAAATTCATCTTCTTGATCCGCCAAAGATATTCATTAACAATTCATCTTTGCACTTCTGGGCCAAAGATATACAATTGTAAAACCAATAATGCTAAGACGCGACTTAATAGTATCACGACCACGAATTATCCATGCACCAATTGGCCAAGGATATTACGTGTTTTCAATCTGAGTATGATTATCTTTAACAATCCACAGTCATAATCATACCAAGTCCATCTATGCACGTAAGCCGATGACTTTGAACGCATCCATGAATTAATATTTCATTCTTTGAGACTTCATTCAATAATTAATCCACATCATCGAATCATCCCCGCACTACGGGCCAAGGATATTCATTAGTATCACGACCACAAATTATCCATGCACTACTACGAAAGATAATTGTGTTTTCATTAGTATCACGCGACCACAAATTATCCATGCACTACGGCGAAAGATAATTGTGTTTTCAATTACTGATTATGATTATCTACCGAACAATCCTCATAATCATACCAAGTCCATCTATGCACGTAAGCCACGTGATGACTTTGAACTCATCCATGAATTAATATTTCATTGTTTGAGACTCATTTCAATAATTAATCCACATCATCGAATCATCCCTTTCTACGTGCCAAGGATATTCATTAGTATCACGACCTGCAAATTATCCATGCACTACGGCGAAAGATAATTGTGTTTTCAATTCTGATTATGATTATGCTTAAAACGATCCACAGTCATAATCATACCAAGTCCATCTATGCATGCGTAAGCCACGAGATGACTTTGAACACATCCATGAATTAATATTTCATTCTTTGAGACTCATTTCGATAATTAATCCACATCATCGAATCATCCACACTTCTACGAGCCAAGGATATTCATTAGTATCACGACCACAAATTATCCATGCACTACTACCAAAGATAATTGTGTATTCATTTACTATTATGATTATACCGAATAATCCGTGGTCATAATCATACCAAGTTCATCTATGCACTACTGAGGCGTGAGATGACTTTCAACATAATATAAACATGAGGATAATGATATAAAGAATCAATCAAATGAGATAAAGGATAAATATTAAACATTTATAATATAATTTATCCGAGGATTCAAGAATATCCCCATGTTATCAATCATTTAATAATCTCATAATCTAATAACATTAATATTATAACAATATTTTAATCACTTCTTAAATTTATAAACAATTTATCTTAATTGTTTACACTTTACCATATAATGCATTTAATCATTCAAAATGTCATACTCATAAGATATCATCACCAATTATCAAATCCTCATCAAAAAATATGCATATACTCTATATAGGATTCTCTGGCCATAAAATCTTATTTTCAACTTTGTTACTTCACATAACATATTTAACTCATATGTTCGTAACTAAACTATTTTCATGAAAAATACCAAATCAGCCCCAAAAATATTTCTTTTCTGGGATTTAGCATAATATAGTCCCATAATGAAAATATATTTTTCTCGAATTTTAAAATTTATTTACTATTTTTAAAATCAATTTCCACTTAATTCCTTAAGAAATTAGCTACCTCAAGTTTAACTCCAAAATTCCCAAATCTTGGCAGGACCTTACACATGTTAACATGAGCTTCCAGTTTAAATTTCATGGTCATCGGAGTTATAGAACTCAGGTTATATAGCGTTTTTAATCGGAAAAAACCTAAATATTGAAATAGTCATAACTTGCTCATTTTAAGTCGAGAATGAGCTCATTTTTGGACATGAGGTACTTTTTTATACCATATACTTTCATGTCCCAAAAGGCCAGAATTTTTCTCATAATTTAAGTGGCCGAAACAGCCTCTCTAAAATCATGGCAGAAGCTTTTTCGGTTTTTGCAGCTTTGCACTCCTTTGCTAAAATCAGTCCACACAAAATCTACAACACCTTTTCCAGTAATTCCACTTGGATTAGTTAGGTAACTCATAGATCTAACTCTAGGACTTGACCACATTCAAAAATTCAAAATATAATAGGAGATATGGTCAATTTAATTTCATGTTCACGTTTTCACTAAAATCGATTTTCAACTCTTTGTGATTTCTAAGAAACTTTCATGTTTTTACGTACTAACCAACATAACTCATCATAAAACTTACTAATACTTCATATACCCATGATTTTCATTATTCCAATGCTTTTATTATGACTTTCATCATAAACCACGTAAATCGTTTATTTAGTTGAAGAAATATTTGAGGTTTAAGAAATGGGTTTTTGTCTCGGGTCAATTGATACAAAATTCGATTTCACGCTCTAGGGTAGGCTAGAAATCTTCAAGAATACGTCAAGAAATTTATTAATGATAGAAATATCATTCAAAATCATTACTCTTATCCAAGACTTGGATAGTCGTCACATTGATACCAACCACACTTCTATCCCTTAACCTAGATAGCACCTCACAATGATACCTATAAACTTGCCATCTTCATTCACGATGTAAGCCTACGAAGAAAAGTCCGGCTTGATTGCATTCCACACAAGGAAGTTAACAATGAAAGGATCGGGCTCTTTACTTATGGCTTGATATAACGGTGATTAACTTTAGGGTTTGGTTACTTTGAATTAGTATAACGAGGTTGGTTATGAATATAAAAAGCTAACAACCTTACGAAAAAGCATGATGAGTAGTTAACCAATCGTTTTCAAAAATTACCTCAAAGGCAAGTATTTTCAAAGAGATAAGATAGACGAGTAAGCGTGAAAGTGTTTATTTGAAACAACAAGATTAATAAACGATTGGAGGTAACGAAGGTTTCTCCCAACGAAGTTTCAATAGATAAATCAAAGTCTAATTTCTCCTGAGTCAAATTTAAACGTTGAGCGCAAGCAAGAGAGATAAAAGAATGGGTAGAACCCATTATCTAATAAGGTATAGACTTAGCAGAATTTATAATTAACTAACCCATGCTAACTTCCGTTCGGGTTACCCACTTTTGAAAGTCAATGAAAACGCTTTCTGAAACCAATTTATTTTGTTTTGTCCAGTATCCTTTGGTGCCACTATCCCAAATGGACTTGACTTCACTTATACGACAAAATCGAGCTAAATGACCTTCTCTTCTTGAAATTTCCACTTCTATTATCTTTGCCATGATTACCACCAAGTGGTTACCATTCTTAGCATGATAATTTCCCCGATGGTTATCATTGTTACGATAGCCGTTGCCACCGATATGATTATTATCGTGTTGTTGGTGCGTTACCTTTTGTTTGAACTGAATCAACACTCTCATGTGCTTCATTGCTTATCTCGGCATTTTAGGATGTCATTTTCAAATACCGCCACCAAACATGGGTTAAATAACATATCACATATTATCCCTATACTACGGCCAGACCAAATAAATACCACATAAACTTAGGTAGGTCATACTAGCGAAGGAATTCCCCATCTCCCTCCTAGTACTATTCTCACATCTTAGCTAGGGATCATATCCTAAGCTCGATACCAACCGTGACGCCCCCAAAAATTAGGTATCGTCCACCCATCTTGAGTCGCCACTTACATGGTACATAAATTCAAATACAACTTACTAATATAAGCATGTGGTATGCAATCGATACATAAACTATGAGTTTGAATACAAATATTGTCTACTAGATATTATACAAACTCAAAAGGAGTCCTCATTACAACTATTATCACACTATTTCACGAGAATAGTGAGGACTATTAATGCTATCCTACGGACCATTACTTACGTTCGACTGTCCCCCGCCTATGTTCTCATTTCTGAAGAGAACGGTGAAAGAAAGGGGTGAGCTCAACTAGCCCGATAAGAAATATTATGACTAAGATAATGCGTAATAAATTATCATTAGCCTTGACGATGTTAAAACCGATAAAATACAATAGACAACCGGTTTAATCTGCAGTGAATAAGCAATCCATTAAAAGAGTCAAGTAGAGAATAAAGTCTACTATCTTTTAGGTTTTAAAAGGTTTTCATCAATTTTATCATTTGAGACTCGACTAATAAATAAACCACCACATCTAATCATCCTGTACCTCACGACCAAGGATTTTCATCAAATTATCAATGGTCAGCGACTATACCGAATCACCCCCGGTCATAATCATACCAAAAATTATCCATCAACGCATTACACAGCCTTTGAGGACTTTGTCACATCATTTATATCAAGTCATGATTATACCGAATGATCCTCGTCATAATCATACTAAGTTCATCTATGCTTGCGTAAGCCAAAGATAACATAATATAACATGAGGATGATGACAATGACATAATAATTCAATAAAACAAGTTCAAGAATTATTTAATCCATGAATTATTAACGTCCAAATTGTCAACATGATCTTTGTTTACGTAGAGTAAAATTCAAGAATGATCGGAAGAATATTTCCATGAAAAGATCTTTGGATGAAACGCAAATATCAAGGATATTCTACTAATTTCATGGAGTATAGAAGTCAAAGTTTTAAACTAACCGGGTATAATAAAGAATGGAATAACAAAAGAAATCACCATGCATGCGGTACTTCGCATGTATGAGTTATTCCAACATAATAATAATAACGGAACCGAGTCGGTGAAATTCACAATCGGGTGATGTTCCAACAGAATAATAAAGATGGAACCGAGATCCGTGTGTAAAACACATGATAGGATATTCAACGAGAATAATAAAAGGCGGAACCAGTCCCAAAACACACGAGCATGTGATGTTCCAACGAATAATAAAAAAGATGTAACCGGTGTCCTGTAAAACACATGCATGTGGATGTTCCAACGTAATAATAGAAGAATGTCACCAAGTATAGGGTTAATCACATACTGAGTTATTCCAATGTAATAATAAGCAATGGAATAACGGAAAGGATTTCACCAAGTATAGGGTATGCCACGATACAAAAGTTATGTATAGGGTATGCCACTTTTACAAAGTTATTCCAATGTAATAATAGTGAATGGAATAATGAAGTTCTCTTCGAAGAAAGAATAACACCCTTACCGTAAAAGAAAGCTGAATATAGAAGTAGTGAAGTAGCGAGAATACTCTTCTTCTTTCTATAACTTTCTCTCTATAAACTCTCTCTATAATTTCTCTCTCTAGAGTTTCAATGAATTAAGTAAGAAAATAATGAAGGAATGAGCTTCTATTTATAGAAAAATGGAATGCATAGTAACTAATCCATGAACGGTCCAGTTTTGATTTACTTTAATCGACGGTCCATATTTAAAGAAAATCTTTTAAATAAAATATAATATATTCTATTTATATAAAAACATTTTACTATGCAAACACTTTATCAATACTATGCAAAACACTATGCAAAATACTATACAACACTATGCATAATAAAATATAATATATTCTATTTATAGAATAACTTTAATAAAGTATTCTATTTTATATAAAAGATGTTTACGTTTTATTACGTTAATAATAATGAATAAAACAAAACGTCATTATCGCTATAATAATTCATATTATTAATTGTGATAATGGAATCAAACCGGTGACTTCTCACATAGGCATCAATAATCAATACCGCGGCGCTACTATGCAACCACACGTATTCTTCGTACTTTTACTACCGAGTAGTTTCAACAATTATCAACCAGTGAAAACTTCCATAGTTATTTTAATAAAATATTTTGTCGTTTTCTCAATCCGAAATGAATAATTACGTTGTGGGGTCCACCAATGATTGAGTAGTGTATGCGAATATTCCTGCTAAACCGAATATTCCCCGACCAATCGAATATAATATAACCACTTGCATACTTTGCAAAATTTATAAATACTACCCACAACTATAATATTATCTCAAATTCACACCATAATATTAAAAATTATTTTGACAAAATTTAAATCTTTATTGATAAAATCTCTGTCTCTCACATAATATCTTAACGGTATACTCTCTTTAATTCTTATATTTTCTCTATCCTCTAACTATATGTCTCTCTTATTTTTATCACCTATAGTTTAACTTTTCATTTATCTATGCAAGGGTGTTTTTGGTAAAACATTATAATTTTAATGGATAATTTTAGGAGTTATAACTTCCTTAATCCATGTGCAAAAATCTTAAACGTCACATATTTAAAAACAGAGAGAGTACTATTGAAAAACTGACATATTCATCATGAAAATATCATGATCTAATATAATGATGAAATCTTTCTCATAATATACGTGTAGAAGGCGATTTCTTCAGAAATATATAAAAAGACTTTATAAAAATAATATTTTTTTCTAATAAAATAATAATCCCCATATTACATATATGCAAGACCGTTTTTAGTAATTTAATTAATGTTGTAATTGAATTTGAGAGCGTGCGACCGATACTTTAAGGCTATATTTGTTTGCAAGAATTATAATCTCGAGATTATAATCTATGGGATTATAATTCCAATATTATTAATTCTAGGATTATAATGCCGGGATTATAATTACAATCTAAAAACTATTAAGTCATTTTATAATTTCTAGACTAATATTTCCAAATCTAAATTTGAAAAGAAACAAGACATTTGAGATTAATAGTTTTATCCCAAATATAATTCTTTATGACAAACATAAATTTCAAGAATAAAGGATTTCGAATAAAACATGCTCATCATTTTTGTTTTGCGAATTATAAATAACAAATATTGTAGTTTTGTAAATTATGAATGTAATATTGATTATAAATATTTCAAATTATAAATATTAGTCATTTGTTACTTCTCAACAAACAAGGGAAGGCACAATATCTAAAATACTTTAAGCGATAAAATTATAAATATTAGTCATTTGTATCATGCTAAATTTATGCTAAATTATAATATAGTTTGAAAGTTAATGGTTCCTATTAATTCAATAATTAACTTTCCACTTAAGGGTTCCTATTAGTTCAATCATTATTAACTTTCCCCATAAGTCAATTTTTGGGATATTTGAGAGTTCATGCTCTTTTCTTTACTCGCCTGTCGTCTATAATTAATGATTAAAATTCATCTTAAACAATAAAATAATAATAGAGTTTTGTATTGTGATAAATTTATGTCAAATAATTATAATTAAAACATATCAATACATGAGATTAGATAAAATTATAAAAGCAGTCTCACTTTGTATACATCTCTTTAAAAGGATTACAACTAATATTTATCTACGTAACTGATAATTAAAAAATTCATAAATATTCACAATATATATTTTCTATAATAATATATGAATCCTTTTTCAATTTTTTCATATACCATGTATTCACATAAATTGACATTTTGATTTAAATTTAATATTATCATATATATAGCAGGACTCAACAATTTTAATAGAGATAAAATAAATAGATTAATGACAGGACCTCAACAACAAATGCGAGTATAAAAGAGTGAGATAAAGGAGACTTAAATAATAGGGTAAAATACAAAGTCGACCGCTGAATTTTAGGGGGTTTTGGGTATTGAACCATTTTTTTTGTCAAAGTAAATTGAGCCCCTTTCTATTAAAAAATTTGGAGCCCCTTTCTATTAAAAAATTTGGACTTCGAGCCCCAGGCGTCACATGTGCGTTGACCTGCGTACGTGGCGCCTAAGTGGTAGATCTGACGTGGGAATTTTTTATTTTATTTTACATGTGGACGAGCTGACGTGGCAAATATTGAACTTTATCCCAAAAAATATGATGCTGAACAGATTCAAACTCAAGACCTCTAGTTTGAAACTTTAGTCCAATAACCACCCGAGCACAACGAGACTAGCTGTTATTATTGTGCAAGGATTAATAGTACTTATAATAATAATAACAATAACAGTAATAATAATAAGAATAATAATAATAATAATAATAATAATAATAATAATAATAATAATAACAACAACAATACTAATAATAATAATAGTACTAATAATAATAGTAGTATAATAATAATAATAACAATAATAATAATAATAATAATAATAATAATAATAATAATAATAACAATAATAATAATAAAGAATAATAATAATAATAATAATAATAATAATAATAATAATAATAATAATAATAAAAATAATAATAGTACTATAATAATAATAATAATAATAATAATAATAATAATAATAATAATCACAATAATAATAATAATAACAATAATGATAATAATAATAATAATAATAATAATAATAATAATAATAATAATAATACCGATAGGTATAATTTTATTTTATATATTTTGATGATAACAATTATATTGTAATTAATTAAATATGTAATTATTTAATTAGTTAATCATTTTATCTAAACTATTTTACGATTTTACTTGAATTAATTTTTATTGGCGTTGATAAATTAAATGTCAAGTGTTAAATAAATTGATTCATATAAAAATTAATTCAAAGCAAGGAGATCCTATTTCTTTTCAAATTAAACCAAAGTTAGACAAAAATATTTCATTGCATGAATGCATACTTATTTAAACATATGAGTATATTAATATAATAAGTATACTTTGTATATATATCATACAAACCGGATGAATATATATAATATAAAACCGTATATATTTATATATAAGTTATATGCATGTGCCTAATATATGTATATATATATATATATATATATATATATATATATATATATGAATCATGCAGGCATGTGTATATATTAAATGAAACAAATGTGTGAATATTTGAGACACTTATTTTGGGACTACGACGCGTGAGTGTGCTGGCATTAAAATCTTGGCTTAAAACATGTGGTCAAACATAGCATTAAATAATAAGTCGATGGAATTCAGACCAGGCGTTTTTGCAAGTTCTACCGCGTAAAAATTTTGCTTCCATTCGAACCATTTATTTCAAAAATGAGCAATCCGGATCATGCATTTTAAATCAGATTTTGAAAATTACAATTTTGCCCTCAATTTCAAAAATCTATAAATAGAGAGTATTTCATTCATTTGGTTTTTACCAATTCAGTGAAAAGCAAAGCATACTCTCCTTGCCTACATTCTCTCTAAAAGCTTTATATCTCTTCTTACAAAATTTTTGATTATTTTAGAAGAGGAAATTGGTCTGAGTATTGAGATAAGTCATTTAAGTTTAACTTTTGTTGAATTATTTCTTACTTGCTTTATATATATAGATATACGAACATACATTGTTCTACACAATTTTATATATCTATATTTCATCTACTTGTCAAATAAAAGGATAATTGGGCGCCGCAAGGCTACGGAGATACACCTCTACGGAGAGGAATTCGATCCGTACGATTCCTTACAGTCTTCAGTAACCTTTTATCGACATTATTTATATAAATATCGTAAAATAGATACGCCACTTGATAGCTCAAAACGACACTGAGATACTACTTCAAAAAGAGTAGTCATCCGAACTGGATTTGAGAATCGTAGTGATCTATTGAAAATATTTATATAAATATCAATTGTGAAAGTTATAAATTTTGTCGTACTTTAGACGCCGCAAGGCTACGGAGATACACATCTACCAAGAGGAATTCGAACCGTACGATTCCTTATATCTAGTACTAAGTGACATTATTTATAAAAGTTCGTATAATAGATAAAATATTCGTATATATTATCTGAGTTAAACAATAATATTTGCTATATCGGTTTGTGCTTAATCGATTTAAATATTATACTTTATAAATATTGCTTGAATTGATTAATTCTTTATATACAAGTATTGATACATAAACATCTTTCATATAATACTTGTTAAAGATAATCTGAGAAATAATTTTATTTAATCCGTAGAAAAATACTCTTTATTTTAAAGAGTTAATAATTCTTTATAAAGTGCATTAAAATTATATATCTGCTTAAACCGAAGTATTATTGAGCTAAAGCCAAAATTGACTTATTTGCTTGTTTAAAAAAACATAAAAGTAACTTGAACTTTTATAACTGTGCATACTTTACATATTTGCTTAATCAGAAGCTTATTGTTGAATATAAAAGTCTTTGAACTTTTATACATATATATTTGTTCTTAAATTAATATCTGCTTATTTAAGAAGCATCCATCTGTACTAAATTCTTATCTGCTCATTTAAGAAGCATATTGTTGTAAAAAAATTTGTAAAAAGAGAAAAGGCCAGAGTTAGTTTATTTTATGTACCATGAGAAAGACAAGTTGTGACGCCCCCAAAATAGGTATACATCACCTATTCTGAGTTGTCAATACATGGTACAGAAACAACTACAACTTTATTATTACAACAAGAAAAGCGTGAGTTTGAATACAAATATTATCTTCTGAGACAATATCTATACTCAAATAAATCCTCATCACATTTATTGATACATTAATTTACAAAATGGTGAGGACTACTAAACAATCCTTTCTAAAATCTTCATTCCATACCCTGACTGCTACTTTATATTCTCGCCTCCTGAGAAAAATGGAACAAAAAGGAAAAGGGTGAGCTCAACTAGCTCAGTAAAGAATATTATGACTAAGATAATATACAACAAATTATCGTTAGTCTTCATCAGGGAAAAATATAATAGAATACAATAGACAACAAATTTTAAATCAATATTCGCAGCGGAAATAATAATTCATTAGAAGAGTTAAGTAGAGAATGCAAACTACTATCTTCTATGTATGAATTTAAAAGTTCATCGCTCATCTTTTATCCATGTAACATCAATCAATATACATCTAGAATCAAATATTCATCTTTGCACTACAAAAGCCAAAGATATTCATCGATTAATTCATGTTCATTTAAACACTGTTCATCTTTACACTACGCACCAAAGATATTCTTCGAAATCATTCATCTTTGCACTCTGGGCCAAAGATATTCTTAAGAAATCATTCATCTTTGCACTTCTGAGCCAAAGATATTCCATAATATCATCATTTAAGACCGAGGATGATGAAAATATTTTTTTTTAAAGAAACGAATCCAAAGTGAAACAAAATGACAAGGATCAAGGATTAAGGATTCGTACTTGGTTTTATCCACGTCCAAAAATACCTCAAAATAATAATCATAGTGGTGTAAAATTCAAGAATGATCAAAACATGGATACAATCGAGTTAGTATCCGCATAGATGTTTTGGACGAAAAGAAGAAATTTTATTTTTCTATTGAATAATACCGTATCGTGAATAGTCTCAGATACGTGAATAAGGCCGTATACGTGAATAGTAACTCTGACACCAAAAGATAGAAATTCCACAAAAACATCTTCACGCTTATTTAATAGTACTCGTGAATAGTAACTCGTGAATAAGAACTCATGAATAGTAACTCGTGAATAAGTAAATCATGAATAGTAACCCATGAATAGTAACCCGACATGAAAAAGTTCCAAATTTGATAAAACTTCAGATCAATATTTGAAGATAATGATATTGAAGAAATAATATCATTAAAAAAATAATATCCTTACCTCAAAAGAAGCGATTTTACTGAATAACATATATTGAATGAACTTGCACCGTATATCAATACTCAAAGTATACTCAAAATACTCACAAGAATACGCTCAAAATATCGAGAGAGAAATAGAGAAAACTTCAGCTTACGTGTGATTTTCAATTCTAACCTAAGACCCTATTTATAGAAATTGCTTAGAACACCAAAGCAGAAAATTTAATATAATATTAATATAATTATACAAATTTTCCTTAGCCCACCTTTTGGTCAAAACACCAGCCACACATGTTAATGATGTCCAAAAAAATACAAAAACGTTTTTCTTAACAAAAATAATTTAAACTCCCAAAATCAATTATTTGAGCTTCTAACTTCAATAATTCATAATAAATAGCCCTTTCATCAGAAAATTCAAATCTCCCGAGTTTTTATAGGAATTTCAATTCTCTACAACTTTGCGTAAGAAAGTTTTTTCAAATTCCAAATAGAAATTGAGCGAAATCCACAAACCAAGCGATTTTACGTGCTATAATCAAATTTCGGTCAATAAATGGGGTCCACCGACATGTTTAACATGTTTTAAAACATTTATTGCAACAAAAATACTCTTCCTCCTCAGATACTCATATATCCCACATTCGTTGTAAAATATATCACCAGTTAATATATTATTAAAATAATATATTTAAATGAATTATTTTATCGTAAAAGATAAAATATTAATTTTCAACAATTGTCATTTTAAAAATTTTCTCCATCTATATCCACATAAAATCAATATTTTCCTCATCATATAAATCAATAATTAATTATTCACAAATAATATTACGTAATCACAATATCGACAACCAGCGGTTCCTCCTGAAAGAGGGGCTTTCCAATAAGAATTTCTTCTTCTTTGCAAGCGCAAATTAGGTGACCAAACCTCTCCTTAGATGTAACTTTCTAGACATTGTCAATAATGTTATCTAATAATATTATTCGATAATATGAATTATTGCTTCGATAATGAAAAATACCGTGTAATGACAATTATCAAACAACAAGAATATAAAATATCAACGCAAGAATTATTAACTCAATAAAATACTCGAACGCAATTACCGTAATCATTATTGAGTAGTGCCTTCTTCACGTAAGAATCAATAATTGGTGCAATACTGGTGTAATCGCTTTCAACAACGCATTAGTGTATTTTAACCACCGGGTATTCCAACAAGATAATCTAAGCAACAACTACGCGTTATTTAAAAACAACTTATATTTGTCGCTTTCTTCATCCAATCGCTTTCCTGTTATGGGGCCCACACATGGTCATTGCCACTACCGCATTTAATATTCTGACACAAAGACGAATATTCCACGACCAAACGAATATTCCCCGACGATAATGAATATTTTATAACCACTTGCTTATTTTGCGTATTTAACCCTTAACTATCCACATTAATCAAATCAACCCTTACTATTTCAAAATAATAAATAAAGGAAATTCCTTTTTATTTAAAAATTTTGGGGTCTTACACAAGTAATTCTTCAACTAAGACCAGAGTCTTAGAGAGGTCACCGAGAAATTGGGTCTCTAGTGTACTTGTGAGATGAGGAAGAAACTGTTGTTTCAAGACCAGATCATAGAATATAACTGAACTCAAAAGAAGTACAACTAAGCTTGAGGAGGGAGCGGAGAGCTTGCTGTCCAAGATAAAATAGTTGAAAAAGTTGAAAGTTTGTCTATAAAACTTTGTAAAGGCTTCTCCGCCTGTTGAAGGAGTTTTTATTACTGATAGTAATAAGATCTCAAGTTCCAAGTATGGACTTGAGACTGGACGTAGCAACATACCAAGGGGTGTATGTTGTGAACCAGATAAATCTCTGTGCATTGTGTGATTGAATTTTTATTATCTTGCATGCTAATTTCTAAAACTGCAAATTAATTTCTAAAAATTCAAAAAGGCCTAAAATAAATTTTTTAACCTGTAATAATCTATTCAACCCCCCCTTCTAGATTATTATTGGACTTTCAAATACTAATACTAATAATAATAATAATAATAATAATAATAATAATAATAATAATAATAATAATAATAATAATAATAACAATAATAATAATAATAATAATAATAATAATAATAATAATAACAACAACAATACCCCCTGGAATTAATTTGATTTAATTTGTTATTATTAAATTTGTGTTAAAAAGAGACCATCTTCTGGAATTCCTCCTACTAAACTTCGAGGATATTTTGAGGACCTTGGAGATTGTCTGTTTACAAATGGCAAGTGTCCTTCTCTGCTAGAGAGGAAGGTGAGAGAAGGAAAATAAAAGGTATATTATTCTTAACCTCTCGTTTTTGCAGCACCCACCCATTCTTTCCTTCCCTAATTCTATTCATAAGCTTGGCTCTGTTAGAGCCCCTCCGGCAGCTCTAACGTGAGCTTTTTCGTAATTATTTTGGTGGTCTTTGATGTTTAGTCATGTGACTTAGGCTCAAGGATCCTTCAGTGTTCTGTGAATAGAGGAGTTTATATTCAAATTTTGGTTTGGAGAGGTTGGATCTGATTTGGATGGTGGTTTGGGTTGAAATGGGTTGTGTCACTGTGTATTGTTTTGGGTCTGTTATGGTGTTGGTTCGTTCTTCCTCCGATTTCTTACTATCTTTGGCTTCAAATATGGGGTTTTGGTTCTAATTTATCAGATGTTTTGTTATTTTCCTTCGGACCTAATTGATTGGTTTTGATTTTTTTTTTCAAATTTGCTTTAATATGGATATGGGTATTACCCCTATTTTTTTCGTGTTCTTCCTGATCTAGGTTTGTTGTTTTAGGTCACTTATGGTACTGATTTGGGTCACACATGAGTAATAATAATAATAATAATAATAAAAATGATTTAATACAAAACTTATTTACCAAAAATTATGTAATTTGGGGATCTGTCTTTTAATTTTAGGATCTAATTGTTTAGTTATAAAGATTAATCCTTGTAAAATAATAACAGCTAAGCTTAGGTGCTTGGGTAGTCATTGGACCAAAGTTTCAAATTGAAGGTTCTGAGTTCGAATCTATGCAACAACATATTTTTGGGAAAAATTTCAAAAATGGCCACGTCAGCTTGTCCACATGTAAAATAAAATAAAAATGCTCACGCCGATCCGCCACGTGGGGGCGGTGTCAACGCATGTGGCGCTTCAGGCTCAAAGTCCAAATTTTTTAATAGAAAAGGGCTCAATTTGTGTTGATCAAAAGAAAAGGACTCAATACCCAAAAACCCGCAAAGTTTAGTGGTCGACTTTGCATTTTACCCTTAAATAATATAATACGGAAGTAGCAGATTAGTATAAAATTTCGTGGGCAATTTTAATGAAATACTTACTGTAAGTTGACACGTTTTACTGATTACATTATTAAACTTTTAATTTTTTAAATTATCCCACTAAACTAATTATTATTTTGAAATTGGGTCATTCCGTAAAAAAAACGGACGTTAATTTTGTATCAAAAAAACTAATGAATTACCACTGAAGTTGGCACGTTTTATTGATTACACAATTGAACTTTTATTTTTTTTAAATTACCCCATTAAATTAATTAATATTTTAAAATTGAGTCATTATGTTACAGACCTCACGAGTGTTAAATCATTTCAATTTTTATCCTAGGTGGACATGAAAAAGAATAAAGAAAATAAATAAATTTGATTTATTCTCTCTCTTCCTTCCTCTCATCTCTCTCATCTCTCACTTCTTCCAAATCAAATAGATTTGCAATTTTCTCTATCTAAAATATATGAAAATTCCTAGATCTGAATACCCAAAACATTGAATTGAGCTTCAAAGTTTAGCATTATATATAACAATGGAGTTTGTGTGACACCCCCAAAATAGGTCCACACAACCCATTCTGAATCGCCAAATACATGGTACAGAAATAACTACAACTTTATTATAACAATTATCGTGCAAAATATGACAACACATATACTGTGAGTTTAAATACAAATATTATCTTTTAGATAATATCCATACTAAAATAAGTCCTCATTATAATTATTGATACACTATTTTACAAAATAGTGAGGACTGCTAAAACAACTGTCTCGCACCATCACTCTACACCCTGACTAGTTCCTCGCTATATTCTCTTCTCTTGAGAAGAAAAATGGAACAAAAAGGAAAAGAATGAGCTCAATTAGCCCAGTAAAGAATATTATGACTAAGGTAATGCAGAATGAATTATCCTTAGTCCTCAACAAGAAAAAATCTGATAGAATACAATTGACAACAAGTTTTAGATCAACAACTGCAGTGGAAACAACAATCCATTAGAAGAGTCAAGTAGAGTATGATGTCTACTATCTTCCATGATTTAAAAGTCCATCATCAATATTTTATCCCTATAACATCAATCAATATTTATTTCTAATCAACGAATTATCTATGCACTACGGGCCAAAGATAATCGTTTATATCACCGGTGGTCATGATCATGCCAAACACATGTCCATCTTTGCACTACGGGCCAAAGATATCAATCAACAGTTCATCTTTGCTCTACGGGCCAAAGATATTCATCAATCAATAGGTCATCTTTGCACTACGGGCCAAAGATATTCATCAATCAACAGGTCATCTTTGCACTACGGGCCAAAGATAACTTTCAACATAATTTAAGTCTGAGATTTATGATAATGATAATAAAAATGAATCAATTGAGACCATAACATGGATTCAATTTCAAGAATAAGGGTCACAACAGATAACTTGGAAGAAAAAAATATGGACAGTACCCGTGAATAGTACCGTATGTATGAACAGTACCCATTGAACAGTGCCCATGAACAGTACCCAATCATGAAAAGTTTCAAATTCAATAAAAAGTTCAGACCAATATTCCTGTGATATGATATTAGATAAAGCGAAAATTTCTAATCATTTCAGGAATTATAGAAGCAATACTTACCGTAGTAAGTTTCAAATTTAGGAATACGAGATAAAATAATATCGCTTACATAATATGGAGTATGAAAGAAAATGATATCTCTTACGAATATGGAAGGAAATAATATCATTTATGGGTATCGAAAGAAAATAACCACCTTTACGAGAGAAAAAATCCTTTACCTTAGTAAAAATTTGGAGACTGCACTAGTGTAATAGCAAAATATTCTTCTTCTTTCTCTTTTATTCTCTCTATACTTTCTCTCTCTATAGCTTTAGTGAGTTGGTGAGAAATAATGAAGAAATGAGCTTCTATTTATAGGCTTGACAGAGTAAGGGTAAAATAGTATTTTCACCATAATTTATGGCATCATCGATCATATAACATCATTGCTTACCTCATCGTTCCGATGACATCATTGCTTACCTCATCGTCCGATGACATCATTGCTTACATCATAAGAATTCAAATTTAATTTGTTCTCTTCCACCGCATTTTACTTTTATGCCATGAATTAACTATAATAATATTACCATTCAAATTATAAAAATCATACTATTATATAATCACATCACACTACTATAATGTAATATTATAATAATATATTTAAATAAATTATTTTATCGAAAAAGATAAAATACCAACTTTCAACAAATGTCACATGCTAAAAATTCCTCCGTTTAAATCAAAATTTAAAGAAATGATTACTTATCAAATCATCAACTATTTACTATTCTTCAATAATTATTTTGAATTAATATTATAGATCCACAATACTGATAACCAGATCGTTCCCAGGAAAGAGGGGACTTTCCGATAAGGATTTCTCCTTACTGGCGCGCAATTATATGACCTAACCCCTTTCCTCGATAGAACTTTCTAGATATTATCAATAATGCTATCTAATAATATCATTTCAATAATATGAGTTACTGTGTCAAGACAATTATTGAATCAATAATGCAAAATACTATTCAATTATCACTGTAGCAATTATTGCACCAATAATATAAAAAACTGTGCAATTTTACTGTATCAACTATTGAGTGACTTGTTACGTAAGAATCAATAATCAGAAATACTGTGCAATACCGTGTGCCATTGTGCAACCACGCGTATTATTGTACTTTTATCACCGGGTATATATTTTAATAGTTTTTAACGATAAAAGTTTTGTCGTTATTTTTATAAAAAGGTTATTTCTGTTGCTTTCTATATCCGGCGCTATTCTCATTATGTGGTCCACTTAATGATTGCGTAAATCGCATGCGGATATTCCCCTTACTAAAGAATATTCCCCGACAACAATAAATATTTTATAACCACTTACTTATTTTACAAAATTTACACATTTCACCCATAACTAAAGCATTATATCAAATTAACACCTTATTATTCAAAATAAAAATTTGAGGAATTAAATCTTTATTCATAAAAAGTTAGAGTCTTACAGTTTGAATCCCCAACAACAACAATAAATGAAGTAAATGGAGTTCCAGTAGATTTCCTCCTTCTCACCTCCGACTATCAGTAGTCTTATGTCTCCGAACTCCTTTCATTTACTCTCGATCGCCTTCACAAGGTCCACTCCTTCCCCAATCTCTCTCTACATATCTATGTGTGTGTGTGTGTGTGTGTATATATATATATATATATATATATATATATATATATATATATACATGTAGTAATAATATTTGGTTAAATTAATTTTGTTGGGATTTCATTTATGGTTTGATAGGAGCCTGAGTTTTTACGGATGGATGCAGAGATAATTCAGAAGCAGATGCAAAATGTTGTCAATTACTGAGTTTTCATTTCTACTGTTGATGTATTGCTTTTCATTCATGAGGAAGTTTTTTCTATTGATAAACATCTGAGATTAGAGTACCCAAAATATTTTGATTTTTTGCTTTCACTTTTAAGTTTTTAATTATTTTTTGCCACATAAGTAATATTTTTTATTTTTAAATTTCTTTTCCAGAGCCACATAGATAAAAAAATTAATGTCTGCTTAAATTTTTTTAACAGACTGACCTAATTTCAAACTATTAATTAGTTTAATGGGATAATTTAAAAAATTAAAAGTTTAATGGTGTAATCAGTAAAATGGGTCAACTACAATAAGTAATTCATTAGTTTTGTCAATAATAAATTAACGTTCATTTTTTTTAACAGAATAACCCAATTTTAAAATAATAATTAGTTTAGTAAGGTAATTTAAAAATTAAAAGTCCAATGGCGTAATTAGTAAAACCTGCCTACTACAGTGGATATTTCATTAATTTTGACAAATTTAATTATTCCAACTTAATCTACTCTATTTTGAAAGGTGCTACAGTAAAATCTCTATTTAGGAATAGACTTGGGATCAAATTATTTGTATTCTAGTTGAGAGGTTATTATTAAATAGAGGTATTGATACAAAATATTTTTTGAACACCCAAAAATATTCACTTTAACAAAAATATAGATTTTATAACAAAAATTAAAGAAAACATAAATTATTTAGATTTTCAAACTAGGAAAACGTAGTCTTTTATAGGAAATGTAGTCTTTTATAGAAAATGTAGTCTTTTAAAATTAATATTGTCTCTCTCTATATATATATATATATATATATATATAAAAAATATATATGTAATAATCACAGTATTATACAATCGGCTATGGCGACAGATTTTAGCTATAATGATTGGTTTCACACATCATTATATATTTCTTTCTATAATGACGGGTGAACCGTCATGATAATTTAAAAACCCATCGCCATAGCTTTCTCATGTAAATACACAAATTGTGTATATACATATAACCCTATATATACATATAACCATATATATATATATATAATTATTACTATATAGAGGTATAGTTTCTTAATACGAGACTTAAAAAGTATATAACATATTACAAGTTAGAGGTTATTCCTATTTATAACTCGTCCAAATTGGGACTAAATTTTTTTATAATATTGTAAAGGTTATTTTTATATAGAGATTTCCTAAATAGAGTTTTACTGTATTAGTCTAGTTTATTTAAGTTTGTACAAAAAGAAGAAGTTAATTGTCCTTTTATTAGAGTCTAAGGTTAGGTAATGTTTGATGCAACTTTAACATTTTAATGGCTATTGTTTGCCCATGAAATCTGAAATTAATTGAATTTTATTACTCAAATCTCAAAAAGGAAAAGAAAAAAATCTCCAAAATGTTGGGGGAGGTTTTAAGTATATATAGAAGAACATGTGCCCAAGAATGAAGACGTTTAGGAGGTTGGTGGGGTGGGTAATGGCCTAATGGGTTCTAACACAACTGCCATTTCATGTTTCGAGTGTGTACACCAAAATAAATTACTATTTCCGACTTTATTTGCATGGGGTATATTGTCTATATCTCGATGGACCACAGGAATTATACTACAACATAAAATGACAATTTTCTTAGCTGTATTTTTTTAATCAAAATTAATTTGTTGTATAGATTGTTATTTTTATATAACCTTCTCTCACCTAAATAACAAATGAATTAATTTATACACTTTTTTTTTGAGAATTTATATTATTGCAATTTAATTTTAAGGATTCATTTCATTATATTATTGCAATTTAATTTATACTCACATGTTTGAATTTATTACTCGGTCAAAATTAATAAGACGTTACAGATTGAAGGCTACTTTTTTTAAAATTGATTAAGTAAAGAAACTGATATTTTTCACGTGTTAAAATAATATTTTTACATGCGTCTCTCACACATAAATGTGAAATTCATGTAAAAATATTACTAATGTTTTATATTAAGTAATCATATTAAGTAATCAGTGCATTCGCTTTTTTTTCACTCTTCTCAATTTTTCTTTTCTAAAACAATGCCAATGTTTTATTCATTTATAATTAAAGATGGTAAATAAGTTGATTTAAAAGGTAATGAATAAAATTTAATGGGTAATAGGTAATTAATGAATTAAATTGTTACTGGATAATTTTAAATAAGTTAAATATAAATAAACTTAAATGAATATGAATAAAACTCATCAACCGTAAATAAGTCAAAAGTAAGTTTTTCCACTTTCTCTAGCTATTATAAGAAATAAAAAAAATCAAATTCTAGCTATAATTATAAAAAAAAACCAAAATCCGGACCCATATATTTTTTTTTTTGCTTTTTTTTTACAGCAACTAAAAAAAAAATTATAGAACTTGAATTTTTATATAATACAGTGTTTTGAGTGTGATTTGGATACATATAACAAAATATGTCTGTACAAACTGTAAATACCCAAAACACTGTATTATGTAAAAATTCAAGTTCCATAAATTTTTTTTTTAGTTGTTGAAAAAAAAACAAAAATGAGTCCGGATTTTAAGCCCATCAAAGTTCTGCGCAGCGATATATATATATATATATATATATATATATATATATATATATATATATATATATATATATATAGGATCAAGCATACCTTTATCTAACTCACCCGGTAACTCACCCCATTTTAATGGAGCTCGATCTGACGATTTGCCTCGAATCATACAACTGTCGTCTATATTTTTTAATACAGGTCCGGACTCGGGACTGATCTTGACCCATATAGTGTGAGGATCAGTCCGGAGTCCTGGATCTTGTTAAAATCTTGACCAAATTTTTTTTTTTTTTTTTTTAAAAAAACAACTAAAAAAAAATTTAATATTTTATGGAACTGAAATTTTTCATAATACAGTGTTTTGGGTGTTATTTGTAGAGTTTTTTTAGTTTTAAAAAAAAATGGTCCGCATTTTAATAAGGTCCAGATTTCTAGACCTGATCCTGACCCTATATATATATATATATATATATATATATATATATATATATAAATGGATTTGTTTTATTTACCCACTTATATTGTGTATGAAATGTTTGTGTTTGGATATATGAACTATATAATATGGGGGCCAGCGACAGTCCTGCCTGGCACCGTTTAAAGTCTACCCTCCGTTTGATAAAGGGTTCAAATTTAAAATTTTATGAAACTATCAGCTAAGGAATGTTGCTGCGGATGGTTTGAATTATCCGCGACTACTGAAGACTGGAGTTTCATCAGTGCTAGTATGAAACCCAGACTCGCTGAGGTTCATACTACCTAAGATAACGAAGACATGAAATCAGAGCAATGGAGAAACCGGTTGTTTTCAAATGAACAAGTCTTGGCTCCCACACGTACGCTAATTTCAATCCTCCTTACTTTTTTATCAATCAAATTTTAAAATTCAATAACCTTTTTTTGTCGTTTAAAACCATGTAGATTTACAATTTTGGATTTATAATAAAGAAGATGGATCAGTCATCTACTTTGATTTTATTTTACTGTCTTCCTCTTTAAATGAGCGACGATGGACGGTTTTTCGGTCATACAACCGTCGTCTATACTTTTAGCGACGGACAACATATAAGCGTCATTAAAAGTATAGACGACGGTTGTAGATAACCGAACCGTCAGTCGGATCCGTAATTAAAGGGGTGAAACGCGAAAGAAATAAGTAAGTGATGACTGATCCTAACCGTATAATAAAAAAGACGTTGAATTTTGAAGTTTGATTGGAGAAACAGAGTTTTGTTTTAAGAGAAAGACAATAAGTGATCTGAATTTTCTGGAATTTTTTTAACTTCTTACAAAACATTAGTTACGGATATTTCAAACTATCAACAATTTCTAACGGATAGGTAATTTAATAAAGTTTTAAATCATGAACCTTCACTCATGACCTAACGGTGGTAAATGGGTTGATTCTAAACATTGGGGGCCCTAATTCATGTCCCATATAATATAATATTAATGGCCAACCAGAAAATTCCAGCAAGTGATGATTCAATTTGTGATTTAGTAATATGGTGCAAATAAGTTACTTTCAACTTACTCACGGGTCCCAATTAGTTTAATCATTAACTTTCCCCCATAATGTCACAGTTTTTAGGATATTTGAGAGCTCAGGCTCATTCTTTCTGCCTGCCTTCTAGCTTTAATTTGCATGATGAATGAATAAATTTACAATTTTTTGTTTTGTTTAATTTGCTAGGGTTTAATGGATGCAAATGTTATGAGTCCAAATAGTGGGGAAATTAGCATGACCGAGGGAAATAAAAGCGGTGAAGTCGTTGTAATGATTTATGGCCAAGAAGAAGATGAGAAGAGTTCACTCCACCTAATTTCGGGTGATTCCCACATTGGAGCTGTGCAGTTTGCACCATTGAGGTGTCCTTCTCCTGAGACTGTTAGGTTCAGTCCAAGCCCCAACAGGCCTCCCAAAATCCCCACAAACGAAACTCTAAGTCGACGAAAATCACTTGCCAGGTCAGTGTACTCAAAACCCAAGTCAAGATTTGGAGAACAACCTGTTCCTGTTGATTCAAATATTTTCCAAGAAAGTAGCCCATTGATACAAGATTATATAAACTCAACTGGTAGTAATTCATCTATTAAAAATATGTCTGCTTGGGCCTCACCCGATAGTAGAGCGGTTTCCCCTCATACTTCATTGAAAGAAACAGTTAGCACTGTGTCGATTACTACTCCAAGGACGCCGTTTATGGCATCACCAGGAGGAGTGGACGAGGATGAAGAGATTTACAAAAAAGTGAGTATTCGAAATAAATTGAAGTATAAAAGGGTGAAAATTAAGGCTTTGATCGAGTGGTTAGTCTTTCTATTGATTTTGGGGAATTTGATTGCGAGCTTGACCATTGATACGTGGAAGCATACAACGTTTCTAGAGTTTGGAGGTTTGGAAATGGTGTTTGCTTGTAATTGTGACTTTTTCTGGTATGTTGTTTACAAACTGGTTTATTCATTTTGTGGTTTTGTTGATCGAATTGAACTTTTTGTTGAGAAAGAAGATGTTATATTTCGTTCACAGTTTAAAGAAGAGTGCTCAGGTCTGTCTTTGGTTGACGCTGATACTTATTACCTGGCTTTTGTTGTTCAATCATGGGGTCAAGCAATCAGCCACTGGCACACGGGTTTTGCATTATATAACTTGGACTATTGTTTCTCTGCTCATTTGCTCATTCTTGTGGCTTTTTAAGACTTTGTTTCTTAAGATGTTAGCATCATCTTTCCATGTGAACAATTTCTTTGATAGAGTTCAGGAATCAATCTTCCATCAGTATGTTCTCCAGGTTCTATCAGGGCTTCCACTTCTGGAGTTTTCCGGGATGCTTGGGAGAACAAATAGCAGTATTCACTTTAGTTTCCAGAGCACGATTAAAGGAAAGCAAGGGAAGGAAGAAATTAAAAA
Organism: Panax quinquefolius; assembly: GCA_020205615.1. Lineage (NCBI taxonomy): Eukaryota > Viridiplantae > Streptophyta > Magnoliopsida > Apiales > Araliaceae > Panax > Panax quinquefolius. The sequence goes on from CM035173.1 coordinate 42,347,531, forward strand.
GGCAGTTATTGACATAAACAAGCTTCATCAGCTGAAGATAGAAAAAGTTTCTGCTTGGACAATGAAGATGTTGGTTGATGTGATATCTAATTCAGGGTTATCCATCATATCCAATGCCCTAGATGAAAGTAATTTTGACGGGAACGGTGAACAGACTGATAAGGAGATAGCCAATGAGATGGAGGCAATTGCCGCTGCCTATCACATTTTCAGAAATGTGGCTCAACCTGGTTCCAAGTGAAAAATATTTGTCTTGGAGATGTTTTTGATAAATGAAATTTCTTATATGCCTCCCCCTCCTCCCCTCCCCCCCCCAAAAAAAAAAAAAAAAAAAAAAAAATTTATAATTTTCCCATTCTAAAATGCATAGGTACAACTGAGAATTTTATAATGTGAAGAGAATTTTTGAAAGTCAAGTGAGTATTTTACATATGACATTGCATATTTATTATTCTCCATTTGTTTCCTGAGAGAAAAATTTGACAGAATAGCAGGAAAGTTCTGTAATTTGAAAATTGAAATGTCAAATGAGTATTTCATCTGCTAATGTCGATCTTACAACTGAGACAGCAGTGGTATGGCCTGTATCTGAGGCTAAAGTTGTATCAAACTGGCAAAAAAATTTAGGAGTTGAACTCGCAAAGCATTTGACTAGTTGTGGATTTGAGTCTAATATTCGAGGTAAGCTCTTTCTTGAATGCAGTTATGATTGCCCATAGTATTTTGAGTTTTTTTTTTGGTTATTTCTATTGTCTCCATAGTTTTCAATTTCTTGTTTTGAGTTGTTTTCAACAGGCTATCATTAGACCGAATGATATGACTATGATACACTTTAATACCTTTTGAATGTTTATAGTTTACGACAAAATGATTGGTTGGTTATAAAACTATGAAAGTTATTTGTGGATTTAAACTTTAGTGTTTGTTAATATTGATTATTGTATGTTTTTAAAGATAATTTTGAACTAATTTTAAGCAGCTCAATATGCCTTCTGACGATATTTTGCATTGGCAGTTCCTTTATTTTGCAAAAGTAGATTTTATTTGTTTACCTTTATTCTTGATTATCATCCTATGATTAGGAGATAGTAATCAGGACTAGTAATCAGGGATATTATTTAGGGCTAATAATCAGGTAGTTTCTTTTTTTTTTTTAGAGGGTTATTATGCTATTTAAACCTCTTGAAGCTGTTGTGTATCTTCATGCCCATAGAGATGTGAAGGTAATATCTTCTGCACTTGGTTCTTTTACATGAATAATGATAACACTAATACAAGCTTTCCTGAAAAAAGTGAACTTAGAGAACATCTTTGGTGAAAGAAAGGGAGGTTTGGTCCATCACCAGACTAACACTTTCACTTTAGATCGTCATGAAAAAATGGCCACTATACATCTTGAATTATATGTTACAGCCTTACTGATCGGCTTTCTAAAATAAAAACTTGTGTGTTGGAAAATTGTTCATTTATATGTAATATTATTTCCTGTGCCTAAAAGATCTTATGTTGTTAGACCTGAAGTGCCGACATGCCGACAATTCCATGATAAACACCCATTTGGAATTTGCAATTTCTGTCACACTTCACATTAGATGCTTTACTTGCTGTTATTTTTAGTTTCTTTCTGCCATTAATGTTACAATCTTTGCAGATGGGGAACATTTTGACCGATTCTAATGGTGCCACTAAGTTGGTTGACAATGCAGGATTTCTGCATGCATGTTTGATAGTGGGGATAGGCAACACTCGAGAAATATTTTTGATGAAACTCCTTGTTGGTATGTTTTCCTCCCCTGTTATATATAATATTCACCTATTTTTTAGATCTTAGTATCTGTCACCATTTTATCTTTTAAAAATAGAATTTGGTTAGTGGCCTGATTAGTCAAGAGTGAACTTTCCCTTTAAATAAACATAACAAGGTAATGTATATTTTATTAACTGACGTGGAACCACGTCATAGATATGGCTCAATATTCATGTTTGCATTATTCTAGTGGGTGTTTAATTTTCTGTATCTTATTTATGATCTTATTCTACTGTTTTTGCAGGGTATCCCACGAACTTTATTGTTGATCATATACATTGTAGTTGATGGCTTCACCGGATCTTTATTCTCCATGGCCATCCACAACCAATCAATCTTTTACTGGATCTTTTAAAAGAAGAAAGAACAGGCCAAATATTTGAAAGAAATTGCACACTGTGAAAAGAAGATTGCAGAGAGAAAGAATAAACTTGATAAAAATGTGAGCATCAATTTATCTTTCAGTAGTTAATGATCTATTCTTTTTGTGTTGCTAGCTGTTGTGTGTTTTCATTCGCCTGGAAGCAGAGTTCTTTACTAAAGTTTCATTTACATTCATAGAATGTTGGATTAGCTCCAGTATACCAAATTTACAAACTTTTGTTTTTTTGTTGTTTTGTTGTAAAAAAAAGGATCCCATGGGTTAACCTTTGGGAAAATGTAATTCTGTGTAAATTTTGTCATATGAACAATAGTCTGCTGGGAATATATATTAAGAGTAATGAAGGGCCTGTTTTCCTACCAAATTTGGGCGTACGATGTGTCATTAGCTAGGTCACAATTCGCCTAAATTGGGCCTCACTGTATTGCTCTGAGCAGAAATTCGTGCTTTGAGAGCGAATTCGTCTCAAATTCACATACTGAATACGACAAATCAATACCCTGAATTTGGTAGAAGATATGGTATCCCTAGAATTTAACATGCTTATGCAATTCATGTGTTGAAACATATGTGATGGGAGAGAGAGAACCCCAAATTCTGTGAGGGAACTTGGTAGGCAAAATAGTTGCAGTGTTGCTAAGCGGCATAAGCCATTAATAGCGCAGTTCCTTGATGTTTGGCTACCATCAATCACACTAGATGGTAAAATTAGTGAATACTTTAGTGTTTTTTGAATCCTGATCAGAAGCCATTATCTTTGCAAAATGATGTTTTCACTACTACAACAATTACCACCTAGCTACATCTTATTTTTATGGGATGTTTTTCTTTACTTCATATTGATTCGCAATGCCAGTTATTTTGGACGATACATATGCCCTTTGTGAGGCTTGTGAAGTGTCATTATTATCTTTGCTTTCCTTGATGAATGTGTATTGAGTATATATAGTATTATCAAGACTCGTTAATGTATAACTTCTGTAACTTGTAATGATTCACGTGATCAAATAATGGCAACATGACCTTATGTTACTGTGTGTCAGATATGTCATGCTATAGCAAAGATCTCCGGTGAAGCTGTCCCTGATTCAGTGGATGAGTTGAAACAGTTCTTTACAAAACTGATCCTCTTTTCTGCTGAGTAAGAATGTCTACTACTAAGTTTCCCAATTGTTATTAGTGTTGTTCATTCCAACTTATGACTTACACGATAATAGGAAATTTTTTTATCCTCTTGCTTGTGCTTGGTTTATTATAAGCTTTGCTTTGCCAGTTGCTTCTTCTGGGAAGCTAGGGCCTTGACTGCATTTGTTGCAAATTTTTGTATTTTGATTTGTTCATAGGCAATCTTTTACCAGTTTGTGACTTATCTGGTTTGGCCTGTTTGGGCAGTTAGTTTAAACTTCTTGCTCTAAGTCGAGCTTAGTGTTACCTTATTTAAATGCATTGGAAATTTTGAATTTCTCCAAGTACTTGGGATCCTGCACTTGAAGATCTGAGTTCTACTTTCTTTATTATCAAATGTTAAAGAAAAAGAATACTTTGTTCCATCTGTTAAGACATCAGGGAATCACTCGCGTCTTTTTTTATGCAGTTTGTACCTATAAATCTTTGCTAAAAAGTTCATTATCTTAAAGTCTTTTTGTCTCATACTATTGCTTTTCTACAGATGTGGATGTTGGAGAGCTTGAGAATCTGAGATCTAAGAAAAACAAGCTGGAAGAAGAAATTTCTGTTTTAGATAGTAGTTTGAAATTGCTTCAGAGCGAGCAAAGACACTTTGAGGATGAAGCAGCTCAACTTCATAGACAACGTGTAAGCCAACTGACTGAAAATACCTTTTATTTTAGTTGTTGAGCAAAGATATCCCTTATTGTGAATGTATATCTATCTTTCTAACATCAAAAGTTTTCTAATCATGCTTTGTAGGAGGATATTCTTAACATTGCACAACATGAGAAAAAGAAACGTCATGAGCTTGACAACCCTGTCAGTAAGTATCTTATAGATGCCTGATTGGTTAGTTTTTACATGGTCAGGTTGTATTGAAACCCTTTTATTGGAGCTTTGTGTTTCTTTTAACAAATGAATTTTCTGTTATTCAAGATCAAAGAAGATCAAAATTAAAATCAATGGAAACAGAGGAAGACTTGGATTCTGTCATGGCAAACCTCATAAATTCTATGGCAAACTTGAACGTTCAGCGATTTCAGTGTGTTATTGAGATTAAGGTGGAGATTTTTGTTCAGTAACTGTTTATTTTGTGGTTTATTTTGTGGATTGAAAAGTGAATTTGAGATGTATATATGGATAGTTTGGTATATATTTTGTGGTTGTAGTAATTTGAAACTGTAAACGAATGGTATTATTGGAATGTATTTTGAATGGTTGATACATTTTGGCTTTAAATTTAAATGAGAATTTAGACCTTTTAGCTATATATCATGGCATTAGCATTATTGCAGGTGGATTGATAATGCAGGTGACCCACAACCTTTTTTTTTCTTTTTTTTTTTTAATCTACAACATTTTAAAAACGTTGTGTAAATGTACCTAAACGTTGTCTGATATATTAAATTACAATATTTTTAGCTAGAAAACGTTGTGGAATCATACCTTAAACATTTTCAAGCATCTACTAATTTATGAAAAACAAATCTACAACATTTTTTTCTTAAAAAATGTTGTATAATGTATCTAACTACAACGTTTTAAAAACGTTGTGTAAGGGTGTCAAATAGATGACACCCTTAACCACGACGTTTTTCTGACTGAAACCACAACGTTTTTTTCCGCTTATCTATTTATTGTTTTGTAGTAGTGATATACTAAATATAGTTTTTCTAGTCCTATGGCAGGGCTATGGTATGATAGGTAACATTCTCTTGTCATAAAGAAGGCTTGATTTTATTCAAGCGTCTAGCATGATTACCAAGAAACTTTATTTATAGCTATAAAAAATAACTAGCTAGAAAACCTTTCTGCTTAGTATTGTAGAAAAGTTTACAATTGAAAACCACCCTATGGTTGATTGCAGTGACAATAAGAAGAAACACTGAGCAAAAGTGCATTAATTAACATTCAAATCCTTGTTATTTGTGCAGGTAAAGGTTTATAACGGTCGGAAAACTCTGGCGCATGCTTTAAATGATACCAAATCAGCTGTAAAGCAATTGAACAAACTTGGCACGGCGATCTTAATTATTATCATTACTATTGTGTGGCTACTTTTGGTGGAAATTGCAACAACCAAAGTACTTGTCTTCCTCTCATCACAGCTTGTTACGGCAGCCTTTCTGTTTGGAAACACTTGCAAGAATATATTTGAAGCTATCGGGGATGGGGATAAATAAGGTTTTATTCATTTGTATCTTTGAGGGTCCGTTTTTATTGTAGTTCATCAAACTTTTTTTGTTATAATCGAATAATCTGTCTTTCAAAACTTACAAAATGGTGGAATTGCTCGATTTTTCGTCCAAAAATGACTGGAATCGATCAACTGCAATAAGTTGACTCCATTTTTAAAACAGATGGAATCTTGTTGTCTGAGTTGACTCCATTTATTTGCTGTCGTGGCCCGTTATTTTTGCTGATGTGGAGGTTAAAAAATTTCTTAAATAAAATGTTACTCACAAGACTCGAACTCTAGACCTCTTCAAATTAAAAACCTTATATTCCAATAAAAACCATTGTGCCAACTATCTACCATGCTTAAATTTACATAATACTAATATTTAAACTAAGTAGCATCGTTTCTAGGAATTGTAATAATAATAATAATTGTAATAATCGTAATAATAATAATTATTATTGTAATAATAATGTCTGATGAAAAAGGGATAATACACTATAAGTATTTCAATAATAATAATAATAATAATAATAAGGCTTAAATATGATTTACTATCCTAAACTACACAATTTTTGTAATAAAAAAAAGCAATTTTTTTGTAATAATAAAAAAAAAAAAAGTTTTTTTTTAATAAAAAAAAAAAAATCACCTCGATCATTTCTTAAACCACACTAAAAGCAAACTGCTTACTCGATTGGAAAAATTAGTAATGTCTGCTTTTTAATAAAAAAATTATCTAAAAATAATTTATTTATGATCTTTACATTGTTAGAAAAGTAAATAAAATTATATTGGTCACGATCATCAAATAAATTATCATAAAAATGCAGTTTTATAATAAAATAAAAAAAAAACTGCATAAAAAAAAACTGCATTTTATTTTTATTATAAAACTGCATTTTTTAATAAAATAAAACTGCGTTATAAAATCTGCATTTTTATAATGAAAATAAAACTGCATTTTTATAAAAAAAAAAAAACTGCATAAAAAAAAAAAAAAAAAAACTGCAATTTTATTTTATTATAAAACTGCATTTTTTAATAAAAATAAAACTGCATTTTATTTTATTATAAAACTGCAAATTATAAAAGTTTACCAAATGTTGAAACAAAATATTTTTGTGTTGTTGCTTTTTGTTTTTTTTTTTTTTTTTTTTTTTTTGTTTTTTTTAAACTGCTGCTTTGTTTTTTTTTTTGCTGTTTTTTTTTGTTTTTTATTAAAAAAAAATGTGCTTTTTTTTTATTACAAAAAATTGTGTTTTTTTATTACAAAATTTGTGTAGTTTAGGATAGTAAATCATATTTATGCCTTATTATTATTATTATTATTATTATTGAAATACTACATGTATTATCCCTTTTTGTCATCAGATTATTACAATAATAATTATTATTATTACAGCTTATTACAATTATTATTATTATTACAATTCCTAGAAACAATGCTACTTAGTTTAAATATTAGATTATATAAATTTAAGCATAGTAGAGATAGTTGGCACAATGGTTTTTATTGGAATATAAGCGTTTAATTTGAAGAGGCCTCAGAAGCTCGAGATTTGTGAAAGAATATTTTCTTTAAGAAAATTTTAACCTCCACATCGCTAAAAATAACGGGCCACGTCAAAGAAAAAAATGAAATCAATTCTTACAGATAATCAAAGATTCCGTCTGCTTTTTTGACGGAAAATCGAATCGAAAGAACCATTTTGTAAGTTTTTGAAAGACAGATTATTCGATTAGAATAAAAAAGTTTGTGAATCATGAACGAAAAAATCTAATCCCAAAGATGTGACTCAAAACCTTATTTATCCCAAAGCTTATCGTATTTGTATTTGTGATGCATCCATTTGATGTTGGTGACCGTTGTGTCATTGATGGAGTCCAGGTAACTACCACCAGATGCCATTTTTTTTGGTTTTATTGGAGTAATTGATTAACTGTTTTATCTGTATGCTAGTTGAAGAGATGAATAGATAATGAAAAGATATACTATCCAAATTCAGTTTTGGCATTTTATAAGTGGACCTGCATTTAATTTAATTTTCCACGGGTGTTGATTGCATTTTTACCTCACCATAATCATCATTTATAAAAAAGATATAATAATAAAAACGTAATAACAAATAATAAAAATTTTGTGAAATAAAATAAAAATATATCTTAAATTTTAGAACAAATTGAAACATGGAATAATATAGAGAAGCCGTATACAACCATTGTTGACAATAGATCTCTTAAATTAATTTAAATATATCGGAGAATTTTCTTTATTTTATTTTTATGAGATCTAAATTAATTTTGGTACAAAGTGGTGGTGACGTTGCCGGTAGTAGCATCACTATCACAGCAAATATTGCATACTGGTCTAGTCCGGTAAAAGGAGCAAAGGCAACACTTTCCACTCGGACAATGGTCGCACCCTGCACCACACATTTAAACTAATTAGATTCATTAATATAAAATAATTATTATAAAAATCCTCGCATAAACCAAAGGGTATTTTGTCGTTTTAGAAGATTTTTTTACGTTTTACATATATTTATGAGAAAAAATTAATTATTTTCTATTTTTTCTCTAAAAAACTAGAATAATTGAGAGAGGGAAGGAACTTATTTGACTTACAAACACGATTGTTGGGGCTCAAATGCACCGCACCAAAATTGGTGTTGTGCATTTGGACAAACATACTGAATTTTACTGTTAGCTTACCATATGTGAAATCTTTTTCAGAAATAGCAACCTCGTAAAGGGCGGGAATCCGTTTAACTGCTGCCTCCGACTGATGATAAGAAGAAATAGAGAACAAAATCAAGAAAATGTAGCAGAAAAGAAACCTTGAAGATGCCATTGTTTTGTAGATAAACTCGCCTCACTATATGGAATATAGAGTCTTATTGTTGGTTCTCTCTGCCTTAAAATAGTTCTTCTTTATATAGGAGAACAAATAGGAAGCATTTGTGAAATTAATAAATCTGATTCATAGTGCATTTAATTGTATCGACTAAAAACATTAAATTAGATAAGATTTTTGTTGATTATTGATAAGTAAAAATGTTTTTGAAAATAAATTTTATCAGTATTTATTGAGAATTGATATTTTCACAAGTAAAAATAAATGTTAGTTTCACAAGGACCTCCTCACAAGAATAGGGAGTGGAATTCACTCTTATGTAAAAGAGATCTTGTGAAACTAATATTTTCACTTGTTAAAATATCAATTCTTTATTTAATTTGCAAGTTGTATGTGTCAAAACAAATTTAACAAGTTAGTACTCCCTCCGTCCCATAATATATGATGTTTTAAGTGATTTTATTTGTCCCAAATTATTTGATGTTTTAGAAAATCTAATAGTATTAATTACAATCTTTTCAAAACTACCCCGATATTACTCCTCCTTCAATACCCAGATGCTTTTAACTCTTTCTCTCTCCTTATCAACATAAAAGGTACTTCCATAGACAAATGATACTATATTTAATGTTATACAATTATTTCTTTAATGGTTGTACCCAACTCTAAAACATCATATATTATGAGGCGAAGGAAGTAGTACGTAGCGAATATATTTGTTATTTAATTAATTTATTTATTTTTGTTGAAACATTAAGGGTATTTCCGTGCCATTTTACTCATCAATCGAGACTAATTCTCTCTTCGGACGATGTTAAAGGTGCACCCCCACATCAACCTGATGCATTCAAGAGATTTTCCCCTAAATGCTAGCCACAAAGTTTGAATTTAGAAAGTCAAAGAAAAGAATATAGTTGTTACTTGTTACTCCTTCCATTCCTTGATAATTGGTGTTTTAGGATAGTTCTTTTGTTCCTAAATATATATGACGTTCTAAGATTTATAGGAGAATTGATTATATTATTTTCTTAATTACCTCTAAACATTTAATACTTTCTTTAATTCTCTCCTATTTTTTCAAAGCTACTTTTTCTCTCTTCTAATATCTTATTTGTATACTCTTTTTAATTCCTATATTTTCTCTATCCTCTAACAATATATCTCTCTTATCTTTATCACCACTGCTTTTACTTTTCATTTATTTATGTAAGGGTGTTTTTGGTAATACACTATAATTTTAATGGAATAATTTTAAGAGTTATAACTTCCTTAATTTATGTGCAAAAATCTTAAACGTCGCATATTTAAGAACGGAGAGAGTAATCTTGAAAAACTGATATATTCATCATGAAATATCATCATCTAATATAATGATGAATTCTTTCTCATAATATACGTGTAGAACTGATTTATTGTAAAATATAAAAAAAAAGACTTTATAAAATAACATTTTTTTTCTAATAAAAATATCAATCCCCATATTACATATATGCAAGACCATTTTTAGTAATTTAATTAATGTTGTAATTGAATTTTAGAGCGTGAGATCGATACTTTAAGGCTATATTTGTTTACAAGGATTATAATCCCGGAATTATAATCTATGGGATTATAAGCCAAGATTATTAATTCTAGGATTATAATCCCGAGATTATAATTACAATCTAAATACTATTAAGTCATTTTATAATTTCTAGACTAATAGTCCTAAGTCTAAATTTGAAAACAAACAAGATACTTGAAATTAATAATCTTATCCTAAGTATAATTCTTGCAAACAAACATAGCCTAAAGATAAGGAAAACATGTTCATCATTTGTGTTTTGATAATTATAAATAACAAATATTGTAGTTTTGTAAATTATGAATGTAAATTTGTTTATAAAAGTTTATTTTACTTTATCCACCACAAGTATTTCAAATTAAAATATTAGTCATTTATTACTTCTCAACAAACGAGGAAAGACAATAATATCTAAAATATTTTAAGCGATAAAATAGAATAAAAATAAAAATAAAATTTTATTATGTAATAAGATAAATTTATGCTGAACTATAATATATTTTAAAAGTTAATGGTTCCTATTAATTCAATAATTAACTTTCCACTTGAGGGTTCCTATTAGTTCAATCATTATTAACTTTCCCCGTAAGTCAATTTTTTGGGATATCTAAGAGTTCATGCTCTTTCTTTGTGTCTGTCCTCTATAATTAATGATTAAAATTCATCTTAAACAATAGAATAATAATAGAGTTTTGTATTGTGATAAATTTATTTCAAATAATTATAATTAAGAACATATCAATATATGAGATTAGATAAAATTATAAAACAGTCTCACTTAGTATACATCTCTTTAAAAGGATTATAACTAATATTTATCTACGTGACAATTAAAAAATTCATAAATATTCACAATAAATATTTTCTATAATAATATATGGATCCTTGTTTAATTTCTTCATATACCACGTATGTAAGACTCCAACTTTTATGAATAAAGATTTAATTTTTCTCTAAATATCATTTTGAATATTAAGGTGTGATTTTGATATAATGTTATAGTTGTGGGTAATATTTACAAATTTTACAAAGTATGCAAGTTTTTATAAAATATTCGTTTAGTCGGAGAATATTCGTTTTTATCACAGAATATTTGTACGACGGCACAATCATTGGTGGACCCCACAACGAAATTACTGTCGGAGTTAGAAAACGACATAAATAACTTTTTATAAAAATAACGGCAAAAGTTTTACCGTTAACTATTGAAATACCTTTGATAAAAAATACGATGTCTACGCATTTATCAGTATAGTAGCACATGGTATTGTACATTATCTTTGATTATTGATGCTTACGTGACAAGTCACTCAGTTTTATTCAATTATTGCCACAATAATTGCTGCATAGTGTCTCACATTATTGATTCAATTATTGTCACGCTATTTTATATTATTAAATCAATAATTAAGATGACAAAGATATTCATATTATTATTTGCATTATTGACAATGTCTAGAAAGTTCTGTTGATGAAAGGGGTCTGGTCACCTAATTGCGCGCCAATAAGAAAAAATCGTTATCGAAAATCCCCCTCTTTCTTGGAAATGATCTAGTTGTTAATATTGCGAGTTATAATAATGATGAATAAATATTATTAAAAATATGTTTAGTGAAGCCAAGTGAGTTGAGATAAATAGAGGGGATTTTTATGAAGTATTTTGTGACGCCCCCAAAATATAGGTCCGTACAACCCATTCTAAGTCGCTAAATACATGATACAGAAATCAAATACAACTTCATTAATAACAATATTAATTGTCGTGTAAAATACGTCAAAACATACGCTATGAGTTTCAATACAGATATTATCGTGTAGACAATATCTAAACTTAAATAAAGTTCTCATTACAATTATTATCACACTATTTTATAAAATAGTGAGGACTACTAAGAAACCATCTTGAACCATTATTCCACTCTTCGACTAGTCCCAGCTATATTCTCGCCTCCTGAAAAGAACAATGGAACCAAAAGAAAAAGGGTGAGCTCAACTAGCCAATAAAGAATATTATGACTAAGATAATGTAAAATAAATTATCGTTAGTCCTCAACAGGGAAAAATTTGATAGAATACAATAGAAAACAAGTTTTAGATCAACAACTGCAGCGAAAATAACAATCCATTAAAAGAGTCAAGTAGAGAATAATGTCTACTATCTTCTATGATTTAAAAATTCATCATCAATATTTTATCCCTGTGACAACAATCAATAAATATTTCACATCAACGAATTATCCATGCACTATGGGCCAATAATATTCGTTAGTATCACCAGTGGTTATGATCATGTCAAACAACTGTCAATCTATGCACTACGGGTCAAAGAGGACTTTCACCACATCATTTGTTTGTAACATTACAAGTCATGATTATACCAATACAAACTTTTTTGGTCATAATCATACCAATTAACATCACATCTATGCATTACGGACCAAAAATGACTTTTACCACAATATAAGTATGAGGATGATGACAATGATATAAGAAATTAATCAAGTGAGATTAAGGATAAATATTAGCACTACAAAAAAATAGACATTTGGCAACAATTTTTCGGGCAACGACTTATAAAGTCGTTGCCAAAAATACATGTTTAGTAATAAAATTTGTCATTCATTGCAGTTTATGAAAGGCTTTCATTTTTCGTAATGAAATTAATAAGTCGTTGCAAAAATTTATTGTCAAATCGTTGGTGGGAAAAAAAACTTACACCGCCTATTTTTTTTTTTGTTGTCGATGAGATTTTTCCTCATCGTCGGCAACGAAAACTTTTTTGTTGCTATATTTTGTTGCCTAATATAGGCCACATTCATTGGCAATAATTTTTTTCGTTGCGTATTTAATACATTTTTTTGCAATGACTAATAAATTAATGCCCAAAATTAAGACAAATTAACCCAATAAACATGCATCTTCCCCCCCCCCCCAAAACGCATCATTTTTCATTTTTATTTATTTGGACACAATTTTATACAGTGAAATGTTTCACTCCTCCGTCTCAAAATAAATGCCTAGTTTTATTTTTTTAAAAGTTATAATTTTGAAATTAAAATTGAGCACATATAGATATATTTTCTAATTTACAAAAATTAACGTTTATAGTTAATTGGATGTAGTTTATAATGATCATAGTCGCACACTTATAATTTTGAAAAAAAAATATAATTAATTTCTAAAATAATTTATATGAATTTTTCTTATAACTCGTTATTTTACATATATACTTTTTGACAAGGTATGGGCAAGGAATCGAAATCGCTCCCGAAATTGCACCAAAAATCGACCAAACTGCACCGATTAAGTCGTGCCAATGGTTCCGACATAGACCAATTAAGTTGCACCAATGGTGTGTAAGTTTTTTTTAACTCCCCTTTTTCAAATTCTCCTTTTTCTTGACTTGTAAATTTTTTTATATTCAAATATTAATTTCTCTTTATATCTTGAATTAGAGGGTGTTTGGCAATGACCTATAAGTTGGTCAAACTAAGTTATAAGTCATTTGTTATTATTTAGTGTTTGACAATAACTTAAATTTTAACTTTTTTTACTTAGAAGTTATTATTAAATTTTTCATGCTTCACGCTATATTTTTATGTATTAGATAAATTTTACTACCATATATATATATATATATATATATATATATATATATATATATATATATTTCATATTCTTTTCAAAATTTCTTGTTAAACTAAATAAAATACTAAACAAATCTCAACATTAAACTAAATATATATAGAGTAACTATGAATATTTTTATATATAAATATATATATGTAAAAAATATTCATATAAATATTTATAAATTTATCTCTAAATATTTATAAAAATATTTATATCTAAATTTTATAAATTTTAGATGAAATATTTATAAATTTATAAATAAATATTTGTTATAAATTTTAAAGATAAATTTATATGAATATTTGTTTATAAATATTTATACAAATATTTAGAGATAAATTTTTAAATATTTATATGAATATTTGTTTATATATATATATTAAAATATTCATAGTTACTTTATACATATTTAGTTTAATGTGGAGATTTCAGATGGGTATATATATATAGATTGAAAGACCCCAACTTTTATGAATAAAGATGAATTTTTCTATAATTATCATTTTTTAATATTATGTAATGAATTTGATATAATGTTATAGTTGTGGGTAATATTTATAAATTTTGCAAAGTATACAAGTTGTTGTATTATATTCGATTGGTCGAAGAATATTCGTTTTAACAGAAAATATTCGTACAACGGCGCAATCATTAGTGGACCCCACAACAGAATTATTGTCGGATTGAGAAAAATGACAAAAATATTTTTATGAAAATAATGGCGTAAGTTTTACCAATTATCACTTGTTGAACTACTCGATAGTAAAGTAAAGTATAATGTCTGCGGTTAGATAAGAGCACACCTGTATTGATTATTGATGCTTACGTGAGAAGTCACCGGTTTTGTTCAATTATTGCTTCAAGAATTGGCGTAGATAAGATCTCACGTTATTTGATTCAATTATTGTCAATATTTTATATATTATTAAATCAATAATTGAGACGACGAAAGTGATTAATGTTATTATTTGCAATATTAACGATGTCTGTAAGTTACGCCAGGAGAGGTTTGGTCACCTAATTGCGCCATAGGGAGAAATCCTTATTGGAAAGTCCTCTTTTCCTGAACGACACGGTCGATTAATAGTGTGAATTATGATAATGATGATGAAGTTTTGTTTTATTAGTATTATTAATGTAATAAAATAGAAAAACTTTTTATATAAAATAGAATACTTTTATAAAGTTATCTGTTTTATTAGAGAATAATTAGAATATATTATATTTTATTATGTAGTGTGTTTGCATAGTAAAATCTTTTTATATAAAATGAATACTTTTATAAAGTTATTCGTTTTATTAGATTATAAATAGAATATATTATATTTTATTATAAACCAATCTGGACCATCCATTTAAAAGTAAATCAATCTGGACCATTCATGGATTGGTTACTATCCAATCCATTCTTCTATAAATAGAAGCTCATTCCTTCATTATTTCTTACGAATTCAATTTGAAACTCTAGAGAGAGAAATCAGAGAGAATTCTTCTTCTATAATCTTGAACGTATTTCTTTAGCGTTTAAGAAAGCTTTGAAAGCGTAGTCTTGAAGTTTCTTCAAGTATATCCCCGCCCTCTACCGTTGAGTACTCTTCTTTATAAGGTAAGGGTATTATTTTTTTTCATATTCATGAAGAGAACTTCATTATTCCATTCTTTATTATTACATTAGAATAACTTGTATCTGTGATCTACCTATATACTTGGTAAAATTCTCCTGTTATTCCATTATTTATTATTCTCATTGAATAACTCATCATACATGCTGGCAATGCATGCATACATGGTGAAATTCATTGTTATTCCATTCTTTATAATTCTATTAGAATATCCTGTCATGCATTTCTGCCGGGACTGATTTCCGCCTTTATTATTACATTGAATATCCTCGTCGTGCAGACGCTTTTACTGGGGACCGGTTCCGTTATTTATTATTCATTGGAATAACTCGTACTGCTGGCAAGCATGCATGGTGATTTCGTTGTTATTTCATTCTTTATTATTCTGTTGGAATATCCTGTCGATGCGTATTACGCCTGACCTGGTTCCGTTATTTATTATTCTGTTGGAATAACATGTCTGTGCGAAGTACCACATGCATGGTGATTTCTTTTGTTATTCCATTCTTTATTATACTCAGTTGGTTAAAGTTTTGACTTCTATACTCCATGAAATTAGTGGAATATCCTTGATATTTGCGCTTCATCCAGTATCTTTCATGGAAATATTCTTCTAAGCATTCTTGAATTTTACTCTACAAAGAAGTATCATGTTGACAATTTGGACGTTATTAGTTCCTGAATAAATTAATTCTTGAACTTGTTTTATTGAATTCTTATATCATTGTCATCATCCTCATGTTTATATTTTTTTTTAAAGTCATCTGTGGCCTGTAGTGCATAGATGGACTTGGTATGATTATGACCAGGGATTATTCGGTGTAATCATGACCGTAATGTTACAAATGATGTGGTAAAAGTCCTCATTGGCCCGTAGTGCATTGATGGACAGTTGTTGGCATGATCATGACCATTGATGAATACACGAATATCCTTGGCCCGTAGTGCATGGATAATTTGTGGTTGTGATACTAATGAATATCCTTGGCAGTAGTCTTGAGGATGATGTGGTTTATTTATTAAAATTTGAGTCCCAAATGATAAAAGTGATGAAAAACCTTTTAAAATCATAAAAGATAGTAGATTTTATTCTCTATTTGACTCTTTTAATGGATTGTATGTTCCGCTGCAGTTAAACTTGATGTCTATTGTATTTTATCAGTTTAACATTGTTGAAGACTAATGATAATTTATTCTGCATTATCTTAGTCATAATATTTTTTACTGGGCTAGTTGAGCTCACCCTTTCTTTCACTGTTCTCTTTAGGAAATGAGAACGTAGCCGGGACTAGTCGAAGAATGGAGTGACGGTCCATATGATAGTATTAGCAGTCCTCACTATTCTGTTAAATAGTGTGACAATAAATATAATGAGGACTTATTCTGAGAGTGGATATTGTCTAGAAGACAATATTTGTATTAAAACTCACAGCTCTCTTGTTATATATTAAAGATTGTATTTGTATTCTGTACCATGTATTTGGCGACTCAGAATAGGTGATGTATACCTATTTTGGGGCGTCACATAGATGGTAATAGAATTTATCTAATACACAAAAAATATAACATAAGAAGAAAAAATATAACATCTAGGTTTTGAACCTAAGACCTATAGGTTATTGGGCCATTAAGCTACCACTAAGCCATTCTAATTTACTAGTTAATTAAACTACCGCCATAACTTGTAGCGGTAGACAGTGTAGTACATGAATAAATGAGGGGTAAATGAGTAATTTCTCATGTCGCTACAGCCTGTAGTGGTAGGGAGAAATCCATTTCAATCCGTGTCATCCAATGTTGCGATCAACAATATAGATTATGGTTGTTGAAATAGTATCCGTGACAACCGATTGCCAATAACGGGGGCCCATATATATATATAGCCGTGTATATTCTATTTGTGCGCAGTCTTTTAAAACTGTGTCGTTTTGGCATATTTATTTTTGATTTCTGATTTGGGAGGAGAGAAGCTGTTTTTTTAATAAATAAAAAAACTGCCAAAACGACATAGTTTTGACAGAGTATGCACGAATAAATTATACACAACTGTGTATGACCATATTACTCTATATATTAACTTACCAAACTATAATTATTAACTTGTTAATTTTTTTACTTAAAAACTTAATTGCGATGTCGAGATGCGGGAACAATAGACAATATAATTTTGAAAAAGAGAATTAAATATTCAATGTAAACTTTTGAATTTAATTATAGATTATAAATATTGTAAATTTTAAAGTGTATATATAGGGTTCTAATTCATGGCAACCGGTTGTTAGAAGTACTATTTCAGCAACCATCATCTCAATCGTTAATCAATATAATTAATGGCTGAGATTGAAAAAAATAAAAGTTTTGCCGCTAAAATTGTAGTGGCAGTAATTACACTTACTTTAGTAGTGGCAGTAAGTACACTTACTAATCTACTAAAGTAGGTGTAATTACTGTCGCTACAACTTGTAGCGGTAAGACTTTTATTTTTTTTAATCTCAACCATTAATTATATTGATCAATGATGAAAAACTGATGGAGATGATAGTTCTTTGAATAAGTACTCCTAACAACCTATTGTCATCATGAATTGGAACCCATATATATATATATATATATATATATATATATATATATATATATATATATATATATCCTATATCTTAAGCTCACCCTTATCCACTCACCCGAGCTCACCCCCATTTAGCGACGGACGACAGGCGGCGGTTCGATTATATGCAATGCCTATACTTTTAGCAACAGACAACATATATAGCGTCATTAAAAGTATGAGGCACGGTTGTATGTGTAAACCGTCGCCAAAGTCCGTCAATCAAAGAGGGGTGAGCTTTCAGTGAGTCAATAAGGGTGAACTTAAGATCCTGACTATATATATATATATATATATATATGATATGTGTGTGTGTGTGTGTATACATACATATTAATAACTTATATTCAATAATTAATAAGTCGATATATATAAATTAATTATATATATAGGTATTAGCTTGTTACAAATTTTGCACTTTCAAAATTTACTTGCGTTAACAGGAGACAATAACAATAGATAATATAATTTTATTATTAAAATGTGTTAGGTTGAATTAATTTAGAATTAATGAACTATACTTTAAAATTCATTATTATTTTTTTATTCTATTTATAATTGTAATTAGAGCATTCATTTTAAAATTAAAATTTAGAATTTCAAAAATGATGAAAAGTTAATTGAATTGTAATTTAGATGATTGATTATTGTATTTATTAAAAATAAATAAATTAATATTCATTCATTAATACTATACTTTAAAATTTATTTATTTTTCTTATTCTAGCTATAGTTGTAATTAAAGTATTCATTTTAAAATTTAAAATTTTGAAAATGATAAAAACTTACTCAATTATAATTTAAAACATTAATCATTATATTTATTAAAAATAATAAAATTAACATTCATTTATTAATAAACTTTACTTTGAAATTTATTATTTTTTTATTCTGATTATAGACTTATAGTTGCAATTACACAATTTTTATCTTTTGCTATAAACCTGAAAAGATATCTGGATCTAGATCTAGATCTTCTTCTTAATATTTGCTGAAGAGACGGAGGAGGATCGTGGATTGGAGATGAAAATGGTGGGTGGAGGTTGGAGAGTTGGACTGTTTTGGAGCAAATCTGGCAATTGGGATCGGAGATCGTAGCTGTTGCGATGGTGGGGGTGGTTTTATCTTTGAAGGTGGGTCGTTCTCTCAATCTCCTTCAGTCTCTTCCATTATTACCCAATTGAAGGTACAAATTTCATTCCTTTTGAATTTTCCCTAAACCATTCTCAGTACACTGTTTCTTAGCCCATCCGTTCCATTTTCTCTCTCGCGAATTTGCCAAAGTAATCAACACCAAAATTTTCCCAATTTCGACTAGAAGTTATTAAATTCATTAAGGAGATGAAGTCAAGAGCTGATTGGGAGCAGGGGCGGAGCCATGTAGGGGCTCGGTTGGCCTGTAGCCCAGGCCAACTTAATTTTGTTTTTTACTTATATATCTTAGCCCAACCCAATATTTTAGCCCACAAACAAAACCCCTATCATTTATCAAACCCTCCCAACATCATCCTCCGCTCAAACCCTCCTCGTTGTGGCCAATGAAGAGGGGGAACTGAACTCTACTTATTGTCTGCCGACTGCCATCGTTGTTGCTCTGAGTTTGTTAAAGTTCGTCCGTTGCCAAACCGGAGCTGCCATCTTTCTCAGCTTCACTAGTGAAATCAATGCTCGATTGAGCTTCTGCATTAAGGATCCGTATGCATTTTTTCTGTTTAGTTGAGATTTGTACATTTTTTAAAGATTAATTTGAAGGTTGAAGCTTGAATTTATTGTTTAACAGGGAAGCTGATTGGGGTAGACTATCGAGCTTTTAATTTTTCTTCTAATTTGGACTTCTTAACTTCTTGCATTCAGAGAACTAAAGGTATTCAATCTTAATATCTGTATCTTCTTAATTCTTTGCTATTCATTACAGTGATGTTTCTGGATCCATTTATATATAATTGTTTGCAAATTATGGGCAGCACTTCACTGGGTTTACCTTTACCTTTCTACCCAGCATGTATTAATGTATATATTATTTGTAGTATGTATTAATGTATATATTATTTAGCTTTAATGTGCATTTGATTTTTAATGAATTAGGGGTAGTATTACATTGTCATACCAAACGTAGGGGAATGTGAAAAACTTTTTCTGAAATTTGTTTTTCTTGAAATAAATAGAGCCTAAGATTTTGTGATTAAATTATATATTTGTGCTGGATGTTTTGATATTTTATTTTTGATATTATGATTCAAAATGTTAGAGAGATTGGACCACGACACAAGTGCAATTTAGACCAATATCTTATAAGCCACAATAGAAAGTCAAGGAAGCAAGAGAGAAAAAACTTTGTTTTCTTTCTTTAAACCAAGAGAAAGTGCATCAATGACAACTAGTGAAGGGCATTCTCTATCTAATGTTGATATCTTAGATCACCAACCACCCCTTTCCAAATCTCGAAGAGTTGAAATTGATCTTAGTACTCTTGAACGGGATCCTGGGATTCGGATCCCTATATGACAACATCCTGTTAATCAACGAGATGAAATTAGGAGAGATTATATCAAAATGGGTCCGTATCAACCTAAGTTGGCAGAGTACCCAAGGACTAAATCAGGCTCACAAAATCAAAAATTTTGATATTCGTGGTTTGAATCCTTTCCTTGGTTAGAGTACTCTCCATCAAAGGATGCAACATTTTGTTTTCCATGCTTTGTTTTTCAAAATAAGGTGCCTCTTCATCATGCATTCATTACTGAAGGGTTTAATAGTTGGAAGAGGGTTAATGATGGAGTTAGATGTGCACTTTTGATGCATGTGGGAGGTCCTACTTCACCACATAGGAATGCAATGAAATGTGTTGAAGACTTGATGAAAATAAATTGGACATATTGACAAAGTCTTGAATGCACAAAATCTAGAAGAAGTTCAGAAGAATCGGTTGCAACTTACAGCAACAATTGAGAGTATAAAGTGGCTTAGCTTGCAAGCTTGTGCATTTAGAGGTCATGATGAATCTCCAACTTCTAAAAATTATGGTAATTTTATTGAGATGATAAGACTTATGGGCCGATTGAACGTTAACATTGGTGATGTAGTCTTAGAGAAAACTCCGAAAAATGCTAAATATACTTCACCGACTATTCAGAAAGAAATTTTGCATATTTTTGCAAACAAAGTTAGAAGAAAAATTCGTGAAGAAGTTGGAGATGCAAAGTTCTGTATTTTGGTTGATGAAGCCAAAGATGCATCAAATAAAGAGCGGATGGCTATTGTTTTGAGATTTGTTGACAACCATGGTTTCTTACGAGAGCGTTATTTTGAGATTGTGCATGTTTTAGACACTACTGCTTCAACATTGAAGAAAGAAATATCTAATGTCCTTGCTCGAGCTAATTTGCATATCCTTAATATGCGAGGTCAAGGGTATGATGGTGCTAGTAATATGCGTGGTGCTTGGAACGGACTTCAAGCTCTATTTCTTAATGATTATCCATACACATATTATGTACATTGCTTTGCTCACAGACTACAATTAGCATTAGTTACAGCTTCTTCAAAAGAGATTTCTGTTTGGCAATTTTTTTCGAAACTAACAACCATTATCAATCTCATTGGTGCTTCTCCCAAACGGCATACTGAGTTACATTCTGCTCAAGCTATTGAAATTGCACGTATGGTAGCTTCTGGTGAACGTGATACCGGTAGAGGCCTTAATCAGATTGGTAATCTACATCGGAGTTGAGCTACTCGGTGGAGCTCTCATTTTGATTCTATTTGCAGCTTAATTGATATGTATGGTGCAACTATTTCAGTGCTTGAAAGTATTGTTGAAGAAGGATCCTCTAACTCTATGCGTGGAGAAGCTGGTGGTTGTTTGATTATAATGAGGTCTTTTGATTTTATTTTCACTTTATATATGATGCATAAAATTATGGGGATTACTGATTTGCTTTGTAGAGCTTTGCAGCACAAATCTCTTGACATTGTAAATGCCATGGATCTAGTCTCAACTACTAAAGCACTATTTCACACTTTGAGAGAAGAGGGATTTGATCATCTCCTTGAGCATGTGCAATCAGTTTGCACACAAAATGACATTGACATACCAGATATGAATGCTTCATTCAAAAAGGCTATCGGTTGTTCATGCCAACAAAAAGAATCGATGACATTTTGCCAACACTATCATTTTGATGTGTTTAATTCAGCAATAGATTTTCAGCAGGAAGAGTTGAATTCCAGATTTAGTGATGAAGCAGTGGAACTCCTTATACTTAGCTCAGCTTTAGAACCAAAGGACAACTTTATATCATTCAAAGTTGATGATATTTGCAAGCTTGCTAAGAAAATTTATCCAGAAGATTTCAGTGAGAAAGAAATGCATTATTTGAGATGTCAACTACATCATTATAAAATTGATGTGCTCCGTCATCAGAGCTTTCAAAATATGTCTACCATCACTAAATTGTGTCGCGGATTAGTTGAAACAAATAAGTTGCAGACTTATAATTTGATTGATAGATTGATTCGTCTTGTTTTGACTCTACCTGTTTCCACAGCCACGACATAATGAGCATTTTCAGCTATGAAACATGTTAAAACTGCTCTTCGCAATAAAATGGAAGAGTTTTTAGCAGATTCTATGATGATTTATATTGAACGAGAGCTTCTTGAAGATATCGATTCAGATTCCATAATAGACGAATTCTATTCTACAAAGGATGCAGCTTAAATAGTGTGTTTTGTTTTCCTTTTTTCTTGCATGTTATGTACCTTTGAACCTTATTACTATGTATGATTTTGAATTTATGATTGATCTTGGTAGGACAATTTTTTGTGGATATAATTGGTACTTGGTAGCCTAGTAGAAAATTAATTCCTGGCACCGCCCTTGATTGGGAGGGAAAATTAAAGCTAATGAGAGCAAAAAAAGAAGTGATATTTACTCAATATCATGCCTAGAAATTGTTGGAAATGAGATTTGAAATATTAAATAATAGAGCATTTTGAGGCTCAATTTAATGAGGGATCCACATTCCGGAAATGTCGGGTCTTTGCACCAATGTGTTCTCCTTCATGAGGAGTATAACTTGGTATATTTATGTGTTCAAATCCATTAAGAATTGAATGAGAAAATTGACTCCAAAGTCACCTACTTGAATGTTGTCAATTACAAAAGTCCCACATAGGGCATTAGAGGGAAAAATGCAGAACATATATATAACATATATATGAGATGTTTGCTCAATGGGAAGGGCCCCAAGGAGCACCTCACTTTTGTGGAAGGGAGAGGACCTAGCCAAGGCATGGTTCAAACCCACATGCGCGCCGCCGCCGCCGTCCGTCCGGTCGGGTTCATATATAATTTTTTGGACAAAATTTGTTAAATAATTTATCAAATTGTGTTTTAATTATTATCATGATACTACGTAGTTTTGATGACAGTTGCACCCAACGGTAATAATTAACCGTGAATTTATTCTATAAATTAAGGGGCTCTGCGCTTAAAACAACATATACAATTTTCCCTCCTATTGTGTAAAATTTCTGCCCCGTCCCGTTGAGAATTTTCCCGTTCCTTCCCTTCCATAAAATCCCGTTCCCGTTTCTGTATATATTTCCTGTTACCGTTCAGTAGAATCTCGTTCTCTGCAAAAGAGTTGCATTTCCGTTTATGCAAATTCCCGTTATTTGTAAAGTGTTGCAGTAAGTTTTTCCTTCATGCATTCATCATTATTATTAACATTAAAGTTCGAGTTGCGTTCATTGAATTCTTAATTTTGTAGTGCTACTAATTAAGAATTGTAAATCCGTTTTATCTTGGGAAGCAATTATTCAATTAATTCTTAGCACCTGTGGGAATAAAAATTTGCTTTTAAGGAGACTTTGTGAATTCAAAGGACTCGGATTTATAATATTTTTCATGTTTCTGTTTTATTTAATTTTTATATCTACATATATTAAATAATACTATATTTTACAGATATCAGAAATTTCATCAAGCGAGAGGTAAACCATATGTTCTTATTACATTCATGAAATTCAAAGTAAATGGTGTTTTGTATTGCCATCTATTGCTCTGGTTTGTTGTGGAACTGTGTTTTGTGATGGGAATATATGTTATATGGAGTAATAAGGAAGGATTTATACGAAATTTTTTGAACCATGCCTAAACCTCTATGAAATCTGGAAATTTAAGCTATGCCTTTGTGGTGTTTGTTAAAATGTCTAAATGAGGCTATTTTAGCTTAAGCATGAGAATTGATGGGTATGTCTGATAAATTGAATATGCAGTCATGATAAGACTTTGCACCTGTCCTTTCTATAATACAAGTCTGGAATGTTCTCAACGGGAGTTGAAGTTAGTAAGGAAAATGAACTCTTTTTTATGGAGTATGTTGATAATGTCCGACTTCAATAGAATATTACCTATGCATACTTAAAGATAGTCGAGAACATTGTATAGAACCATTTATATTTAAGTCCCCAACTGTTATAGGTCTCTTAAAAAGAAATTGTTAGTTGTATGCCAATATGCCATTTTTTATTTTATTTTATGTTTTTAGTATTTGGCGTCATATTCTGACTTCATTTGATTTTTCATCTGTAGGTCGAGTTGGCATATTTTGATCACGGTGGCATCCTCCAATATGTTCTTCGAAATCTGATTAAGCAGTAAGGTTCAAGTGTGAATAGTTAGTTAATTTTCTCATCTCAAAGCAATTTGCCAGGAAATTTTAGAAGGCTACGATGACTACTGTGGAAACTTTAATTTAATCAGAATGGGAAAAGCATCATCACTTCTTAATATCTTGGTGTACCTGTTTTATAGTTTAAAGTTTCAATAACGAATGGGAAAAAGCATTTTGTTCAAGTCTGTAGTTAATTGTAAGAAGGAGTGACAGTATAATACTTTGCCATTTCAATTTGGGAATGAGAAGGGAGACTTTTTGCGTGTCACCATTTTCTTTCTAATTCTGTGTTTTTTTACCCTTGATTTTTTTTCTCCGATTTCTGGATTAAATGGTTGAAAATGCTATTTTGATGGTGTTATTGGTGTCTGGCTATATAATTAGGGAAGAAGTGAGGCCATTACTTTCTTTGCTTATGATGGTTGTTTTACTAAATTCTTGAGATGGATTAGGGAACAAGTTTTGAGTTCCTTTTGGTAACTCAAATTAATATGGGAACTGAGATATTTCTGCTGTTTGTCCGAATTGTGTGGTGATGTTTTAAAATCTCTCCTGATTCTATTTGATTTGTTGTTGGTTAGAACTTTGGTCTGCTGGCCTATGTGCATCTGTCATTCCTATATGTAACCCGATTTCACAAGGGGAGGAAAATAAACTTATAAATCAAAAGAGAGGAAAATGTTGTATGTTTGAAAATTCTAGTCATTTTCCATTATTCAGTCCAACAAGGCGTCCCTTTTAACTTCTAGGTTGTAAGGGCGGGCAGGGGAAATGAGTGATGGTGGGCTGACTCTGATATCATTCTACACCCAGAAAACAATGGAAAAGAGAATAAATAGTACAGCAGGAGGTGGCCGACTCTGATATCACGTGGACAACAACATCTCAAATTGAAAGTGTAATTTGAAGCTTAAGCATGATGATATTTTTATGTTTGTGTTTAAAATGCAGCTTCTGCAAAGCTTCTTTTGATTTCGAACATAAAAATGTAGTGTTTTACCTTTTGCCAACAAGAATCATATGTTGATGCTCAACATAGAAGAAGGTTCTATGAATTCTTCTTTAAATTTCAAGATATTAAAGCCAATCGACAATATACTATTTTGTAAGCAATTGGAGTCTTTTGGGACTGGTGTTTTGTTTTTTTAGGGATATCATTACAGTTTTTTTTTGTTATTTTATTTTTTTAGGATAAGTAAATAGTCTCTTACATGAAATACTTGCTTTTTTAGCTTTCAGTTCTGTTTTTACCCTTCTATACTTCCATAACCAATTACTTTAACTAATTGTTCTGTTATTTTTTTGGACTGATTGAGTTCGCTGATGGTAGGTCAGCTGATGTCCCAAGGCAGCAAATTATTCTGGAAAAGGATAGAGATATGGTTAGGACTGTGGGTGGGAATGCTATTCATATCGAAGAAAAAATCTCAAGATTGCCTTGTCGATAAAATGTCTCTGTGTGAAACTTTCTTCATCCTACATTCTGATTTGCTACTTGAATCAATGTGTCTGTTGAGCTTCATATAATGAAAATTAGCCTTATAAGATATGTGTGATTAATATGTGATTCATTTAGCTTTGAACTCATTGTTTTATTTTGTGATGCTCATGTAGATGAATCGAAATTGATGTCTTGTGAACTTTGATATCTTAACTGAGTTGACATTGATATATAAAATGCTCACATATAGCTAATAATTTGTTGATATGACTAATGTGCTTACTTGTCAAATTCAGCTATGTACGCTTGAGAATTTTGGGAAAGATGTTTCTGACATTCAATGTTGTATATTCAGACCGGTACAAAAGCTTATGTGGCTTAAGTGTAAAATTTTGTCTCGGTAGAAGCTAAGAATATCCTTTTGAGCCATTGTTGAAATCTTAAATGGTTAACTTGTGACGCCCCCAAAATAGATATACATCACCCATCTTGGGTCGCCAAATACATGGTACTGAATACAAATACAAACTTAATTATACAACATGAACTGACAGTTTTTACACGAATATTATCTTCTAAACAATATTTAAATTCAAATGGAGTCCTCATTACATTTATTGTCACACTATTTTATAGAATAGTGAGGCCTACTATAACACCATCTCGGACCATCATTCCGTTCCCCGACTAGTTCCGGCTACGTTCTCATTTCCTGAAGAGAACAATGAAAGCAAAAGGGCAAGCTCGACTAGCCCAGTAAAAAATATTATGACTAAGATAATGCAGAATAAATTATCGTTAGCATTCAACAATGTTAAACTGATAAAATATAATAGACCACAAGTTTAACTACAGCGGAACAAGCAATCCATTAGGAGAGTCAAGTAGAGCATGATATCTACTATCTTCTATGATTTAAAAAGTTTATCATCAATTTATCGCTGGGACTCAGCATAATAAATAAATTACATTATCGAATCATCTCTGCACTACGGGCCAAGACTACTCATTAGTATCACATTCACAAATTATTCCTGCACTACGGGCCAAGAATATTCGTGCAATCATCAATGGTCATGATTATACCGAATTATCCTTGGTCATAATCATACTCAATCAACAAATTCATCTATGTACGACGTAAAAGATGACTTTCATCACAATATAAGCATGAGGATGATGACAATGATATAAGAATTCAATTAAAAGAAAGCAAATGATAAATTTTTAAAGATTTATAATTTAATTTATCCAGAATTGAATAATGTCCAAATTGTCAACATGATACTGCTTTGTGGAGTAAAATTCAAGAATAATATCCATGTATAAAAAATAATTTGGACAAAAAAGAAATAAATTTTTTGGTGAATAGTACCCCGTGAATAATACTTCGGGAATAGTACCCCGGCATGAAAAGTGCCCCGAATAACCGAGTGAATAATATTCTAGTGAATAGTAACCGGGTAAATAGTAACCCGTGAATAGTACCCTGGGTGAAAATATTGATATTTAATAAGAAAGTTCAGATCAATATTCCAATGAAACGATACTGGATGAAGCGCAAAACTCAAGGATATTCCACTAATTTCAAGGATTATAGAAGCAATACTTATCATAGTAAGTTTAGATTTAAGAATATGAAAAGAAATAACATACAAAATTGCAAATAGATTTTCACCTGTCATACGGTACGTAATCCGCGTAGACAGGTTATTCCGACATATTAAGGGATGAATACGAAAAATAGTATTCCTTATGAATACGAAAGAAATAATATTCCTTACCTTAGTAGAAGACTGGATACTGCAATAGTGAAGTAGTAGAATACTCTTCTTCTTGCTCTCTATAGTTTCTCTCTCTCTATAGTGTCTCTTGTGAATCTCAGTGAATTGGTGAGAATGAAAGAAGAATTAAGCTTCTATTTATAATAGAATGGACTAAATAGTAACTGATTCATAAATGGTCGAGATTGATTTACTATTAGAACGGACGGTTCATATTGATTACTATTAAAACCACAACCGACGGTTCAGATTGATTTACTTTTAAAACCACCACCGACGGTCCAGATTGATTTACTTTTAAAATCACCACAGACGGTCCAAATTGATTTACTTTTAAAACCACTACCGACGGTCCAGATTGATTTACTATTAAAACCACCATCAATAGTCCAGATTAATTTACTATTACAACCACCATCAATGGTCTAGATTGATTAACTATTAAAACTACCATCAATGGTCTAGATTGGTTATCTATTAAAACCACCATCGACGGTCCATAAAATTAGTAAATCTTCCTATGGAATACTAAGTCAAACTTACAACAAACGCCTCTTAACAATCCCTATATTTATATCAAAAATTGAATAAATATTTACCACAAATTATAAACACATTTTTAATTTATTAACAATTATTCATCATTAATATTATAACTCATAATATTTAATAACCAGATCATTCCCGTGAAAGAGGGCTTTCCGATAAAGATTTCTCTCTATTGGCGTTAATTAGGTGACCAAACTCTCCTCAATGAACTTTCTAGACATCGTCAATATTATAAATAATAATATGAATAACTTTGTCGTCTCAATTATTGGTTTAATAATATAAAATATTATGCAGATGATACTGTGCCAATAATTGAATCAAATAACGTGAGATACTATGCAACAATTACTGTAGCAATAATTGAGTAAACTGAGCGGCTTCTTACGTAAGCATCAATAATCAATACCGTGTGCTACTATGCAACCACACATCACACGTATTACTGTACTTTTACCACCGGGTAGTTCAACAGTTTAATTGTAAAACTTTCATCGTTATTTTTATAAAAAGATATATCTGTCGTTATCTAACTACGACAATACTTTCGTTGTGGGGTCCACCAATGATTGTGCCGTCGCACGAATATTTCCTGTTAAAACGGATATTTCCCGACCAATCGAATATTTTATAACAACTTGCTTACTTTGCAAAATTTATAAATATTACTCACAACTATAACATTATATCATATCCACACCATAATATTCAAAAATATATTTTGAGAAAAATTATTCTTTATTCATAAAAGTTGGGGTCTTACAACCTCCCCTTCTTATGAAATGTTGTCCTCGAAATTAGGGTACGTACCTGATATGTCGAAGAGGTGAGGATACCTTGATTTCATTTCAGATTCTAACTCCCAGGTCTTTTCCTCCACATCGTGGTTTCTCCACAAAACTTTGACTTGAGGTATAACCTTGGAGCGTTGAATATGATCCTTCTTATCCAAGATTTTAATAGGTACCTCTTCATACGTTAAATATTCTGTTATTTCGTCCGGTTCTAATTTAATAATATGGTTCGGGTCTTTCACATATTTACGTAACATAGATATGTGAAAAACGTTATGAACACGAGACATACTTGGCGGTAAGGCGATTCTATAGGCCACAGTTCCTACTCGATCGAGGATTACAAATGGGCCAATGAATCGAGGATTGAGCTTTCATCTCTTTCCAAATCTCGTAACTCCTTTCCATGGAGCAACACGTAATAACACATGATCTCCAATATTAAATTCCACATCCTTTCGATGAAGATCAACATAACTCTTTTGTCGATCTTGTGAGGTTTTTATACGTTGTCGGATCGTTTGAATCTTTTCTTTAGTCATACGCACCAACTCCAGTCCCAACAACGTTGCTTCACCCACCTCATCCCAACTTACTGGAGAATGACACTTTCTTCCATACAACGCCTTAAATGGAGCCATGTCAATACTTGCTTGTTAACTGTTGTTGTAGGAAAACTCTACCAATGGTAAGAACTTGTCCCAACTTCCTTTGAAGTTAAGGACACAGAGTCTTAATAGATCCTCAAGAGTTTGAATAGTACTCTCCGACTGCCCGTTCGTTTGAGGATGATACGCCAAACTAAATCGTAAATCCGTGCCCATAGCTTTTTGCAAACTAACCCAAGATCGTGAAGTGAATCTTGGGTCTCGATCATAAACTATGGATGCTGGCATACCATGCAATTTTATAATCTCGTTTATGTATATACGAGTAAGACGTTCAAGTGTATAGGTTTCTCGCATCGGTAAGAAATGAGTAGACTTGGTCAATCTATCAACAATAACCCAAATCGCATCTATGCCTTGAGAAACCTTGGGAAGACCAGTAATGAAATCCATGGTAATGTGTTCCCACTTCCATTCTGGAAGTTCAAGTGGTTGCAATGGACCTTTTGGCACTTGATGCTCCGCCTTGACTCGTTGACAAGTTAGACACCTTGATATAAACCCCGCTATCTCTCTTTTCATATTGCTCCACCAAAATGTATGTCGAAAATCACGATATATTTTGGTACTCCCAGGATGGATTGGAAACAGTGTGTTGTGCGCCTCCATCATGATTTTATACTTCAAGTCAGAATCATTAGGAACACAAAGTCTGGAGTTGACTCGAAGTATTCCTTCTTCATCGATTCTTGCTTTCGGAATAACACCTTCTTGCACTTTCTTCCTCATACGCATCAACTCTAGGTCTGTAGCTTGAGCAACTTTAACTTTATTGATTAAAGTCAGTTCTACTCGTATATTCGCCTTCATCACATGGGTCCCTGGTGTCTATAGTGTCTCTTATGAATCTCAATGAATTGGTGAGAATGAAAGAAGAATTAAGCTTCTATTTATAGGAGAATGGACTAAATAGTAATTGATTCATAAACGGTCGAGATTGATTTACTATTAGAACGGACGGTTCATATTGATTACTATTAAAACCACAACCGACGGTCCAGATTGATTTACTTTTAAAACCACCACCGACGGTCCAAATTGATTTACTTTTAAAACCACTACTGACGGTCCAGATTGATTTACTATTAAAACCACCATCAATGGTCCAGATTGATTTACTATTACAACCACCATCAATGGTCCAGATTGATTAACTATTAAAACCACCATCAATGGTCTAGATTGGATATTTATTAAAACCACCATCGACGGTCCATAAAATTAGTATATCTTCCCATGGAATACTAAGTCAAACTTACAATAAACGCCTCATAATAATCCCTATATTTATATCAAAAATTGAAAAAATATTTACCACAAATTATAAACACATTTTTAATCTATTAACAATTATTCATCATTAATATTATAACTCACAATATTTAACAACCAGATCATTCCCAGGAAAGAGGGGGCTTTCCGATAAAGATTTCTCCTATCGACGCTTAAACTAGTTGATTGACCTCTCCTCGATGTAACTTTATAGACATCGTCAATATTGCAAATAATAATATTTAACTTTGTCATCTCAATTATTTGTTTAATAATATAAAATATTATGCAAATGATACTATGACAATAATTGTATCAAATAACGTGACATACTATGCAACAATTACTGTAACAATAATTGAGTAAACTGAGTGGCTTCTTACATAATCATCAATAATCAATACCATGTGCTACTATGCAACCACACGTATTACTGTACTTTTACCACTGGGTAGTTCAACAGTTTAACGGTAAAACTTTCGCCGTTATTTTTATAAAAAGATATTTCTGTCGTTTTTTAACTATGACAATACTTCCATTGTGGGGTCCACCAATGATTGTGCATTTGTGCTGTCGTACGAATATTCTCTGTTAAAACTAATATTCCCCGACCAATCGAATATTTTATAATAACTTGCTTACTTTGCAAAATTTATAAATATTACTCACAACAATAACATTATATCATATCCACACCATAATATTCAAAAAAATATTTTCAAAAAAATTATTCTTTATTCATAAAAGTTGGGGTCTTACATAACTACTGTAAAACGGTAAAAAAATGACACTTAAACAATAACGTTTTTATAAAAAATGTTTTTTTGTTTACTTTTGTCTTTCTCGAGAATCTGTTGATTTCTAGGCATGAGAAATTCCATTCTTAGATATTTTAATTTGAAATTTGTATATGTAAATTGCTTTCCGAATTGAAGTTTTATTCTTTTGAGGTTGTGAGAACAATTAACTCTTTATTGTACAAGTTTAACCTTAAATCTGTTATAGACGAACAAAGATATTACTACTCAAATTGTATCTGCTAGCATTGCTGGAGATATGGTACTTGCAACAACATATTCGCATGAGCTGCCTCAATATGGACTTAAAGTAGGCCTTACAAATTATTCAGCAGGTATTTAAAATCTAACCATAATCTATGTGTATGTGCCTCCATTCCATTGCTTATTATCTCCTGCACACTATTAATTGATATGTAACTTAATTATGTGTCAGCTTACTATGTTAGACTTCTCTTGGTTCATGAGGCCTCTCAGCAGTATGTTTTTGTAGAAATATCACAGGTACCTACTAAAGCTTAATTAGAAAACTGAAAATTAATTTTAATTTCAGTTTTTTCTATTGCATTAGTTTTTTTTTGTTTTGTTCTCAAAGTTCGTAGAATGGCCAACTTTGAGGAACACATGACTTCTCCTGTCATCATGTATAGTGTGATTTTACTTGCATTTGTAGAATGGCCAACTTGGAGGAACACAACTTATTATTTTCTTTTGATAAACAAAAATGACTTGATAATTGAAACTGGGACCTAAAAGGAAACAATACTATTTAATGCTATTTTAACATATGTGTAATAGTATTATTTACTTGTGTTACTAAATAGAATACTTGAAAACAGTCTTAATAACGTGATGTCGTAAAGTTCCATAGGTGATTTAGGCGCACTTTGGGCGTGACATTGACAAGAGTCTCGCCCGAGCTATGAGTTTATATTTTTGGGACTAGTACTCAAACTGAATGCACCTAAAATTAAAATAGAATTATTTGAATTTCTGCTAGTATTATGACTAAATAATTGATATCTTATTAGTTTTATTTAGTACTGACATAAGCATATCATAACAGTCTGAGTACACTACGAAAATTTTTCAACTTTTTCAGTAGTGTTATCTCAAATTAAATCAAAATTCACCTTTTATGTGAATTTGTTATCACAGTAAATTCAAACCTTGTATGCTTGACATATTTTAGAGGTATATCCTCTGAAAACCTTAAAAATCCTTGTTTGTAGGGAACAATAAATATCTTGAAGCCAAAAATTACCCGTGTCAAGATTTTTTCTACCGATTCAGATAATTTCTAATAGAATAGATGGTCTAATTAATATCATCTTTTTTTTGACTGACTTCCTATTTATTTTTTAAAATAAATTCATAATGCTATTTAAATTAGTGAAACTATTTAAATATGGATGAGTTCCCCTAGTTGATAAATTCAATAAACATCGTTACCTGGATTTGTAACAATTTGGAGGAACACAATTTTACTTGTATTTGTAGAATGACTTGATTGTAAGAGGGACACGAGATTTTCAAAGGTCTATAAATTCCTTAATTATATCTTTAAATTCCTTAATTAACCTCTTTATTGGTGTATATAGTGGATGATGCTGTTTTAAAATTGGCAGAATACCTAGAGGATGAACCATGGTTGAAACTCTTGTGTAAGCTTAAGTATTGTTTCATATTATAAACATTCCTTCTTGATTTTTTTTTTCATATATGGCACTAGTGTTAACCTCTTGATGGCAGATAGTGTCAATTAAGACGGGCTTTGTAGTTTTTCAGTCGTACGCAGTTTGATTGTAAAGATGATGAATGATCTTGTATCGGGTGATTTTATTTAATTAATAATATTTTAATTTTTTTTTTGTATTTCAGTCATAATTTGTTATGAGGTTATTGAGACATAATTTTTTTTGTTTATAAAAAATTTTGACATTCGTTACATAACAAAAGAAAATGCAATATTTATATCGTTGTAAATCATAACAAATTTCGTTGCACATGAAAAGTAAACGATAACGTATAGTGTCGTTTCTAATTGACAATAACTTATGTTGCTCTCTAAAAACAATCACCTTCGAATAGTATTGTTGCTAATTCATCATAATTATCTATAAAAAAATCAACGACAATGCAAAATTTCGTTACAAATTAATATATAACTGGTTTATTTTGTACATTTAGCAACAAACATCGTTACTAAAAAGTACACAATTAGCAACGAAAACCAATTAAGGCAACAATTTCTATATTGCTTAGTAAATGAAGACTTCTTGGCAAATGTGTATTAAATGCAACGAATTTTGTCTTTGTTGGAAAATAAAAAGATTCTTTTCGTTGACAATTAGGCGTATTTTGCAACGAAAATTATTTTTCAGTAATAACTTCTTAATAAATTTGCTACAAAATATTTCGTTGCTAAATGATTTATGATTTTACACGAAAACAAAATTACACTGCGAAATATATTACTTTCTGCAACGAAAAAAAATCATTGCTAGACAAATTAGCAACGCTCATTGGGCAACAAAATGTCCAACGACCGAAAAATCATTACAAATGGCATTTGGCAATGAAATTTTGCACATTTTGCAATGAAAATTATTTGTTACAAAATCACCATTTTTTTTGTAGTGTAGAGATTTATAATTCAATTTATCTAGAGTTCAAAAATGTCTAAATTTTCAACATGATAACTACTTTGTGGAGTAAAATTCAAGAATAATATTCATGTATCAAAAATAATTTGAACATAAAAGAAATCAATTTTTTTGTCGTGAATAGTATTCCGTGAATAGTACTTTGTGAATAATATCCCGTGAATAGTACCCCGAATCCCTCGAGTGAATAGTACCCCGACATGAAAAGTACCCCAAATCTCCGAGTAAATAGTACCTAAGTGAATAGTAACTCGTGAATAGTATCCCGAGTAAAAATATTAAATTTTAATAAGAAAGTTCAGACCAATATTTTAATAAAACGATACTAGATGAAGCGTAAAACTCAAGGATATTCTACTAATTTCAGGGATTATAGAAGCAATACTTACCATAGTAAGTTTAGATTTAAGAATATGAAAAAAAATAATACCTCTTACCTTAGTAGAAGACTGGATACTACAATAGTGATGTAGCAGAATACTCTTTTTCTTTCTCTCTATAGTTTCTCTCTCTACCGATACTCTTGTGAGTCTTAATGAATTGGTGAGAATGAAAAAAGAACTAAGGTTTTATTTATAGGGAAATGGACTAAATAGTAATTGATTCACGGATGGTCCAGATTGATTTACTATTAAAACGGAAGGTCCATATTGATTTACTATTAAAACCACAACCGACGGTCCATATTGATTTACTATTAAAATCACCACCGACGGTCCAGATTGATTTACTATTAAAACCACCACCGACGGTCCAGATTAATTTACTATTAAAACCACCACCTGCGGTTCATATTGATTTACTTATTACACTTTGGTACCCCTAAAGTTTTTTAAGTTTTCATTATTCCCCTTTAACTTTTGTAATTCACTTATCTTTAATAAACACATTTTTAATATTTCAACAATTATTCATCATTAATATTATAACTTAGAATATTGACAACCAGATTATAACCCAGGAAAGAAGAGGCTTTCTGATAAAGATTTCTCCTTATTGGCGCACAATTAGATGACTTAACCCCTTTTCTCAACAGAACTTTCTAGACATTGTCTATAATATAAATAATCATATGAATAAATGTGTTGTCTCAATTATTGATTTAATAA
This sequence comes from Panax quinquefolius, assembly GCA_020205615.1. NCBI lineage: Eukaryota > Viridiplantae > Streptophyta > Magnoliopsida > Apiales > Araliaceae > Panax > Panax quinquefolius. The sequence goes on from CM035173.1 coordinate 42,383,110, forward strand.
TATAAAATATTATGCAAATGATACCGTGACAATAATTGAATCAATAATATGATATACTATGTAGGAACTACTGTTGCAATAATTGAATAAAACTGAGTGACTTCTTACACAAGCATTAATAATCACGAGATCACGTAACGCCGTGTCTCATATGCAATCACACGTATTCATCGTATTTTTTATCACCGGATATTTCAACAGTTTAACGGTAAAAGTTTTGTCGTTAATTATTTTTATAAAAAGGTTATTTTTGTCGCTTTCTATATCTGACATTTATTCCATTGTGGGGTCCACCAATGATTGTGTCGTCGTACGGATATTTCCCGATCAAACGAATATTACCCGACACAAAATGAATATTTTATATCAACTTGCTTACTTTGTAAAATTTTCACATAACACCCTTAACTTTAACCTTTTATCAATTTAACCACTTACTAAATATAATAATAATTATAAAAAATTGAATACTTTTATTTCATAAAATTCGAGGTCTTACATATTTGTTGTAAATTTGGCTGATTATATAGACCCCCACTTACCTATTTTTCAAAATTATCGGTAGAAATTATTTTAGTTATTTGTTTTAAATATATATATATATATATATATAAACTTTACTTTGTCAACGGGGGATTGGTCACGGGGGAGTTAACATCATTATTATTATTATTATTATTATATTATTATTATTTATTATTATTATTATTTTATTATTATTATTATAAGTTTTGTTTTTTCATGATTTAAAAGTCCATCATCAATATTTTATCCCTGTAACATTAATCAATATTTATTTCCAATCAACGAATTATCTATGCACTACGGGCCAAATATAATTGTTTGTATCACCGGTGGTCGTGATCATGCCAAACATCTGTCCATCTTTGCACTACGGGCCAAAGATATCAATCAACAGTTCATCTTTGCACTACGGGCCAAAGATATTCATCAATCAATAGTTCATCTTTGCACTACGGGTCAAAGATATTCATCAATCAACAGTTCATCTTTGCACTACGGGTCAAAGATATTCATCAATCAACAGTTCATTTCTAATCATTTCAGGAATTATAAAAACAATACTTACCATACTAAGTTTAAATTTAGGAATACGAGATGAAATAATATCGCTTACGTAATATAAAGTATGAAAGAAAATGATATTCCTTACGAATATGGAAGGAAATAATATCATTTACGAGTATTGAAAGAAAATAACCTCATTTACGAAAAAAAATAATATCCTTTACCTTAATAGAAAATAGATTTGATTGGAATATCGGATATTATTTTGAGAAAATCTTGCACAAAAAGCTACACTCAATGTATCCTTATACTCACAAGAAATACGCTCGATATTATAGAGAGAGAATTTTCTGATTCTGGTGTGAGTTTCATTGTTTAACTAAGCAGCCTATTTATAGGAAAGTGGTAGCACACCATGTGACGCCCCCAAAATATATATACATAACCATCTTGGGTCACCAAATACATGGTACAGAATACAACTACAAACTTAATTATACATCCGTCACGTAGAATACGACAAAACATAGCTAATAGTTTTTACACGAATATTATCTTCTAGACAATATCCACACTTAATGGAGTCCTCATTATAATTATTTTCAAAATATTTTATAGAATAGTGAGCACTACTATAGCCACTTATCCTGGACCATCACTCCATTCCCCGACTCGTCCCAGCTATATTCTCATTTCCTGAAGAGGACAATGAAAGAAAGGGTGAACTCAATTAGCCCAGTAAGAAATATTATGACTAAGATAATTCAGAATAAATTATCCTTAGCATTCAACAGTATAACAACTGATATAATACAATAGACAACAAGTTTTAGATTAACAACTGCAGTGGAATAAGCAATCCATTAGAAGAGTCAAGTAGAGCATGATATCTACTATCTTCTATGATTTAAAGTTTATCATCAATTTTATCGGCTGAGACTCGACTTAATAAATAATCCACATCATCGAATTATCCACACTTTTCTGCGAGGATATTCATTAGTATCACGATCACGAATTATCCATGCTTTCTGGGGCGATGGTCATGAACATGCCAAACAATAATTCATCTTTGCACCCTTGGCCAGAAGAAACGCATGGTCGTGATCATACCAATAGCTGTCGTTTGAGACTCATTTCGATAAATAATCCACATCAATTGTAACATTACGGTCATGATTATCTTAAATAATCCATGGTCATAATCATACCAATCAACGATCCATCTATACCTGACGACCAAGATGACTTTCATCACAATATAAGCATGATGATGATGACAATGATATAAAAATTCAATTAAATGAAAGCAAGGATAAATTTTAAAGATCTATAATTTAATTTATCCAAAATTAAATAATATCCAAATTGTCAACATGATACTGCTTTGTGGGGTAAAATTCAAGAATAATATTTTATCAAAAATGATTTGGACAGAAAAGAAATCAATTTTTGTCATGAATAGTACTTTGGGTGAATAGTACCTGAGTAAATAGTATCCCGTGAATAGTACTTCGAGAATAATACTTCATGAATAGTACTTTATGAATAGTACTTTGTGAATAGTACCCCGTGAATAGTATTTTATAAATATTATCGTACTTATGAATAGTACTGTATTTATGAATAGTGCTCATAAATAGTACTCTGTGAATAGTACCATATATATAAATAGTGCCGTATAAATGAATAGTACCCATGAATAGTATTTTGGCATAAAAAGCTTAAAATTTAACAAGAATATTTAGAAAAATATCCTTGTGAAACGATATTAAATGAAGCGCAAATTTCAAGGATATTCGTAAGGGATATTATTTTGTTCAGTATTCGTATGAAATAATATTTTCTTCCATACTCTGTGGTATGTACGTAAGGGATGTTATTTATTTCTTATTCGTAAGGGGTATTATTTCTTTCGTATTCGTAAGGGATATTATTTTTGTTCAATATTCGTATGAAATAATATTTTCTTCCATACTTTGTAGTATGTAAGTAATATTATTTCATTTTGTATCCCTAATTCTACACTCATTTTGTTGAAGTATTATTTCTATACTTCGTGAAATTAATAAAATATCCTTGAAATTTGCGCTTCATCTAGTATCGTTTCACAAGGATATTTTTCTGAACATTCTTGTTAAATTTTAAGCTTTTTATGCCGGAGTACTAATCATGGGTACTATTCATTTATACGGAACTATTCATACGTACGGTACTATTCACAGAGTACTATTTATGGGTACTATTCATAAATATAGTACTATTCATAAATACGGTACTATTCACAAAGTACTATTCATAAGGTACTATTCATAAAGTACTATTCACGAAGTACTATTCACAAAATACTATTCATGAAGTATTATTCCTAAAGTACTATTTACGGGGTACTATTTACTCGGGTACTATTCACCCGAAGTACTATTCATGACAAAAATTGATTTCTTTTCGGTCCAAATCATTTTTGATAAAATATTATTCTTGAATTTTGCCCCACAAAGCAGTATCATGTTGACAATTTGGATATTATTGAATTCTGGATAAATTAAATTATAGATCTTTAAAATTTATCCTTGCTTTCATTTAATTGAATTCTTATATCATTGTCATCATCCTCATGCTTATATTGTGATGAAAGTCATCATTAGTCGTTGTGCATAGATGGACTGTTGATTGGTATGATTATGACCATGGGATTATTCGGTATAATCATGACCGTAATGTTATAAGTGATGTGGATTATTTATTGAGCTGAGTCTCACCGACAGTTATTGGTATGATCATGACCATGTGTTCTCTTCAGCCAAGGGTGCAAATATGAATAATTGTCTGGCATGTTCATGACCATTGGTGAAAACATGAATATCCTTGTCCCGTAGTGCATGGATAATTCGTGGTCGTGATACTAATGAATATCCTTGGCCGTAGTGCAGGGATGATTTGATAATGTGGATTATTTATTAAGCTGAGTCTCAGCAATTAAATTAATGATAAACTTTTAAATCATATAAGATAGTAGATATCATGCTCTATTTGACTCTTCTAATGGATTTCTTATTCCACTGCAGTTGTTGATCTAAAACTTGTTGTCTATTGTATTCTATCAGTTGTTATACTTTTGAAGGCTAAGGATAATTTATTCTGCATTATCTTAGTTATAATATTTCTTACTGGGCTAGTTAAGCTCACCATTTTCTTTCACTGTTTTCTCTTGAGAAATGAGAATATAAATTTGGGACTAGTCGGGGGAATGGATCATTTTTATCCGCATGGTGGCTATAGTAGTCCTCACTATTCGTGAAATAGTGTGATAATAATTGTAATAAGATTGAATTTGAGTTTGGATATTGTCAGGAGACAATATTTGTATTAAAACTCACAAATTTTATGTTTTGTCGTATTCTCGCATTTTTACAACAGAGTATAATTAAGTTGTAGTTATATTCTGTACCATGTATTTGGCGACTCAGAATAGGTGATGTATACTTATTTTGGGGGCGTCACATCTTACAACCTCCCCTCCTTATGAAATTTTGTCCTCGAAATTGATGTACGTACCTGGTATGTCGAAAAGGTAAGGATACCTTGTTTTTATTTCCGACTCTAACTCCCAGGTCATTTCCTCAATATCATGGTTTCTTCATAAAACTTTGACTTAAGGTATAACCTTTGAGCGTAAAATATGTTCATTCTTATCCAAGATTTTAACATGTACCTCTTCATACGTTAAATCTTCTGCTATCTCGTCTGGTTCTAACTCAATAATGTGGTTCGGGTCTTTCATATATTTACGTAGCATGGATATGTGGAAAACGTTATGAACACGAGACATATTTGGCAGTAAAGTGAGTCTATAGGCCATAGTTCCTACTTGATCGAGGATTTCAAATGGACCAATAAATCGAGGATTGAGCTTTTCTCTCTTTTTGAATCTCGTAACTCCTTTCCATGGAGCAACACGTAACAATACATTATCCCCAATATTGAATTCCACGTCCCTTCGATGAAGATCAGCATAACTCTTTGTCGATCTTGTGAGGTTTGTATACGTTGTCGGATCATTTGAATCTTTTCCATAGTCATGTGTACCAACTCTGGACCCAACAACGTTGCTTCACCCCACCTCGTCCCAACATACTGGAAAGCGGCACTTTCGTCCATACAACGCTTCAAATGGAGCGATGCTTATACTTACTTGATAACTGTTGTTGTAGGAGAATTCCACCAATGGCAAGTACTTGTCCCAACTTCCTTTGAAGTCTAAAACGCAGAGTCTTAATAGATCTTCAAGAGTTTGAATAGTCCTTTCTGATTGCCTGTCCGTTTGAGGATGATATACAGAACTGAATCTTAAATCATTGCTCATAACTTTTTACAAACTGACCCAAAATCGTGAAGTGAATCTTGGGTCTCGATCAGAAACTATGGATATTGGCATACCATGCAATCTCACAATCTCATTTATGTACATACAAGCAAGATGTTCAAGTGAATAAGTTTCTCGTATAGGAAAGAAATGAGAAGACTTGGTTAATCTATCGACAATGACCCAAATTGCATCTATGCCTTGAGAAACCTTGGGAAGACTAGTAACGAAATCCATGTTGATGTGCTCCCACTTCCATTCTGGAATTTCAAGCGGTTGCAATGGACCTTTTGGTACTTGATGCTTCGCCTTGACACGTTGACAAGTTAAACATCTTGAGATAAACTCCGCGATCTCTCTCTTTATTTTGCTCCACCAAAATTTATGTCGAAGATGACGATACATTATGGTACTTCCAGGATGGATTGCAAATGATGTGTTGTGTTCCTCCATCATGATTTTGTACTTCAAATCAGAGTCATTAGGAACACAAAGTCTAGAGTTGACTCGAAGTATTCCTTCTTCATCGATTCTTGCTTCTGGAATAGCACCTTCTTGTACTTTCTTCTTCATACACATCAGTTCTAGGTCTGTAGCTTGAGCAGCTTTAACTTTATCGATTAAAGTCGGTTCTATTCATATATTCGCTATCTTTATGTAGGTTCTTGGAGTCTTTAACTCTATCTCCATCTTTTTTAAGTCGTATGAAATGGGTCTTTGTGTTAATAATGTCGCACTCGTAACCGCATACGATTTTCTACTCAACGCGTCAACTACCACGTTCGCTTTTCTAAGATGGTATTGAATGGTATGGTCGTAATCTCTCAACAGCTCAAGCCAACATCTTTGACGCATATTACGTTCATTTTGGGTGAAGAAATATTTAAGGGTTTTGTTTCGGGTTCAATGTCAATACAAAATTTGATTTCACACTCTTGGGGTAGGCTAGGAAGTTCTTCAAGAAATACGCCAGAAATTCACTAACAATAGAAATATCATTCAAATTTGACGTATTTTTTGTTTAAATCCATGACATGGGCTAAGAAATCTTACCATCCATTTTTCAATAAACGAATGGCTTTATGGCTTGATATAATAGTGATTGACTTTAGTGGTTTGGTTGCTTAAATTCGCATAATAGGTTGGTTAGGAATATGAAAGCTAACAACCTTACGAAAATAATTAATTTTAGCATGATGAGTAGTCAACCAATCAATTCCTAAAATCACATCGAATGCAAGTATTTTTAAAGCGATAAGATCGACAGATAACATGCCGTGACGGATTTGAATTAAACAAGATTTATAAACAGTAGATGTAATGAAGGTTTCTCCCAACAGAGTTTTAACAAATAAGTCAAAGTCTAATTTCTCCGGAGTTAAATTTAAACGTTGAGTGCGAGTAGGTGAAATAAAAGAGTGGGTAGAACCGGTATCGAATAAGGTATAGACTTCGTAAGAGTTTATGATTAACTTACCCATGATAACTTCTTTCGGATTCCTCGTCATGAAAGCGCTCTCCCTTTAACTATCGATTTTGTTTTGTCCGTAGTCGCCTTTGGTGCCACCGTCCCAGTTGGATTTGACTTTGCTACCAGACAAAATCGGGCTATATGACCATCTTTTCCACAATAGAAACACACCTTGGAAGGCTGTGAACAGTTTGGACTTATGTGTCCCTCATCTCCGCATTTGTAGCATCTAACTGGTGGTCGTTCTCCTCCCCTAGAATTTGTTGTTGGTTCTGGTGCTGCTACCGGAGTCTTTCCGTCATTGTTGAATCTCCTCTTTTTGAAATTTTCACTTGACTTAACTTTCCTATTATCTTTGCCATGATTACCACCGAAGTGGTTACCATTTCTGGTACGTTGGTTATCACTGCTTCGATGATTGTTGCCACTGGTATGGCTATTATCATGCTGCCGGTTGCTGTCTTTTGGTTGAGCTGACTCATAATCCCGCTCCAATAATTGAGCACTATTCACTAAATCTGAATACAAACAAAGTTTATGAGAGATAATATGTTGACAAATTTCGGGTTTCAAACCTCTCAAAAACATTCACGTTATTCGCTCTTCATTACCTACCAAATGGGATGCAAACCGAGATAACTCCGCAAACTTGGCTTCGTATTGCGATACAGTCATATTTTTTTGCTCCAGTTTGATAAATTCCACCTCCTTCATGTGACGAATACTTTTTGGAAAGTACTTGTCATTGAATAATTCTTGAACTTCTCCCAAAACATCTTAAGTGCGAATGGATGGATATGTTTTACAGATTCTCACCAGTAATCTGCCTCTCCGCGAAACATGAAGGTGACAAAAGAAACCTTTTGCTCTTCAGTGCATCCCAAGACATCAAATATCTTGGTAATTTGTTTAATCCATGCCTCTGCCTTAAGTGGCTCTGGCTTTTCCAAAAACTTCGACGGTCCCAACTCCTTGAATTGCTTGGCAGTGACAAGCCGTGAGTTACCATTGTTTCCACTTGCATTTTGAACAAGAGTCTCTCTCGTCTGGTTTTGCATGATTGTAGAATGCTCTTAAACATCTTATCATTCATCATTTGGTTGGTGTTGTTGTTTATAGGAGGATTATTGCCTTCCTGATGCACATTATCCTGGTTGTTGATTGTCGGTGTCTCAACGGTGTCATGTGTTCCATTGCTCATCTAAGAATTTTTAGATGCCATTCTCAAATACTGCCATAAAATAAGAGTTAATTAAAGAAATTGACATGCAACATAATATCCCTATATTCTGACCAACCAAACAAATAAGCTTAGGTAAGACACACTAGCGAAGGATTTACTCATCTCTCCGCTCTTAGTTCTAATCCCAGATCTCCACCAGAGATCATATCCCTAAGCTTTGATACCAACTGTGACGCCCCCAAAATCGGTCCACACAACCCATTCTGAGTCGCCAAATACATGGTACAGAAAACAACTACAAACTTCATTATTATAATTGTCGTGCAAAATACGAGAACACATATGTTGTGAGTTTTAATACAAATATTATCTTGTAGACAATATCCAAACTCAAATAAAGTCCTCATAGTGAAGACTGCTAAAAAAACCGCCTTGAACCATCACTCCACACCCCGACTAATCCCAACTATATTCTCGCCTCCTGAGAAGAAAAATGGAACAAACAGGAAAAGGATGAGCTCAACTAGCCCAGTAAAGAATATTATGACTAAGATAATATAGAATAAATTATCCTTAGTCCTCAACAGGGAAAAATCTGATAGAATACAATAGACAACAAGTTTTAGATCAACAACTGCAGTGGAAACAACAATCCATTAGAAGAGTCAAGTAGAGCATAATGTCTACTATCTTTCATGATTTAAAAGTCCATCATCAATATTTTATCCCTGTAACATCAATCAATATTTATTTCCAATCAATGAATTATCTATGCACTACGGGCCAAATATAATCATTTGTATCACCGGTGGTCATGATCATGCCAAACATCTGTCCATCTTTGCACTATGGGCCAAAAATATCAATCAACAGTTCATCTTTGCACTACGGGCCAAAGATATCCATCAATCAATAGTTCATCTTTGCACTACGGGCCAAAGATAACTTTCAACATAATTTAAGTCTGAGAATTATGATAATGATAATAAGAATGAATCAAGTGAGACCATAACATGGATTCAATTTCAAGAATAAGGGTCACAACAGATAACTTGGAGAAGGAAGAATTTTTTTTTTGTGAGCGATGACTGTGAATAATCTGAGATATATGAACATTATCGCATTTAACAAGATTTTCGACACATGAAAAGTTTCAAATTTAATAAGAAAGTTCAGACCAATATTCCAGTGAAATGATATTAGATGAAGCGAAATTTCTAATCATTTCAGGAATTATAAAAACAATACTTACCATACTAAGTTTAAATTTAGGAATACGAGATGAAATAATATCGCTCACGTAATATGGAGTATGAAAGAATATGATATTCCTTATGAATATGGAAGGAAATAATATCATTTACGAGTATTGAAAGAAAATAACCTCCTTTACGAAAAAAAATATCCTTTACCTTAGTAGAAACTGAATTTGACTAGAATATCAGATATTATTCTGAGAAAATCTTGCACAAAAAGTTACACTCAAAGTATCTTTACACTCATAAGAAATACGCTCGATATTATAGAGAGAGAATTTTCTGATTCTGGTGTGACTTTCATTATTTAACTAAGCAGCCTATTTATAGGAAAGTGGTAACACACCACTTCTAACAAATTTTGCCTACGGAGGAATTTTACAGCCTACTTGTTTTGAAAATATGGCTTTCAAAACCAAGCTTCTCACTTCCATCATTTTTCACATGTTTTACTATTTAAACAATTATAATTTATAAAATTATACCATTATAATATATTATAATAATATATTTTAATGAATATTTTATCAGAGAAGATAATTATGGATCCACAGAAAAATTAATACGCCAAACTTTCAACAAATATCTCATGCTAAAATTCCTCCATTATATCAAATTAAACAAATATTTACTTATCATATTTATCAATTATTTTTTTATTTATTCATCAATTATTTATAACTCTATAATCTTTCAATAATTATTCCTAATTAATATTATAGGATCATAATATTGACAACCAGATCGTTCCCAGGAAATAGGAGACATTCTGATAATGATTTCTCATTACTGGCGCGCAATTATATGACCTAACCTCTTTCCTCGAAATAACTTTCTAGACATTATCAATAATTCTATCTAATAATATCATTTCAATAATATGAGTTACTGTGTCATGACAATTATTGAATCAATAATGTAAAATACTATTCAATTATCACTGTAGCAATTATTGCATCAATAATATGAAAGACTGTGCAATTTTACTGTATTAATTATTGAGTGACTTCCTACGTAAGAATCAATAATCGAGAGATCTTGTAATACCGCAGCCACTGTGCAACCACACGTATTACTGTACTTTTATCACCGGTTATTTCAACAGTTTTTAACTGTAAAAGTTTTGCTGTTATTTTTATAAAAAGGTTATTTCTGGCACTTTCTATATCCGACAATTATTTCGTTATGTGGTCCACCAATGATTGTGTCATCGTACGAATATTCCCAACAAAAAGAATATCTTCCGACTAAAACGAATATTTTATGACCACTTGCTTACTTTGTAAAATTTGCTTATTTTACCCATAACTACAACATTATATCAAATCAACACCTTATTATTCAAAAATAATATTTAGAGAAATTAAATCTTTATTCATAAAAAATTGGGGTCTTACCATTTGGACCTTAAAACATACTAAATTTTTCAGTTAGCTTACCATCTATGAAATCTTTTTCAGAAATAGCAACGTCGTAAAGGGCGGGAATCCGTTTAACTGTTGTCTCCGACTGATGATAAGAAATAGAGAACAAAATCAAAAAAATGTAGCAGAGAAGAAGCCTCGAAGGTGCCATTGTTTTGTAGATAAGCTCGCCTCACTATATGGATTATAGAGCCTTATTGTTGGTTCTCTCTGGTCTCTTCCTTAAAATAGTTCTTCTTTATATAGGAGAACAATTTGGAAGCATTTATGCAATTAATAAATTTGATTCATAGTGCATAATTGTATTGATTAAAAATATTAAATTAGATAAGATTTTTGTAGATTAGGCAAGTTAGTATTTCCTCCGTCCCATAATATATGATGTTTTAAGTAATTTTATTTGTCATAAATTATTTGATATTTTAGAAAATCTAGAAGCAATAATTACAATCCTTTCAAAATTACCCCTCATTACTCCTCCTTCAATACCCCGATGTTTTTAACTCTTTCTCTCTCTCCTTATCAATATAAAAGGTATTATAGACAAATAATATTATATTTAATGTTATACAATCATTTCCTTAATGGTAAACATCATATATTATGGGACGAAGGGAGTAGTACGTTGTTATTTTTTTATTTTTTTTTACTTTTGTTGAAAATGTAAGGGTATTTCCGTGCCATTTTACTCATCAACCTGATGCATTCAAGAGATTTTCCCCTAAATGCTAGCCAAAAAGTTTGAACTTGGAAGTCAAAGAAAGAATATAGTTGTTACTTGTTACTCCCTCCATTTTTTAATTGACGTTTTAGGATAAGTCTTTTGTTCCTAAATATATGACTTTCTAAGATTTATAGGAGAATTGATTATATTATTTTCTTAAGGCTTAAATATGATTTACTACCCTAAACTATAGGCCATATTCTACTTCGGTGATCCACCTTTCAATTTTGTCAATTAGGTGATTGAACTATCAATTTTTTTTGATTTCATTCAATTGGGCCTGCCACGTCAGAAATTGCTGACGTGGCATCCTAATAGGCAGTAGGAATGCTTATATATAAAAATATTATATATTTTTAATGAAATCAAAGGATAAAAAGGTAAAATAACAAATAAACCAACTAAAAATTACACAAATAATATAAATTAGTTGTATAATTATTTATTTATAGTTATATAAATAATATAAATTATTATATAAATAATATAATAATTATTTTTATTAAAAAAATTGCATTTTTAATTTTTTATTAAAAAAAATTGTGTTTAATATTAATGATAATAAAAATAAAATATTAATGATAATAAAAATAAAATAAAAGTGCGCTTTTTTTAATAAAAAAAATAATAATTATTTTATTAAAAAAAAAAACCAACCAACTCGCTTTTTTTAAAAATAAAGCAAGCTGTGTTTTTATTATTTATTATTTTTAATTATTATTTTATTTATATAATAATTATTTTATTAAAAAAAAAACCAACTTCGTTTTTTTTTATTAAAAAAAGCATTTTTTTATTATTACAAAAAAAAAAAGATTTTATTTTTATTTTTTATTATCATTAATATTAAACACAATTTTTTAATAAAAAAATAATAAAACGCAGCTTTTTTTAATAAAAAATAATTATTTTAATAAAATAATTATATTATTTATATAACTATATATAAATAATTATACAACTAATTTATATTATTTATGTAATTTTGAGTTGTTTTATTTGTTATTTAACCTTTTTGTCCTTTGATCTCATTAAAAATATATAATGTTTTTACACATAAGCACTCTCTTTCACGCTTATTAGGATGCCACGTCAAGAATTTCCTTACGCTAAGTACCTAATTGAATAAAATCGAAAAAATTGATAGTTCAATCACCTAATCGATAAAATTAAAAGGTGGATCACCAAATAAATATATATAATTTATAGTTTAGTGTAGTAAATCATATTTAAGCCTTTTCTTAATTACCCATAAATATTTAATACTCTCTTTAATTCTCTCCTATTTTTTCAAAACTACTTTTTCTCTCTCTTCTAATATCTTATCGGTATACTCTCTTTAATTCCTATATTTTCTCTATCCTCTAACAATATGTCTCTTATCTTTATTACTTACGGTTTAACTTTTCATTTATCTATTCAAGGGTGGTTTTGATAATACATCATAATTTTAATGGAATAATTTTAGGAGTTATAACTTCATCCATGTGCAAAAATCTTAAACGTCACATATTTAAAAACGGAGAGAGTACTATTGAAAAACTGATATATTCATCATGAAAATATCATGATCTAATATAATGATGAATTCTTTCCCATAATATACGGTAAATATAAAAAGACTATAAAAATAACATTTTTTTCTAATAAAAATATAAATCCCCATTTTACATATATGGAAGACCATTTTAGTAATTTAATTAATGTTGTAATTGAATTTGAAAGCATGAGACCAATATTTTAAGACTATGTCTGTTTGAAAGAATTATAATTTCGAGATTATAATCTATGAGATTATAATCTCAAGACTATATATTAATTCTAAGATTATAATCTCGGGATCATAATTACAATCTAAAGACTATTAAGTCATTTTATAGTTTCTAAACTAATAGTTTCAAGTCTAAATTTGAAACCAAACAAGACACTTGAGATTAATAGTTATATCCCAAGTATAATTTTTACAAACAAACATAGCCTAAGAATAATGGTTTTTCGGACTAAACATGTTCATCATTTGTGTTTTGCGAATTATAAATAACAAATATTGTAGTTTTGTAAATTATGAATGTAATATTGATTATAAAAGTTTATTTTACTTTATCTACTACAACTATTTCAAATTAAAAATATTAGTCATTTATTACTTCTCAACAAACGAGGAAAGATATATCTAAAATACTTTAAGCGATAAAATAGAATAAAAAGAAAAAAATTATTATGTATTATGATAAATTTATGGTGAACTATAATATATTTTGAAAGTTAATGGTTCCTATTAATTCAATAATTAACTTTCCACTTAAGGGTTCCTATTAGTTCAATCATTATTAACTTTCCCCATAAGTCAATTTTTTGGGATATTTGAGAGTTCATGCTCTTTCTTTGTGCCCGACCTCTATAATTAATGATTAAAATTCATCTTAATAATAGAGTTTTGTATTGTGATAATTTTTTGTCAAATAATTATAATTAAGAACATATCAATATATGAGATTAGATAAAATTATAAAATAGTCTCACTTAGTATACATCTGTTTATAAGGATTATAACTAATATTTATCTCCGTAACTGACAATTAATAAAGATAAAATAAAATAATTAATGATAGGACCCCAACAACAAATGCGAGTATAAAAGAGTGAGATAAAGGAGACTTAAATAATATAATACAGAAGCAGTAGATTAGTATAAAATTTAATGGGCAAAACTAATGAAATACCCACTGTAAGTTGGCACGTTTTACTGATTAAATCATTAAATTTTTAATTTTTTAAATTATACCACTAAATTAATTATTATTTTGAAATTGAGTCATTCCGTAAAAAATAAAAAATAAACGGACGTTAATTATGTATCGACAAAACTAATGAATTACCCACTGAAATTAGCACGTTTTACTGATTAAACAATTGAACTTTTAATTTTTCAAATTACCTCATTAAATTAATTAATATTTTGAAATTGGGCCATTATGTTACAGACCTCACGAGTGTTAAATCATTTCAATTTTTATCCTAGGTGGACGTGAAAAAGAAAAAAAATAAACAAATTTAATTTATTAATCTCTCTCTTCCTTCCTCTGTTCTATCTCTTCTTCCAAAACAAATAGATTCGTGATTTTCTCTATATAAAATCTATGAAAATTCTTAGATCTGAATATCCAAAACATTGAATTGAGCTTCAAAGTTCACCATTAAATATAACAATGGAGTTTGAATCCCCAACAACAACAACAAATGAAGTAAATGGTGTTGCAGTAGATTTCCTCCCTCTCATCTCCGACTATCATTAGCCTTATGTCTCCGAACTCCTTTCATTTACTCTCGATCGCCTCCACAAGGTCCACTCCTTCCCCAAACTCTCTCTCTCTCTCTCTCTCTCTATATATATATATATATATATATATATATATATATGTGTGTGTGTGTATATATATATATATATATATATATATATATATATATATACATGAAGTAATAAATGATAGATGATTGTTTGATAAAACTATTTTTCTTTAGTTTCATTTAATAAAAGTTTATTTTATTTTGAAACAAAAGGAAATAGTGAGACTATTCAAATTCTATTTAACTCCTAATTATTACTAATATGTAACATACATAATTAGTACTAATAAGTATAGTTAAATATATAATTGAATAGTTATAATGTAACTTATATATATATATATATATATATATATATGTGTGTGTGTGTGTGTGTGTGTGTGTGTGTGTGTGTGTGTGTGTGTGTGTGTGTGTGTTTGTGTGTGTATATATATATATATATATATATATATATATATATATATAGATAAGAGATGCATATGGTATATAGTGAAGTTACATAAAAGATTTGCACGAGTGAACTTTTCTTCTATCTTCTCCATTTTTCTTAAAAAAAATAACTACTACAAAGTAGTGTTCAATTAGAATTTTTTGTGAATTTCTATCACGGATTATTCACCAAGGCTTGACATATATCCTGGAGGTATATCGTATGCAACCCATAACAAACCGATCGTAGTGGGGGCAATAAAGACTTTAGGACAGGGATCACCCGTGTCACGTCTTCTACAACAATCTTGACTCTATGAAGTTACGGTTCTAACAATCTTAAGGTCTTTATATATTTGTTAGTCATAATTTTGGTGAGATGGAAGACAACACAGTTTTCAAAGATAAGTTCCATTTTTCTTGTATCCATTTTATCAATGGAATTTTTATGATAATTAGTAATATATTGAGATATTAAGCTAATTATTTTTATTGATAATTCTTGTTAGAAGAGGATTGTGGAGAAAAATGAAAGTGAAAAGATTTACAATTTACAAGTTTGTAAATTGATATAGAGAAGATGAATTAAGAGTCATCATGGAAAACACCAAATTTTGATGCCTAAATTTTTTCTAAAGAGAATGTGGTGTTCTTCATATTTAATTCCAAAAGGTGTGTTTTTTAACATTAGCCTTTATTTTTATAAATGATAACTGTGTATCATTTTTTGTGTGTGTATATACTTGAAAGTATATGTTTTATTTATTATATCATGTGTAGATGATATTATATGTTTGAGTATTATTTTACCTACATTTTGTTGTAATAAATTATTTAATTAGTTTTGTGGGATAAGAAAAATAATTAAATTTTTTGTTCATGATGGAATAAATTTAATTTTGTGCATATATATATTTTTGTTGTAATATTTTATGAGTAGATAAAATATTATGATGTGTGTATATATATATATATATGAGACAATTATTTTCTTATACACTAATTGAGATTAATTTATTAAAGAGAAAGTTGTAGTAAAATTTGAGAAGTTTACTTGTCTCTATGTATAACAAATTAGTTGTAAATTAATTTATTTTGAGAATAAGGTAAATTTATGTTCTTCTTGAACAAAATTATGTATATAAAGTTAGAGGTAATATTTAGTATGTAATATTACTTGGTATTTGTATGCATGAATTTTGAGATAAATTACTTTGTTTGTGGATAATAAATTAATTTTCAACTAATAGTTAGAAGAGATATTGTAGAAGTAAATTTGGTTGAGTAAATTTTGTATACATTATGATTTTGATGTTGAGAAAACACTTAGAAATGATATTCATAGTGTTTTTGGGATAATCATAATTGGTATTGTATTTATTTTATGTGTACTTCTTGTTCAAGAAGTAGTAAATTTTAATGTGATCATATGAATTTTGTATATTCTAATTGAGATAAACATTTTATTTTTGAATTTTTATAAATATAATGAAGATCAAATATTTCATATTATTATGAGAATTGTCTTGAATTCTATATTGTAAATGTCAAAAGATATATTGTTTATGATATTTCCTATCAAAGTTGGGACAAGAAAATACTTGAGGATATACTAATTCATGTGTGTGAATTTTATTTGCTTTCTACATAAATTAAGAAGCATGCATGCTTTACTATTCTCAGCATATCCAACAAATATACTTCTAATAGCTCTAGCTCCTAACTTAGTCCTTTTAGGATCAGGAACTCGAAAATAAGCTATACACCCCCACATTTTAAAATAATTTATGTTAGGTTTTCTGCCTTTCCATATTTCATAAGGACTAGTTTTAATTACAGTACTACGAATCCTATTTAAAATATGGCATGCAGTAAGAAGTGCTTCACCCCGTAAATTATTTGGCAAATAAGCATGATTTAACATACAATTAATCATATCATGAAACACACGATTTTTTCTTTCTGCTAAACCATTTTGTTGAGGTGTATATGCTGCACTTGTTTGATGTATAATGCTATTTTCTTCACAAAATGCATCAAAAGCATTCAAACAATATTTCATGCCTTTATCAAAACGTAAAATTTTAATCTTCTTCTCAAGTTGATTTTCTACTTCTAATTTGTATTTTTTTGAATGAGTTAAATGCATCATCTTTTGTTCTCAACAAAACACATAACAATATCTGCTAGCATCATCTATAAAAGTAATGAAATATCATTTTTCACCCCTTGTCAATATTCCATTTAACTCACAGATATCAGTATGTATTAAATCTAATAATTGTGATTCTCTATGTACATTTGGAAATGGTTTCCTCACAATTTTTGATTTAACATAAATTTCACATTTCTCAAGTTCAGTATTTCCAATATCAATCAATTTCATTGCATGCATATTTTTCAAATTCTTTGAATTTATATGTCCTAAACGACTATGCCATAAAGAAATTGCACAAGTGATATAAGCAGAAAAAGAATTGTTCTTATTAATAGATAATTTGTACATTCCATTACAAGCATAATCCTTTCCAACAAAAACACCATTCTTTGAAAGAATGACTTTCTTAGGACTTCAATGAAATTTTAAAACCTTTACTATCTAAAAGATCAACAGAAATTAATTTTTTTCTAATTTCTGACACAAACAACACATTCAGTAAGGTTAGCTTCTTCCCGGAGGTGAAATTAACTTCCACAGTTCCTTTTCCATCAACTTTAGCCACTGAACTATTTCCCATCTGAACTTCCTGTCCAATAATCTCTTCAAATGTTTTAAATATTTCTCGATTATTACAAATATGGACAGTAGCTCCGGAGTCCAACCACCAACCATTCGGCTCACTTACCATGTTAACTTCAGAAATTATAGTCACATCAAGACTAAGATTCGATACCATGGCAACAAGGTTCTCCTCAACCATGTTAGCGGAGCCACTTTTGCGTTGTTTGCATTCTCTGGCATAGTGTTCAGTTTCTCCACAAACATGACACTTAACCTTTCTCTTATTAGGATCAGATTTTTTATTTTTCTGTCCAGGATGCTTGAACTTATGATTATCTTTTTTAACTCCAGGTCCTTTCCCTTTAAATGATCTTGCCTCCAAATAGTTTACACTAGACTGTCCTTGAATCAAATTCTTAGCATCGCATTTTCGGGCCTCCTCCTCAATACGAAGATGCTTCTGAATTTGATCCAAGGAAAAATCCTCAGATTTATGCATCAACTTTTTAGCAAAATCTTTCCAAGATGGAGGTAATTTTGCAATTATTGCTCCAACTTGAAAAGTTTTAGGCAAGACAATTTTAAGAACCCTCAACTTATTAATAATAACCTAGAGCTCATGCACTTGCTCCAAAATAGGTTTGTTATCAACCATTTTATAATCAAAATATTTAGATACTAAATATTTATTTGTACCTTCTTCCTCAGCCTTGTATTTGAATTCCAAAGCCTCCCATAACTCCCTTGGTGACTGAATATTGCTGTAGAAATCGTAGAGACGATCCGACAAGGTGTTGAGGATATGTCCACGAGTAATTTCCTCATCTTCAGTCCTTTTCCTTCTTCGCTCTTTTAGTGCTTCGATGGTATCATTATCTGGCTGTTGACCTTCAACTGGTTTGGGATCTTCTGGAATAGGCTAAAGGTTAGGGTGCAAAACATATGCAATTTTAAAAATTGTGAGTAGAAATTTTAGCTTATCTTGCCAACGACTGAAATTATTTCCATCAAAACGATTGAGCTTGACAAAATCCTGGTTCATGATTTTGAAAGACTTTGTATCCATTTCGATAAACACCTTAAGATTGAAAAAATAAAATGAATACAGATTAAAAGAAACAAGGATTTGACACGGGTATTCCCTGTCCTTAAGGTGTTTATTGCCCCTTACCACTAAGGTTTGCTAAAGACTACTAGCAATTCACCTCCAGGATATATGTCAAGTCTGTACTAGTTCTTAGTGATAGTAACTCACTTTGAACCTCAATATATGCTGCTATGTAAAGATGATAGATGAAAGAAGATGAAAACTATTCAGTTTCATAACTGAATTGTGAGTAAAGAATCATTTATAAAATAAATGATATAATAATCACATATCAGTTTTGCATCCCATAATGATTAAACAAAAAACTGTTTAACCATTAAAGAAGTTTATTAATCTAGTTCAATGCTAAAAAGAGGCTGTTGGCTCGGGACGAGGCTCCTAGCGACGATGTGACTTTGTGACCCAAACCCGCACCACGGGCCCCGGGTCCTGGGTCGCAAGACACAGGTGCGGGCGGGTGGTGTTTTGCACCACATCATTGTGACCTACTCCAAGCCTTTCCTTTAGTACCACTAGTGAATTAAACTATTCCACATATACTTATAAAGTATTAAATAGTTTTATTCCTACTCAATATGGGACTTAAAGAAAATAGTTTTCTTAAACAACAATGAACCTTTTCATATTCTCCACTTTGGATACAATTAAAACACAATATATAATTCCTACTTGAATCATATATTACTCTCTATTAATCTCCTTGTAATAGGACTATCAAATGCACTTTTAATTTAATATAAATTCAATCAATTAATGGGTCTAAATTAATCCCCAAATTGATCAAAACTCATGTAAGAAAAGGTGCATTAACAATCCCCCACTTGTTTGAAAAACTACTTTTCTTCAAACAATATATAATTCCTACTTCACATAGACAATAGTTATGATACCATCATGTATCAATTGTCTCACAAATTCTTGTCTTAGACCAATATGTCCAGACTTACCATTATAGGTACCATTATACGCTCTTGTTAGCGCAACTTCACTATCACAATATAGTGAAATTGGAGGCATTGGATTTGGCCATAGATCTATGTCTAACAACATATTTCTAATCCAATCAGCCTCTTTTCCTGCTTGAGCCAAAGCAATAAACTCTGACTCCATAGTAGAGTGAGAAAAACAAGTCTGTTTCTTGTTTGCCCAAGAAACAGCACCACTGGCAAGAGTGAAAATCCACCCACTTGTAGATTTATTATCTCCAACACTATTAATCCAACTTGCATCAGAGTATTCCTCCAAAACACTAGGGAATTTATAGTAAAATAATCCTATGCCACTGGTTCTTTTTAGATATCCAAGTACCCTTCCAATAGCTTTCCAATGATCAATATTAGGACTTGTCGTATATCTACTAAGTTTAAAAACTGCAAAAGAGATATCTGGCCGAGTATAATGCATAGCACACATAAAATTTACCAATAGCACTTAGCAGTATTCTAGTCGTGTCTAATAGCTTTACCCTCATTTTCTTTGAGTTTAACTCCATTCTCAAAAGGAGTATTCACTTCCTTGAACTCGAGATGACTAAACTTAGTTAATATTTTTTCAATATAGTGAGATTAATTCAATACATAACCCCCACTATATTTTTTAACTTTGATGCCTAAAATAGTATCTACTTCACCTAAGTCTTTCATCTTAAAGATAGAGGATAAATACTTTTTAGTCTCATTTACTCCAACCATATTCGTACTGATGATCAACATATCATCTACGTACAAACAGACTATCACCATATAATTAGAAGTGGTTTTGGAGTATATGCACCTATCTGCATTATTATATTTAAACCCAAAGTTTATAATAGCGACATCAAATCTCTCGTACACTTTGTTTTGGTGCCTGTTTTTAGACCATAAAGGACTTTAGCTAATTTGCATACTTTAGCCTCATTACCGGGAGCAACAAACCCTTTGGGTTGTTCCATATATACTTCCTCATTCAAATTACCATTCAAAAATGCGATCTTTACATCCATTTGATGAACATAAAGATCATACAAGGAAGCTAAGGCAAAAAGAATTCGAATAGAAGTAACTCATGCTACTAGTGCATAAGTATCAAAATAGTCAATACCCTCTACTTGTCTAAAACTTTTTGCTACTAATCTTGCTTTAAAAGCAGAAATAGTACCGTTAGTGTTATACTTTGTTTTAAAAACCCATTTGCAACCTATAGGTTTAGAACCTCTAGGTAAATCTGTCAATACCCAAGTATTATTTCCCAAGATTGAATCCATTTCATCATTTACAGCTTCCTTCCAAAAGGCAGCATCCCTAGAATGTGACGCCCCCAAAATAGGTATACATCACCCATTCTGAGTCGCCAAATACATGGTACAAAAAAAAAATACAAACTTCTTTTTATACAAAATGACAACAGCGTAACTGAGAGTTTTTACACGAATATTGTCTCATAGAAAGTATTCAAACTCAAATGAAGTCCTCAATACATTTATTATCATACTATTTCATAGAATAGTGAGGACTACTAATGCAAACATCTGGACCGTCACTCCATTCCCTGACTAGACTCGGCTACGTTCTCATTTCCTGAAGAGAACAATGAAAGTAAAAGGGTGAGCTCAACTAGCCTAGTAAGAAATATTATGACTAAGATAATGCGTAATAAATTATCATTAGCCTTCAACAATGTTAAACTGATAAAATACAATAACATCGAGTTTAATTGCAGTGGAACAAGCAATCCATTAGAAGAGCCAAGTAGAGCATGATATCTACTATCTTCTGTGATTTAAAAAGTTTTTCATCCACTTTATCACTGAGACTCAGCTTAATAAATAAACCACATCATTGAATCATCCCTGCACTACGGGCCAAGGATATTCATGTAATCATCAATGGTCATGATTATACCGAATAATCCCTGGTCATAATCATACCAACAATCGTCCATCAATGCACTACGGGCCAATGAGGACTTTTACCACATCATTTGTAACATTACGGGTCATGATTATACCGAATGATCCCTGGTCATAATCATACCAATCAACAGTCCATCTACGCAAGTAAGCCAAAGATGTCTTTCATCACAATATAAGCATGAGGATGATGACAATGATATAAGCATTAATCAAACGAAATCAAGGAAAAATATTAAAGATTTTAAATTTATCCAGAGTTTAAAAATATCCAAATTGTCAACACGATACTGCTTTGTGGAGTAAAATTCAAGAATAATATTCATGTATCAAAAATAATTTGGACAAAAAAGAAATATATTTCTCGGGTGAATAGTACCCCATGAATAGTACTTCGAAAATAGTACCCCGGCATGAAAAGTGCCCCAAATACCCAAGTGAATAATATTCGTGTGAATAGTAACTCGTGAATAGTACTCCTGGCAAGAAAAGTGCCCCGAATACCCGAGTGAATAATATTTGAGTGAATAGTAATTGGGTAAATAGTACCTGTAAATAGTAACTCATGAATAGTATTCTGACATGAAAAAATCAATAATTATCAAGAAAGCTTAGAATAATATTTTCATGAAAAGATACTGGATGAAACACGAATATCAAGGATATTCTACTACTTTCACGGAGATAGAAGCAATACTTTAACAGAATGAGTGTAGAATTA
This sequence comes from Panax quinquefolius, assembly GCA_020205615.1. Lineage (NCBI taxonomy): Eukaryota > Viridiplantae > Streptophyta > Magnoliopsida > Apiales > Araliaceae > Panax > Panax quinquefolius. Next base: position 42,405,781 of record CM035173.1, read on the forward strand.
GGAATACAAAACGAAATAATATTACTCACATTCTACAGAGTATGGAAAAAATATTATTTCTACGAATACTGAAAAAAATTATATCTCTTACCTTAGAAGAAGACTGGATACTGGAATAGTGAGGTAACAGACTTCTTTTCTTCTTTCTCTCTCTATAATTCCTCTTGTGAGTCTTAGTGAATTGGTGAGAATGAAAGAAGAATGAGCCTCTATTTATAGAAAAATATTGTTTCGATAATTGCACGTTTTGTGGCTCGAAATATTACAGTCTAATACCTTCATCTTTTCCTTCATTTTTAATTTAGTCCTGCAAGTATTATCAAACTTGCACCACCTCCCCTAATAGTACATCATGTGAATCAATAGTATATTCATGTGAATCAATAGTTCTATACATGTGAAAAAAATAGTTACAGTATAGTACCTTTATCTATACCTCCATTTTTAATTTTGTCATGCAAGTATTATCAATCTTGCACCACCTCCTCTAATAGTACATGCATGTGAATCAATAGTACATACATGTGAAAAAATAGTTATAAACATGCGAATTAATAACAATTAATTGCTCATTTATTCGATTAAATACTCGATTGGTCAATATAACCTCCAGAAATCAATTATTATCGAAATAAATGTCGATTTCCACTAACACTAATAATCCCAACACAATGGAACTATCAATTTCATCTTTAATCAACACGAACTTATTCATCATTAATATTATAACTCACAATATTTAACAACTAGATCATTTCCATGAAAGAGGGGGCTTTTCGATAAGGATTTCTCCCTATTGGCGCGTAATTAGGTGACCAAACCTCTCATCGACAGAACTTTCTAGACATCGTCAATATTGCAAATAATAATATGAATAACTTTGCCATCTCAATAAAATATTGATACTATGACAATAATTGAATCAATAATATGAGAGATATTATTACGAGAATTCTTGTCGTAGCAATAATTGAGTATAACTGAGTGACTTCTCACGTAAGCATCAATAATCAATACCGTGTGCTACTATGCAACCACGCGTATTACTGTACTTTTACCACCGTGTAGTTCAACAGTTTAACGGTAAAACTTTCGCTGTTATTTTATAAAAAGATAATTCTGTCATTTTTTAATTACGACAATACTTCCGTTGTGGGGTCCACCAATGATTGTGCCGTTGTACGAATATTCCCTGTTAAAACAAATATTCCCCGACCAATCGAATATTATATAACCACTTGCTTACTTTGCAAAATTTGTAAATATTACCCACAACTATAACATTATATCAAATCCACACCATATTATTCAAAAATATATTTTGAGAAAAAAATATCTTTATTCATAAAAGTTAGGGTCTTACAACCTCCCCTTCTTATGAAATTTCGTCCTCGAAATTAGGGTGCGTACCTGGTATGTCGAAGAGGTGAGGATACCTTGACTTCATTTCAGATTCTAACTCCCAGGTCATTTCCTCAACATCGTGGTTTCTCCACAAAACTTTGACTTGAGGTATAACCTTGGAGCGTAGAATATCATCCTTCTTATCCAAGATTTTAACAGGTACCTCTTCATACGTTAAATCTTCCGCTATCTCATCTGGTTCAAATTCAATAATGTGGTTCGGGTCTTTCACATATTTACGTAACATAGATATGTGAAAAACATTATGAACATGAGACATACTTGGCGGTAAGGCAATTCTATAGGCCACAGTTCCTACTCGATCAAGGATTACAATTGGGCCAATGAATCGAGGATTGAGCTTTCCTCTCTTTCCAAATCTCGTAACTCCTTTCCATGGAGCAACACGTAACAACACATGATCTCCAATATTGAATTCCACGTCCTTTCGATGAAGATTAACATAACTCTTTTGTCGATCTTGTGAGGTTTTTATACGTTGTCGGATCGTTTGAATTTTTTCCGTAGTCATATGTACTAACTTTGGTCCCAACAACATTGCTTCACCCACCTCATCCCAACATACTGGAGAACGACACTTTCTTCCATACAACGCCTCAAATGGAGTCATGCCAATACTTGCTTGATAACTATTGTTGTAGGAAAACTCCACTAATGGAAAGAACTTGTCCCTACTTCCTTTAAAGTCAAGGACATAGAGTCTTAATAAATATTCAAAAGTTTGAATAGTCCTCTCCGACTGCCCGTCCGTTTGAGGATGATATGCCAAACTAAATCGTAAATCCGTGCCCATAGCTTTTTGCAAACAAACCCAAAATCTTGAAGTGAATCTTGGGTCTCGATTAGAAACTATGGATAATGGCATACCATGCAATCTTACAATCTCGCTTATGTACATACAAGCAAGACGTTCAAGTGTATAAGTTTCTCGTATGGATAAGAAATGAGCAGACTTGGTCAATCTATCAACAATGACCCAAATCGCATCTATGCCTTGAGAAACCTTGGGCAGACCAGTAACGAAATCCATGGTAATGTGCTCCCACTTTCATTCTGGAATTTCAAGTGGTTGCAATGGACCTTTTGGCACTTGATGCTCCGCCTTAACTCGTTGACAAGTTAGACACCTTAAGATAAACCCCGCTATCTCTCTCTTCATATTGCTCCACAAAAATGTATGTCAAAGATCACGATACATTTTGGTACTCCCAAGATAGATTGCAAATGGTGTGTTGTGCGCCTCCATCATGACTTTATACTTCAAGTCAGAATCGTTAGGAACAAAAAGTCTGGAGTTGACCCGAAGTATTCCTTCTTCATCGATTCTTGCTTCTGGAATAACACCTTCTTGCACTTTCTTCCTCATACGCATCAGCTCCAGGTCTGTAGCTTGAGCAGAGTCAATTTTACTCGTATATCGCAATCATCACATGGGTCCCTGGTGTCTTTAACTCTATCTCCATCCTTTGTAAGTCATACAAAATGGGCCTTTGCATTGACAATATCGCACTCGTACCCGCATATGATCTTCTACTCAATGCGTCAACTACTATGTTCGTTTTTCCACGATGGTATTAAATGGTATGATTGTAATCTTTCAACAGCTCAAGCCATCATCATTGCCGTATGTTGAGTTCCTTTTGAGTGAAGAAATATTTGAGGCTTTTATGATTTGTATAGATCTCCATCTTCTCTCCATATAGGTAATGCTTCCAAATATTAAGCGCAAAAACGACAGCTGCCAACTCTAGATCATGAGTAGGATAATTTCTCTCATATTCTTTGAGTTATCGTGAGGCATAAGCTATGACTTTCCCATGTTGCATGAGAACACATCCTAAACCTTTGCCTGAAGCATCACTGTAGATGACAAATCCCTTCGAACCAAGTGGTATTATCAGAACAGGTGCTGAAATGAGTCTTCTCTTGACTTCTTGAAAACTCTTCTCATATTCCTCACTCCAACCGAATTTTGTATCTTTTTGAGTCAGCTGAGTTAATGGAGTAGCGATTCGAGAAAATCCTTCTACAAATCTCCGATAATAACCAGCTAAGCAGAGAAAGCTACGTACTTCGATCACTGACTTAGGTTTCTCCCAGCTTTGAATTTCTTCAATCTTTACCGGGTCAACAGATATTCCATGATTTGATATCACATGCCCAAGGAATTCTACTTCCTCAAGCCAGAACTCGCATTTCTTCAACTTGGCATATAGCTTTATTTTCACGAAGCTTTTGAAGTATCAGCCCTCAAGTGTTGCTCATGATCTTCACGGCTTTTGGAATAAATGAGGATGTCATCAATAAAGACAACCACAAAGTGATCTAAATATTCCTTGAATACTCGGTTCATCATATTCATGAAGGCAACAAGAGCATTAGTCAATCCAAAAGACATGACTAGGAATTCGTAATGCCTGTACTGAGTTCTGAAATCTTTGGAATGTCATCAGTTTTAATCTTTAATTAATGATATCCAGAATGAAGATCGATCTTTGAAAAGAATTTGGCGCCTTGCAACTGGTCAAACAGATCATCAATACGAGGTAACGGGTACCTATTTTTAATGGTGACATGATTCAACTCCCGATAAAAAATACAAAGTCACATACTTACATCTTTCTTCTTCACGAATAGAACAGGGGCACCCCAAGGAGACGTACTAGGTCGAATGAAACCGATGTCTAACAATTCCTGTAGTTGGGTTTTTAACTCCTGAAGTTAAATAGGAGCCATTCGATATGGGGCTTTGGAAATGGGTTTTGTACCAGATTCAAGGTCGATATAAAATTCAATTTCATGCTCTGGGGGTAAGCCAGGAAGTTCTTCAGGGAATACGTCATAAAATTTATTAACAATAGAAATATCATTCAAATCTGACGTATTTTTATTTAAATCTGTGACATGGGCTAAGAAATGCTTAACATCTATTTTTCAATAAACGAATTGCTTTATGGCTTGATATGACAGTGATTAACTTTAGTGGTTTAGTTGCTTGAATTCGCATAATAGGTTGGTTAGGAATATGAAAGCTAACAACCTTACGAAAACAATCAATTTTAGCATGATGAGTAGTTAACCAATCAATCCCTAAAATCACATCAAATGCAAGTATTTTCAAAGAGATAAGATCGACAGGTAATGTGCAGTTACCGATTTGAATCAAACAAGACTTATAAACAATGGATGTAATGAAGGTTTCTCCCAACAGAGTTTCAACTGATAAGTCAAAGTCTAATTTCTCCGAAGTCAAATTTAAATGCGTTGAGCGCAAGTAGGAGAAATAAAGGAATGGGTAGAACCGGTATCAAATAAGGTATAGACTTCGCTAGATTTTATTATTAGCTTACCTGTGATCACTTCGTTCGGATTCCTCACTTTTTGGGAGGTTACAACAAACGCTCTCCCTTGAACTACCAATTTTGTCTTGTTTGGAACGACCTTTGATGCCCCCATTCCAGCTGGACTTGACTTTGGTGCATGATAAAATCGGGCTAGGTGACCTTCTCTTCCACAATTATAACATGCTTTTGACTGCTGCATACAGTTTGAACTGATGTGTCCCTCCCCTCCGCATTTGTAACATACGACCGGTGGTTGTTCTCCTTCCTTAACAACAGGTGCTGGTGTTGACGTCTTTCCATCATTATTGAATTTCCTCTTCTTGAAATTTCAACTTCTATTATCTTGGCCATGATTACCACCGAAGTGGTTACAATTTCTGGCATGTTGATTCCCTCCAAGTTTTTTGTCACCGCTTCGATGACTGCTACCACTGGTATTATCGACTTGTTGGCTGCTCTCTCTTGGTTGGGTTGACTCATTATCGCGCTCCAATAACTGAGCCCTATTTACAACATCTGAATACAAACATAATTTGTGAGAGATAAGGTATTGACGTATCACGGGTTTCAAACCTCTTAGAAACATCCGCGTTATTCTCTCCTCATTATCAACCAAGTGAGACGCAAACCGAGACAACTCGACAAACTTAGCTTCGTACTGCGACACGATCATATTGTTTTGCTCCAGCTTGATAAACTCTACCTCTTTTATGTGACGAATACTTTTGGGTAAGTACTTGTCATTGAACAGTTCTTGGAACTTCTCCCAAGATATCTTTAGTCGCGCGTTGAGTTGAGTCGCTTTACGATTCCCACCAATGAATCTGCCTCTCCTCATGACATGAAGGTGGAAAAGGGAACCTTTTGCTCCTCGGAGCATCCCAAGATATCAATTATCTTGGTGATCTATTTTATCCACGTCTCCGCCTTAAGTGGTTTTGGCTCTCCCAAAAACTCTGGTGGTCCCAACTCCTTGAACTGTTTAGCGGTGATCGTCTGAGAGTTGCCAGTGTTTTTACCTGCATTTTGAATAGGAGCCATTCTCGCCTGATGTTGCATGAATTGCATAAAGCCTCTGAACATCTCATCGTTCATCATTTGATCGGTGTTGTTGTTTACCTGAGGATTATTATCTTCCTGTTGCACATTTCCTGGGTATTGATCGTTGGTGACTCAACGGTCTCATATGCTTCATTGCTGATCTCAACATTTTCAGATGCCATTTTCAAACACTGGCACAAAACAAGGGTTAATTGACATATCACATATTATCCCTATACTCTGACCAACCAATTAAATACCAAATAACTTAGGTAGGTCATACTAGCTAAGGAATTCTCCGTCTCTCCCCTCCTAGTACTTGTCTCACATCTCAGCCAGGGATCATCTCCCTAAGCTTTGATACCAACAGTGACGCCCCCAAAATAGGTATACATCACCCATTCCGAATCGCCAAATACATGGTACAAAAAACAAATACAATATTCTTTTATACAAAACGACAACAGCGTAGCTGAGAGTTTTTACACGAATATTGTCTCATAGATAGTATTCAAACTCAAATGAAGTCCTCAATACATTTATTATCACATTATTTCATAGAATAGTGAGGACTACTAATGCCAACATCTGGACCGTCACTCCGTTCCCCGACTAGTCTCGGCTACGTTCTCATTTCCTAAAGAGAACAATGAAAGCAAATGAGTGAGATCAAATAGCCTAGTAAGAAATATTATGACTAAGATAATGCATAATAAATTATCGTTAGCCTTCAACAATGTTAAACTGATAAAATACAATAACATCAAGTTTAACTGTAGCGGAACAAGCAATCCATTAGAAGAGTTAAGTAGAGCATGATATCTACTATCTTCTATGATTTAAAAAGTTTTTCATCCACTTTATCATTTGAAACTCGACAATAAATAAACCACATCATCGAATCATCCCCGCACTACGGGCCAAGGATATTCATGTAATCATCAATGGTCATGATTATACCAATAATCCTGGTCATAATCATAACAACAACTCGTCCATCAATGTACTACTACGGGCCAACGAGGACTTTTACCACATCATTTATAACATTACGGGTCATGATTATACTGAATGATCCTCGGTCATAATCATACCAATCAACGATCCATCTATGCATGTAAAGCGAAGATGACTTTCATCACAATAAAAGCATGAGGATGATGACAATGATATAAGCATTAATCAAACGAAATCATGGATAAATATTAAAGATTTTAAATTTATCCAGAGTTTAAAAATATCAAAATTGTCAACATGATACTGCTTTATGGAGTAAACTTCAAGAATAATATTCATGTATCAAAAATAATTTGGACAGAAAAGAAATATATTTTTCGATGAATAGTATCCCGTGAATAGTACCATGCTAATAATAGTACTTCGGGAATAGTACCTCTGCATGAAAAGTGCCCCAAATACCCGAGTGAATAATATTTGTGTGAATAGTAACTCGTGAATTGTACTCCTGCATGAAAAGTGCCCCGAATACCCGAGTAAATAATATTTGAGTGAATAGTAACTGGGTGAATAGTTCCCGTAAATAGTAATTTATGAATAGTATTTCGGCTAAAAAGATCAATAATTATCAAGAAAGCTCATAATAATATTTCCATGAAAAGATACTGGATGAAGCGCAAATATCAAGGATATTCTACTAATTTCACAGAGTATAGAAGCAATACTTTAACAGAATGAGTGTAGAATTAGAAATATGAAATAAAATAATATTACTCATATACTACAGAGTATGGAAGAAAATATTATTTCTACGAATACTGGAAAAAAAAAAATCTTTTACCTCCGAAGAAGACTGGATACTGGAATAGTGAGGGAGCAGACTTCTCTTCTTATTTCTCTCTATAGCTTCTCTCTCTATAATTGCTCTTGTGAGTCTTAGTGAATTGGTGAGAATGAAAGAAGAATGAGCTTCTATTTATAGGAAAATATAGTTTTGATAATTGCATGTTTTGGGGCTCGAAATATTACAGTATAATACCTTCATCTATACCTCTATTTTTAATTTAGTCATGCAAGTATTATCAATCTTGCACCACCTCCCCTAATAGTACATACATGTGAATCAATAGTACACACATGTGAAAAAATAGTTATAAGCATGTGAATTAATAACAATTAATTGCTTCATTTATTCGATTAAATACTCAATTGATCAATATAACCTCCAAAAATCAATTATTATCGAAATAAATGTCGATTTCCACTAACACTAATAATCCCAACACAATGGAACTATCAATTTCATCTTTAATCAATACGAACTTATTCATCATTAATATTATAACTCATAATATTTAACAACCAGATCATTTCCAGGAAAGAGGGGGCTTTCCGATAAGGATTTCTCCCTATTGGCGCGCAATTAGGTGACCAAACTTCTCCTCGATAGAACTTTCTAGACATCGTCAATATTTCAAATAATATTATGAATAACTTTGCCATCTCAATAAAATATTGATACTGTGACAATAATTGAATCAATAATATGAGAGATATTATGCAGCAATTACTGTAGTAATAATTGAGTATAACTGAGTGACTTCTCACGTAAGCATCAATAATCAATACTGTGTGCTACTATGCAACCATGCGTATTACTGTACTTTTACCACCGGGTAGTTCAACAGTTTAACGGTAAAACTTTCGCTGTTATTTTTATAAAAAGATAATTTTGTCATTTTCTAATTACGACAATATATACGTTGTGGGATCCACCAATGATTATGTCATCGTACGAATATTCCCTGTTAAAACGAATATTCCCCGACTAATCGAATATTATATAACCACTTGCTTACTTTGCAAAATTTGAAAATATTAACCATAACTATAACATTATATCAAATCTACACCATAATATTCAAAAATATATTTCGAGAAAAAAATAATCTTTATTCATAAAAGTTGGGGTCTTACATAGAAGCCATAGCTTCTTTAAATGATTTAGGATCAGTCTCAAGACTATATACATAGGGTATTTCATTTACCACCTCATTATTTTGGTGCCCTTCCACAAAAAATAATAGAGACTATGATGAAATGAAATCATCATCTAAATATTTATCTTTTCTAGCTCTAGTACTCCTTCTAGGTCCACTTGGTTGAATTAGAATACTAGGTTCTTCAACCTCAACATTAGACCTTATAGGACCTCTAGGATCATCAAATTTAGGCATATCCACATTCTCAACATCTTTTGAGAATTTATTTTCAAAAAATTCCACATCTCTTGACTCAGTTATAACATTAGACTCTAAATCAAGAAGCCTGTATGCTTTACTATTCTTAGCATATCTAACAAATATACTTCTAATAGCTCTAACTCCTAACTTAGTCCTTTTAGGATCAGGAACACGAAAATAAGCTATACACCCCCACACTTTAAAATAATTTATGTTAGGTTTTCTGCCTTTCCATATTTCATAAGGACTAGTTTTAATTACAGTACTATGAATCCTATTTAAAATATGACATGCAGTAAGAAGTGTTTCACCCCATAAATTATTTGGCTAACAAGCATGATTTAACATACAAATAATAATATCATGAAACACACGATTTTTTCTTTCTTCTAAACCATTTTGTTGAGGTGTATATGCTGCACTTGTTTGATGTATAATGCTATTTTCTTCACAAAAATGCATCAAAAGCATTCAAACAATATTTCATGCCTTTATCAGAACGTAAAATTTTAATCTTCTTCTCAAGTTGATTTTCTACTTCTAATTTGTATTTTTTTTGAATGAGTTAAATGCCTCATCTTTTGTTCTCAACAAAACACATAACAATATCTGCTAGCATCATCTATAAAAGTAATGAAATATCGTTTTCCACCCCTTGTCAATATTCCATTTAACTCACAGATATCAGTATGTATTAAATCTAATAATTGTGATTCTCTATGTACATTTGGAAATGGTTTCCTCACAATTTTTGATTTAACATAAATTTCACATTTCTCAAGTTCAGTATTTCCAATATCAATCAATTTCATTGCATGCATATTTTTCAAATTCTTTGAATTTATATGTCCTAAACGACTATGCCATAAAGAAATTGCACAAGTGATATAAGCAGAAAAAGAATTGTTCTTATTAATAGATAATTTGTACATTCCATTACAAGCATAATCCTTTCCAACAAAAACACCATTCTTTGAAAGAATGACTTTGCCGGACTCAACAGAAATTTTAAAACCTTTACTATCTAAAAGATCAACAAAAATTAATTTTTTTCTAATTTCTGACACAAACAACACATTCAAAGAAGGTTAGCTTCTTCCCGGAGGTGAAATTAACTTCCACAGTTCCTTTTCCATCAACTTTAGCCACTGACTATTTCCCATCTGAACTTCCTGTCCAATAATCTCTTCAAATATTTTAAACATTTCTCGATTATTACAAATATGGACAGTAGCTCCGGAGTCCAACCACCAACCATTCGGCTCACTTACCATGTTAACTTCAGAAATCATAGTCACATCAAGACTAAGATCAGATATCATGGCAACAAGGTTCTCCTCAACCATGTTAGCGGAGCCACTTTTGCGTTGTTTGCATTCTCTGGCATAGTGTCCAGTTTTTCCACAAACATGACACTTACCCTTTCTCTTATTAGGATCAGATTTTTTATTTTTCTGTCCAGGATGCTTGAACTTATGATTATCTTTTTTAACTCCAGGTCCTTTCCCTTTAAATGATCTTGCCTCCAAATAGTTTACACTAAATTGTCCTTGAATCAAATTCTTAGCATCGCATTTTCGGGCCTCCTCCTCAATACAAAGATGCTTCTGAATTTGATCCAAGGAAAAATCCTCAGATTTATGCATCAACTTTTTAGCAAAATCTTTCCAAGATGGAGGTAATTTTGCAATTATTGCTCCAACTTGAAAAGTTTTAGGCAAGACAATTTTAAGAACCCTCAACTTATTAATAATAACCTAGAGCTCATGCACTTGCTCCAAAATAGGTTTGTTATCAACCATTTTATAATCAAAATATTTAGATACTAAATATTTATTTGTACCTTCTTCCTCAGCCTTGTATTTGAATTCCAAAGCCTCCCATAACTCCCTTGGTGACTGAATATTGTTATAGAAATCGTAGAAACGATCTGACAGCGTGTTGAGGATATGTCCTCGAGTAAGTTCCTCATCTTCAGTCCTTTTCCTTATTTGCTCTTTCAGTGCTTCGATGGTATCATTATCTGGCTGCGGACCTTTTACTGGTTTGGGATCTTCTGGAATAGGCTGAAGGTTAGGGTCTAAAACATACACAATTTTCAAAACTATGAGTTGAAATTTCAGTTTATCTTTCCAATGACTGAAATTATTTCCATCAAAACGATCGAGCTTGACAAAATCCTAGTTCATGATTTTGAAAGACTTTGTATCCATTTCGATAAACACCTTAAGATTAAAAAAGTAAAATGAATACAAATTAAAATAAACAAGGATTTGACATGGGTATTCCCTGTTCTTAAGGTGTTTATTGCCCCTTACCACTAAGGTTTGCTAAAGGCTACCAACAATTCACCTCCTGGATATATGTCAAGTATGTACTAGTTCTTAGTGATAGCAACTCACTTTGAACCTCAATATATGCTGTTGTGTAAAGATGATAGATGGAAGAAGATGAAGACTATTCAGTTTCATAACTGAATTGTGAGTAAAGAATCATTTACAAAATGTAGAGGATTATTACATACATGTTACGTGTCGGTATACTTGAAATATGTATAATTTATTAAGTGCTTATGTTAAATAATTTTTGGATTTGAGATTTTATGTAATTTCAGAAAATAAGAGCTTGTTTTCTTATGTGGGGGTGTTCTAAAAGATTCTTAAGTTGAAGCAATCTTTATATGAATAACTAATACATAAAATGTACAAGAACTTATTTTTTATTTTGAGAAGTGTTCCTTAATATTCTCACGTGGAAGTAATATTTATACTAAGTTTAAAACTGTAGGTAATATCTGATCTTGTCCATTGCATATCAAACATAAGGCTCCCACTAGCATATGTGTACTTCAGATTTACAATAGCTATATCAAAATTAACTCAAATACCACCACTATTAAAGAATTATTAAATTCTTCAATCTCAAGGTTTATCAAACTTAGTTCAATATTGCGTCTCAATACTATTAAACTGGTTTTGTTGAAATTTTAACTATGTTTTCACATAATACTAAGATAACATCTATTTTTCAAGTCTTTCAACATAAAGATAAAAATAGATATTTCTTAAACTACTCATTTACATTAACAATACTATGTAAAATGATCAACATGTCATTAATATAAACAAAAACTATCACATTATAGTTTATACAATTATATTGTTAGTGTAAACATATAAACAATTCTATATCCGATAGAATTCCAAGGTAAATATGCATATATTATCACTTAATATGTATCCACTTTAATATTTATAACTTAGTTTCAAACTCATTATTGAACTAAATCACTATAAATATTTTGGATCATATTTAGGCTAATAAAATAGGTATTTTATTTACCAAATTATTATATTGATTTCCTTCACCAAATCAATATTGCTCTTTCTAGGTTCAGTTTATAACTTTGTTGAACTTTAGATAATTAATTAAGTGAAATAAGTTCACACTTCAATATTATTCAAAAGTTTGTGTTTCAAAGACTTTAATTTCACAGAACTACACTATCAAATCGAATTTTGCAACAAGAAATTCATAAGCCTTACTATTTCTTACATAAATAAATTTATGCTCTAAATAGTTCAAAGACCAAAATAAAAATCTTAAAGAATCACCCCCACACTTTTAAATAATTGAAATCTCATTGAATAATTTCACTTCACAATATTATGCTCACTACTTAAAATAAATTTTAGATTAATTGACATTTTATGTGACAATGTTCCTATAAATATTACTTCCACGTGAGAATATTAAGGAACACTTCTCAAAAAAAAAAAAAAAGTTCTTGTACATTTTATGTATTAGCTATTCATATAAAGATTGTTTCAACTTAAGAATCTTTTAGAACACCCCCACACAAGAAAACAACCTCTTATTTTCTAAAATTACATAAAATCTCAAATCCAAAAATTATTTAACATAAGCACTTAATAAATTATACATATACATTTTTCAAGTATACCAACACGTAACACTTGACTCTGTGTAAATAGTATAAAATGTATTATATACAAATTATAGCACAACTCATCATATTGCACAAATTTATTTTCATATAAAATATAAAAATTTATATTTACTTTCTAAGAAATTAATTTATCACACAAAATTAATTTATGTAGAAAGCTAATAAAATTCACACAAATGAATTAGTATATCCTCAAGTATCTTGTCCCAACTTAGATAGGAAATATCATAAACAATACATCTTTTGACATTTACAATATAGAATTCAAGACAATCTTCATAATAATATGAAATACTTGAACTTCACTATATTTATAAAAATTCAAAAATAAAATGTTTATCTCAATTAGAATATACAAAATTCATATAATCAAATTAAAATTTACTACTTCTTGGACAAAAGTACACATAAAAATAAATCAATATATATCAATTATGATGATCCCAAAAACACTACGAATATCATTTATAAGTATTTTCTCAAAATCAAAATCATATTGTATACAAGATTTACTCAACCAAGTCTACTTCTACAATATCTCTTCCAACTATTAGTTGATAATTAATTTATTATCCACAAACAAAGTAATCTATTCAAAATTCATACATACAAATACTAAGTAATATTGCATACTAAATATTACCTCAAATTTATATGCATAATTTTGTTCAAGAAGAACATAAATTTACTTTATTCTTAAAATAAATTAATTTACAACTAATTTGTTATACATAGAGAAAAGTAAATTTCACAACTTTTACTATTAAACACTAATAATAAATTAATTTCAATTAGTTTATAAGAATAATAATTTTCTTAAAACTCATGCATATACACATTTAGCAATATTATCTACTCAAAATATTACTAGTCAATATATATGCACAAGTTAAAGTTTGTTCCACCATGAACAATTATCAAATTATCTCCAAATCAAATAAAACTAATCAAATTAATTTATTATATATGATCATTAGAAAAACAATATTTACACATGCAAATATCATCAACACGTGATATAATACATCACATATATACCATTCATGTATATATACTTATAAAATGATAAACAAATATCATTTATAAAAATTAAGGCAATCGTTAAAAAACATACCTTTTGGAATTAAATCCGAAGAACACCGCAATCTCTTTAGAAAAAATTTTAGGCATCAACATTTGGTGTTTTCCATGATGACTCTCCATCTTTTCCATATCAATTTACAAACTTGTAAATTGCAAATCTTTTCACTTTTATTTTTCTCCACAATCCATCTTCTAACAAGAATTATCAATAAAAATAATTAGCTTAGTATCTCAATATATTACTAATTATCATAAAAATTCCATTGATAAAATAGATACAAGAAAATATTATAATACCTTCAGGATATATGTCAAGCCTTGGTGAATAATCCGTGATAGCAATTCACAGAAAATTCCAATTGAACACTACTTTGTAGTAGGTATTTGTTTGTAAGAAGAATGGAGAAGATAGAAGAAAAGTTCACTTATGCAAATCTTCCATGTAACTTCTTTATATACCATATTCATATCTCTTATATATATATATATATATATATATATATATATATATATATATATATACAAACACACATATATATAAGTTGCATTATAACTATTCAATTATATATTTAACTATACTTATTAGTACTAATTATGTAAGTTACATATTAGTAATAATTAGGAGTTAAATAGAATTTGAATAGTCTCACTATTTTCCTTTTGTTCTAAAATAAAATAAACTTCTATTAAATGAAACTAAAGAAAAATAGTTTTATCAAACAATCTTCTATCAATCCCCCACTTATTTGGAAAAACTACTTTTCATCCAAACAACTTTCTATCATACAACTCCAAGGCATGTGTGCATAAAAGAATGTGTGACGAACATTGAACATTTCCTTAGTGTAAACAACTCAAAGTCACATCGAAGTTGAAGGTGTCCGTAGATTGAACCTCTACTTCTATATGATATGATCGGAATTGTCACACACACACACACACAAAATTCTCCTACCACGGTGAGTATTCTCAATTTCTTTGCGCTAATATGGCCATGCGCAATACCCTATTTCATGAACCTCTAAGAGAGTAAACCACAACCCTCTATAAGAAGCGGTTCCACTTCTCGTTCATATAGGCAAAGTGTTTTACATGTGTTTCTGTTGCTAAGAACACAACAACTTTGTTAAGAGTATAACTCAACCTCGAGCGTGCAACAGACATTACTATCTTAAACTACATATGGAACCACATCGATAGTAACACAGTCAGCAACTGTGACTTGTTTTTCCCATTGAACCTATAAACTAGGGGTAACCTAGGAATAGGTTGGGTTCCCATCACCCCTAACACAAAGTGGTTTAAGTTCCGTATCACAAGTAGTTAAACTTACTAAGATCTCGTCAAAGTCTTACTAAAAAGATAAGTCAAGTCGTCACTTGACTTTTTCATAGATAAATATTATAATACCTTCTTGTATCAATTATCTAACAAAAATTATGTCTATGACCAACATGTCAAGACTTACCATTAAAGGTAATCTCATATGCTCTATATAAAACAATTTCATTATCACATCATAATGAACTAAGTAATGGAAGTGGCCACAATTTGATGTTTTAACAACAAATTTTGATTCCATTTGCTTTCTCCATCATATAAAGCAATAGTATTACTTGCTACTCCAAGTAAATTATTCCCTCACTAAGGGTATATAATAATATATCCACCTACTTGTAAAAATACAATTATATATTCACAACCAGCTATGAATCCAAGATTAATAATTTGTACTACATAAAAAATCTCACTAACACAATATTGTGAAATAGGCTAGGCTACAATTAATGTTTTAACAAACATCATAATCCATTAAACTTTCCTCATAAAATAATAACATTAGATTCATATTGTGAAATGGGAAATACTCATTTGTTTCTTACTCATCTAAGAAACAAAACCCAAGATTGAGTGAAAATTCACCTACTTGTAAATTTATAATTTAACTCACTAAAATATAAGTGACACTTATGTGATCTATTAAAACATTGAGAGATCTAACAAAAACTCAATTTAAATCATTAGTATACTAAGTTTAAAACTGTATGTAATATTTGATCTCGTGCATTGCATATCAAACACAAGGCTCCCACTAGCGAATGTGTACTTCAGATTTACAATAGCTATAACAAAATTAACTTTCAGTGTACCACTACTATTAAAGAATTATTAAATTCTTCAATCTCAAGGTATATCAAACTTAGTTTAGTATAGCCTCTCAATACAATTTAATTGGTTTAGTTGGAATCCTCACTATGTTTTCACATGATATAAGATAACATCTATTTTACAAGTCTTTCAACATAAAACAAAATTAGATATTTCTTAAACTCGTTTACGTTAACAATACTATGTAAAATGATCAACATATCATTAATATACACAAAAACTATCACATTATAGTTTATATAATTATATTGTTAGTGTAAAAATATAAATAATTCTATATCGATAGAATCTCAAGGTTAAAATGCACATATTATCACCTAATATGTATCCACTTGAATATTTATAACTTAGTTTCAATCTCACTATTGAACTAAATCATAATAAATATTTTAGATCATATTTAGGCTAATAAAATAGGTATTTTATTTACCAAATTATTATATTGATTTCCTTCACCAATTTAATATTGTTCCTTCTAGCTATAGGTTCAACTTATAACTTTCTAGGACCTTAGAGAATTAATTAAGTAAAATAAGTTCATATTTCAATATTATTCAAAAGTTTGTATTTCAAAGACTTTCA
Source organism: Panax quinquefolius (assembly GCA_020205615.1). Classification (NCBI taxonomy): domain Eukaryota; kingdom Viridiplantae; phylum Streptophyta; class Magnoliopsida; order Apiales; family Araliaceae; genus Panax; species Panax quinquefolius. The sequence goes on from CM035173.1 coordinate 42,422,595, forward strand.
CTTCAAAGAACTACGCAATCAAATTGAATTTTGCAACAAGAAATTCATAAGCCTTACTATTTCTTACATAAATAAAATTATGCTCCAAATAGTTCAAAGGCCAAATTTAGTCTATAAATAAAAATCTTAAAGAATCACCCCCACACTTTTAAATAATTGAAATCTCATTGAATAATTTCACTTCACAATATTATGCTCACCACTTAAAATAAATTTTAGATTAATTGACATTTTATGTGACAATGTTCCTATAAATATTACTTCCACATGAGAATATTAAGGAACATTTCTCAAAATAAAAATAAGTTCTTGTATATTTTATGTATTAGTTATTCATATATAGATTGCTTCAACATAAGAATCTTTTAGAGTACCCCGTATAAGAAAACAAAACAAGCTTTATTTTACGAATTACATAAAATCTCAAAAACACTTATGAATATCATTTCTAAGTGTTTTCTCAACATCAAAATCATAATGTATACAAAATTTACTCAACCAAATTTACTTCTACAATATCTCTTCTAACTATTAGTTGAAAATTAATTTATTATCCACAAACAAAGTAATTTATCTCAAAATTCATGCATACAAATACCAAGTAATATTACACACTAAATATTACCTCAAACTTTCTATGCATAATTTTGTTCAAGAAGAACATAAATTTACTTTATTCTCAAAATAAATTAATTTACAACTAATTTGTTATACATAGAGACAAGTAAACTTCTCAAATTTTACTACAAACTTTCTCATAATAAATTAATCTCAATTAGTGTATAAGAAAAATAATTGTCTCAAATTTCATACATACATATACACATCATAATATTTTATCTACACATAAAATATTATAAACAAAATACATATGTACAAAATTAAATTTATTCCATCATGAACAAAAATTTAATTACTTTTCTTATCCCACAAAATTAATTAATTAATTTATTACAACAAAATGTAGGTAAAATAATACTCGAACATATAATATCATCTACACATGATATATAATAAATAAAACATATATTTTCAAGTATATACACATACAAAATGATACAGAGTTATCATTTATAAAAATAAAGGCAATCGTTAAAAAACACACCTTTTGAAATTAAATCCGAAGAACACCGCAATCTCTTTAGAAAAATTTTTAGGCATCAAAATTTGGTGTTTTCCATGATGACTCTTCATCTTCTCCATATCAATTTACAAACTTGTAAATTGCAAATCTTTTCACTTTCATTTTTCTCCACAATCCTCTTCTAACAAGAATTATCAATAAAAATAATTAGCTTAATATCTCAATATATTACTAATTATCATAAAAATTTCATTGATAAAATAGATACAAGAAAAATGGCACTTATCTTTGAAAACTGTGTTGTCTTCCATCTCACCAAAATCATGACTCTAACAAATATATAAAGACCTTAAGATTGTTAGAACCAGTAACCCGTGAAATCGAGATTGTTGTAGAAGACGTGACACACGGTGGTCCCACATCCTTAAGGTCTTTATCGCCCCCACCGCGATTGGTTTGCTATGAGTTGCAGACGATATACCTCCAGGATATATGTCAAACCTTGGTGAATAATCCGTGATAGCAATTCACAGAAAATTACAGTCGAATATTTCTTTGTGATAGTTATATGTTTATAGAAAAAAATAACTGAAAGAAGAGAGAATTTCACGTGTAAGCTTTCTTTTCATGTAAGTATACTCCATTCCTCATATATGTATATCTCTTCATATATCTACACATATAGATATATATGTATACATATATAATAGTATATTATATATATCTATTTTAGTTACACATTATTATAGATATAATGTTGTAAGTTACACATTAGTCATAATGATGTAAGTTATAAATTATTAATAATAATGTAATTTAAATAGAAAAATGGAGAGTTTCTTTTGTTTCACATAATTAAATAAGATTACACCTCTTATGCTTATAAAGCAACTAGTAATCATTTATTAATTATAATAGAACTAAGAAAAACTAGTTTTTACAAACAACTTGAACCTTATCAAATGTTTCACTTAAGTCATTGATAAACACAAGTCATATAATTCCAACTTGAACCAAATGAATTACTCTCATTCTCTAGGACATTAAGTTACACATTTTATACTTACTTAAATTACATCCACAAATGAGTTTTATCAAACTCAAATATGACAAATAATAAGTCTCAAAAGTATAAAATAAGGTGCAATATATAACAATCCCCCACTTGTTTGGAAAAACTAATTTTCTTCCAAACACTTTTCTATCAAACAACTCCAAGGCTTGTATGCATAAAAGAATTATGCTCGTAGATACATGTCAAGCCTAGTTCCATTATAATTTATTTTTTTATGTAGTACAAATTATTAATCTTGGATTCATAACTGGTTGTGTTCTTGAATTAATATGAAAATATTCACAAGTAGGTGAATATACAAGTAGGTGGATATATTATTACCCTTAGTGAGGGAATAATTTACTTTAAGTAACAAGTAATACTATTGCTTTATATGATGAAGAAAGCAAATGGAATCAAAATTTATTGTTACAACATCAAATTGTGGCCACTTCCATTGCTTAGTTCATTATGATGTGATAATGAAATTGTTTTATATAGAGCATATGAGATTACCTTTAATGGTAAGTCTTGACATGTTGGTCATGGACATAATTTTTGTTAGATAATTTCTACGAGAAAATCAAGTGACGACTTGACTTATTTTTTTACTAAGACTTTGACGAGATCTTAGTAAGTTTAACTACTTGTGATGGAACTTAAACTGCTTTAAGTCAGGGGAGATGGGAACCCAACCTATTCCTAGGTTAACCCTAGTTTATAGGTTCAATGGGAAAAACAAGTCACAGTTGCTGACTGTGTTACTATCGATGTGGTTCCATATGTAGTTTAAGATGAAAACGTATGTTGCATGACCGAGGCTGTAACGATCGAGAAATTTGTAATTTAATTTAATATTTATTAAATTAAATAAATATTTTAAATAATTTATTTATTGAGGAAATAAATAATTGATGAATTGTGATGAATTTATTTAGTAACTAAATTGATTAATGTTAATTAAATTGAGTAATGATAATTTTATTTGAAGGATTTAATTTAAGGAAATAATTAAATTAAATCAATTGCTTAATATTTAAGAAAATAATTAAATTAAATGAATTGTTTAGTTTAAAGGAAATAAATAATTAAATAAAGTGATGTTTCTAATTTATTAATTAAATTAGATATATAATTATTTATTAATTATAAGTATAATGATAATAAGATTATTATTATTATTATAAGTTATTTAAATTAACTAAACTAAAGTTATTAAATTAATCAAATTAAAGTGTGACATGTAGTAACTATATAATATAAATATTATTAAAATAATCTAGTTGGGGGTTTAAGTGGTAGCAAAACAAGGCCTTGTGGCCTTTGGCTTATTCAACTGACGTATGTTTGTGTTTTATAACTGAAGCATACGTGAGTTAGTGGAAGCCAGTTTATTTTTCTACGCATTCTTTTCTTCCTAAGGTTATGGTCAGAGAATTTGGAAGAGAGGAACACAGTGAAACACAGAGAGTTTGGAGAGAGAGCAAGAGAGGAATCATTGTGATTGGAGGGGAATTGCTAAACCTAATCATCATCTTGTGCTAGCATATAATCAAGAAGATTAAGGTATAATTCATTCCGAAATTTCCAAGTTTTAGTTTTTTTTTATTTAACTTCTCTGTAATTGATTTTGTGGATTTGTTGTTACAAACGTTGATTATATGATTTGGGTTATATTGTCGAATAAGTTGTTATCATATATTAGTGTGGGTTGAGTATCAAATTCGTGAAAAATTGGTGTGTAGGAAGAAAGTAAAATAACAGTTTTATATTTGAAAAATGGCTTTAGAAAGTACAAAAGTTGATGCTCTATATGTGTTATTGTGAGATCACAAATTTTATGAAATAAAAGTATTCAATTTCCTTACAATTATTATTTATTTAGTAAGTGGTTATATTGATAAAAGGTTAAAGTTAAGGGTGATATTTGAAATTTTTTTAAAGTAAGCAAGTTGTCATAAAAAAAATCGATGGTAAAAGTACAGTAATATGTGTGGTTGCATAGTAGCACACGATATTGATTATTGATGCTTACGTAAGAAGTCACTCAGTTATACTCAATTATTGCTACAGTAATTGCTGCATCATATCTCTCATATTATTGATTCGATTATTGTCACAGTATCATCCGCATAATATGTTATATTATTAAATCAATAATTAAGATGGCAAAGTTATTCATATTATTATTTGTAATATTGACAATGTCTAGAAGTTCTGTCAAGGAGAGGTTTGATCACCTAATTGCGCGCCAATAAGGATAAATCCTTATCGGAAATCCCCCTCTTTCCTATGAACGACCTGGTTGTTAAATATTGAGAGTTATAATATTAATGATGAATATGTTCGTGTTGATTAAAGATGAAATTGATAGTTCAATTGTGTGAGAATTATTAGTGTTAGTGGAAATCGACATTTATTTCGATAATAATTGATGTCTGGAGCTTATATTGACCAATCGGGTAATTCACCGGATAAATGAGCAATTAATTGCGATTAATTCACATGTTTATAACTATATGTTCACATGTGTGTACTATTGATTCAAATGATTTACTATTAGGGGAGTTAGTGCAAGATTGATAATACTTGCATGACTAAATTAAAAATAGAGGTATAGATGAAGGTACTATACTGTAATTAGTTTTTTCACATGATTATACTATTAAGTCACATGAATGAACTATTAATTCGCATGATTTACTATTAGGGGAGGTGGTGCAAGTTTGATAATACTTGCAGGACTAAATTAAAAATGAAGAAAAAGAGGAAGGTATTATACTAATAATATTTTGAGCCCCAAAATGTGCAATTATGGAAACTATATTTTCCTATAAATGAAGCTCATTCATTCATTATTTTTCACCAATTCACTAAAGCTATAGAGCAATTATTATAGAGAGAAATTATAGAAAGAAAGAAGAAGAGAAGTCTGCTACCTCACTATTCTAGTATCCAGTCTTCTTCTAAGGTAAAGGGTATTATTTCTTTCGTATTCGTGAAGAGAAGTTATTTTCTTTCAATACTCGTAAGAGTTGTTATTCCATTCTTTATTATTCTATTGGAATAACTCATGCATGCGGACTACTGCATGCACAGTGAATTCTGTTGTTATTCCATTCTTTATTATTTTGTTGGAATAACACATGCATGCGAGACTACTGCATGCACAGGTGAATTCTTACATTATTCCATTCTTTATTATTCTGTTGGAATAACTCATCTACGCCGATTTACTGCATGCATGGTGAATTCTTACATTATTCCATTCTTTTTATTTTGTTGGAATAACTTGTCTCACGCGACTCTACTCTGCATGCATGGTGAATTCTTACATTATTCCATTCTTTATTATTCTGTTGGAATAACTCATCTCTTGCGACTACTGGCATGCATGGTGAATTCTTTTGTTATTCCATTCTTTATTATTTTGTAGGAATAACTTTGCTACGCGGACTACTGCGTACATGGTGAATTCTTACATTATTCCATTCTTTATTATTACATTTGGAATAACTTTGTCTCTGCGGACTATCGCGTGCATGGTGAATTCTTCATTATTCCATTCTTTATTGTTACATTGGAATAACTTGATCTCGCGGACTACTGCATGCATGGTGAATTCTTCTTATATTCCATTCTTTATTATTCTGTTGGAATAACCTGTCTATGTGGATTACCGCATGCATGGTGAATGATCCTTCGTATTCATTCCTTATTAAATTGTGGAAATGATCTGTCTACGCGGATTATCGCATAGCGGGTGAAAATCCATTTGCAGTTTCGTATATTTTATTGTACTCGTATGAGATATCATTTCTTTTGAACTCGTCATGAAATATCATTTTCTTTGGTATTTTTCTTTTACGAGTTACTATTCATGGGATACTATTCACCCGGTTACTATTCACTCTAGTATTATTTACTCAGGTATTCGGGGCACTTTTCGTGCTGGAGTACTATTCATGAGTTACTATTCACGAGTTACTATTCACCCAATTACTATTCACTCTAGTATCATTCACTCGGGTATTCGGGACACTTTTCGTGTCGGGATACTATTCATAGGGTACTATTCCCGAAATACTATTCACGGGGTACTATTCACCCAAAAAAATATATTTATTTTGTGTCAAAATTATTTTTGGTACATGAATATTATTCTTGAATTTTACTCTACAAAGAAGTATCATGTTGACAATTTGGACGTTATTGATTTCTGGATAAATTAAATTATAAATCTTTAAAATTTATCCTTGAACTTGTTTTATTGAATTATTATGTCATTGTCATCATCCTCATGTTTATATTATATTTAAAGTTATTTGTGGCCTGTAGTGTATAGATGGACTTGGTATGATTATGATCAGGGATTATTTGGTATAATCATGACAGTAATGTTACAAATGACGTGGAAAAAGTCCTCATTGGCCCGTAATACATTGATGGACTATTTTTGGTATGATTATGACCAGGGATTATTCAGTATAATCATGACCATTGATGATTACATGAATATCCTTGGCTGTGATGCAGGGATGATTCAATTTTATTTATTAAGCTGAGTCTCAACGATAAAGTTGATGAAAAACTTTTTAAATTATAGAAGATAGTAGATTTTATGCTCTACTTGACTCTTCTAATGGTTGCTTATTCCGCTGCAGTTGTTGATCTAAAACTTGTTGTCTATTGTATTCTATCAGTTGTTATACTGTTGAAGGCTAAGGATTATTTATTCTGCATTATCTTAGTCATAATATTTCTTACTGGGCTAGTTGAGCTCACCCTTTGCTTTCATTGTTCTCTTCAGGAAATGAGAATATAGCTGGGACTAGTCGGGGAACGGAGTGACGGTCCAATGATAGCAATAGAAGTCCTCACTATTCTGTTAAATAGTGTGACAATAAATGTAATGAGGACTTCATTGAGTGTGGATATTGTCTAGAAGGCAATATTCGTGTTTAAACTCTCAGCTATGTTTTGTCGTATTTTACACGACAGTTGTATTAAAGAAGTTTATAGTTGTATTATGTACCATGTATATGGCGACTCAAGATGTGTGATGTATACCTGTTTTGGGGGCGTCATAGTTATAATCTGTAATTTGTTATTGGATTATGTTAATATATTAAGAAACGAAAGCGGTGTAGTTCGAATCGTGTCAATTGGTTAAGAAACGAATTTGTGGTGATCGAATTCATTAAAAGTGTCAAAATTGTAGAAATTTGGAAAACTATGGTTTTGATTCCTCAAAATGACGTATATGCAATGTTTTTTTATATAGAATGATGTTTAGCATGTGTAACTATGATGTTACAAAGTTTTAGATGTTGAGGTTGGGTGAATTTCTGTAGAATTGGGATTTTTGGCCTATAATAGAGTCTAAGTTCGCTCGTAAAAAATTGAAATTGCGCGTAGCATAAAGCCTGACCTCTTGGCGGCAGGCGCGCAGCAGGTATGCTGCGACCCTCTTGGCGCTGAAGCATGCAAAGCGACGTAGCGATCTATCGCGTGCGTGGTGAATTCTTCATTATTCCATTCTTTATTATTACATTGGAATAACTTTTCATGTGGATTACCATATGCATGGTGAATGATCATTTGTATTCATTCCTTATTAAATTGTGGAAATGATTACGTATCGTGGATTACTGCATGGTGGGCGAAAATCCATTTGCGGTTTCATATATTCTATTATACTCGGTTGGTTAAAGTTTTAGCTTCTATACTCCATGAAATTAGTGGAATATCCTTGATATTTGCGCTTCATCCAAGATATCTTTTCATGGAAATATTCTTACGAGCATTCTTGAATTTTACTCTACAAAAGAAGTATCATGTTGACAATTTGGACGTTATTGGTTCCTAGATAAATTAATTCTTGAACTTGTTTTATTGAATTATTATGTCATTGTCATCATCCTCATGTTTATATTATGTTGATAGTCATCAGTGGCCTGTAGTGCATAGATGGACTTGGTATGATTATGATCAGGGATTATTCGGTATAATCATGACAGTAATGTTTCAAATGATGTGAAAAAAGTCCTCATTGGCCCATAATACATTGATGGACAGTTTTTGGTATGATTATGGCTATGGATTCTCTTCGGCCAAGGGTGCAAAGATGAATTATTTTATGGCATGATCAGGACCGTTGATGAAAACACGATTATCTGTGGTCGTAGTGCATGGATAATTCGTGGTCGTGATACTAAAAAATATCCTTGGCCTGTAGTGCAGGGATGATTTAATGATGTGGTTTATTTATTGAGTTGAGTCTCAGCGATAAAAGTGATGAAAAACCTTTTAAATCATAGAAGATAGTAGATTTTATTCTCTACTTGACTCTTTAAATGGATTGCTTGTTCCGCTGCAGTTAAACTTGATGTTTGTTATATTGTATCAGTTTAACACTGTTAAAGGCTAACGATAATTTATTCTGCATTATCTTAGTCATAATATTTCTTACTGGGCTAGTTGAGCTCACCCTTTCTTTCATTGTTCTCATCAGGAAATGAGAACGTAGCTGGGACTAGTCAGGGAACAGAGTGATGGTCCTAGATGGAGCATTAGTAGTCCTCACTATTCTGTGAAATAGTGTAATAATAAATGTAATGAGGACTCCTTTGAGTGTGGATATTATTTACATGACAATATTCTTATTAAAACTTTCAGCTATGTTTTGTCGTATTTTTACACGACGTTTGTATAATTAAGTTTGTATTTGTATTTTGTACCATGTATTTGGCGACTTAGAATAGGTGATGTATACCTATTTTTTGGAGCGTCACATTTATAATTTAATTTAAATGTTTATTGAAGTAAATAAATATTTTAAATAATTTATTTATTGAGAAAATAAATAATTGATGAATTGTGATGAATTTATTTAGTAACTAAATTGATTAATGTTAATTAAATTGAGTAATGATAATTTTATTTGAAGGATTTAATTTAAGGAAATAATTAAATTAAATCAATTGCTTAATATTTAAGAAAATAATTAAATTAAATGAATTGTTTGGTTTAAAGGAAATAAATAATTAAATAAAGTGATGTTTCTAATTTATTAATTAAATTAGATATATAATTATTTATTAATTATAAGTATAATGATAATAAGATTATTATTATTATTATTATAAGTTATTTAAATTAACTAAACTAAAGTTATTTAAATTAATCAAATTAAAGTGTGACATGTAGTAACTATATAATATAAATATTATTAAAATAATCTAGTTGGGGGTTTAAGTGGTAGCCAAACAAGGCCTTGTGGCCTTTGGCTTATTCAACTAACGTCTGTTTGGGTTTTATAACTGAAGCATACGTGAGTTAGTGGAAGCCAGTTTATTTTTCTACACATTCTTTTCTTCCTAAGGCTATAGTCAGAGAGTTTGGAAGAGAGGAACATAGTGAAACACAAAGAGTTTGGAGAGAGAGCAAGAGAGGAATCACTGTGATTGGAGCAGAATTGCTAAGCCTAATCATCATCTTGTGCTAGCATAAAATCAAGAGGATTAAAGTATAATTCATTCCTAAATTTCCAAGTTTTAGTTTTTTTTTATTTAACTTCTCTGTAATTGATTTTGTGGATTTGTTGTTTCAAACGTTGATTATATGATTTGGGTTATATTGTAGAATCTGTTGTTATCATATATTAGTGTGGTTTGAGTATCAAATTCGTGAGAAATTGGTGTGTAGGAAGAAAGTAAAATAACAGTTTTATGTTTGAAAATGGCTTTAAAAAGTACAAAAGTTGATGCTCTATATGTGTTATAATCTGTAATTTATTATTGGATTATGTTAATATGTTAAGAAACGAAAGCGGCGTAGTTCTAATCGTGTCAATTGGTTAAGAAACGAATTTGTGGTGATCGAATTCATTAAAAGTGTCAAAATTGATGAAATTTGGAAAACTATGGTTTTAATTCCTCAAAATGATGTATATGTAATGTTTTTGTATATAGAATGATGTTTAGCATGTGTAACTATGATGTTACAAAGTTTTAGATGTTGAGGTTTGGTGAATTTCTGTAGAATTGGGATTTTTGGCCTATAACAGAGTCTAAGTTCGCTTACATAAAAACTGAACTAGTGCATGCATGCGCGCCATGACCTCTTAAGGCGCGGGCATCACAGCAGCCACATGGCGCAGCATTATCCTAAAATATCTTGGCAATAGCGCCAAGAATAGTCGATCCTGATGCTGAAGTCTGCTACTTACAGAGACTTTGGACATTCATTATAACTTGGCTTAATGATTATGTTAATGTGTCAAATGTGTAATAACAAGGTTAAAACAGAAACGTATTATGTGGTTTGTCACCCTAAAATGTAAAGTTAGTAAGTTGTGAAAATAATATGTATGATTTAAGAAACTCATTGGTCAGTGAATAAGTGTTATGAAATGTAAACTTGTGATTCTGAAATATGTATAGTAAGGTAAAGATTTGCACTAAATTAACAAGTTTAACTAGAAATGGGTGTTATTTTATAAGTGGATGTTAACATGTCTAATAGATATTGTGATTCCACTAAAATGTGTAGGTGAATGTGAGTTTTAATATTATAGCTTATGCTTGAGGCAAGTTTTCTAACTCTACCTTGTGATTATTGAGCAAGTTTATTTACCCTATCTCAATTACAATTACGCTTGTTTTATAGCTATGCTATCTTTAAGTCAAGCAATCTATTTATTCCTAAATTTTACATTGAAGTTAAGCAAGCCTATTGATTCTATCTCGTGTATGATTGTACAAGCTCTTGTAACCTAATTCGTTACATCGAGCGAGTTTTACTTTCCTTATTATTATTCGAAGCATATATTGTGCTAATACATTGATTCAAAGGAGGTTGTTCTAACTCTTTTGAATATAGCACCTTGCATGTCGTTTATCATGGTTATTCAATTATACATTGCTGTTATTCGGTCCTTGACTTTGATAACCTTGTTCAAAGCTTTATTGTTGTATTAAACCTTCAAGTAGTAAGCAAACCTTTATTGATTGAATTAACCTATAATTGAATAGTGTTCTAAAATTCTAGAAACACTAATAAGTTAGTTCCGAGCTAAACTTTCTTTAGAGCGGAATTTCTAAATTCAAACTGAGACGAACAACCCTAACATAGAGAATTTTGTACGTGTAACGTTTAGATGTTTGTGCACAATACATGGTACAAAGGGTTGATCCCCCTAAGTACGTTAAGAAGGGTCTGTATAGTCTAATGACTGTTAAGGTTGAGGTAATAATACCTAAATACCGGAGACATAGTTCATGGTCTTAAGACCCTCAGATATTAATTTTGAACTTGTTTTCTATTTTTGATTCGTAGAACAAATTCATTATTGTTCAGCATTCGTTGTTCATTCTCATGTTGCTATCATTATTACTCCCTATATTAGTGAGCAATTGTTTGCTCACTCTTGCATTTAACACTGCAGCTAAAGTAGAGAAAGTCGATGAGCCATCTACTAGCAAAGGAAAGGAAAAGATGTCCAAGTGTTGAAGACTTATGAGAATTTTATTTTTATGAATTATGTTAAATACTTGTTTTATTTTATGATGTATTCCGCAAACTTATGTAATAATTTTAAGGTTAGATTACCTGGGATTATTTTTGAGATGATGATGTAACCCTTTAATGGGAAAGATTATTGTTTAAGTTATTTAAATTATGTCTTTATCCTTTATGATGGGTAGTTAGATGTAATGGTTTTGGATAGTGAACACCAAATTCTGTGGGAATGGAGTACCTGAATTTGGGGGTGTCACAGAGGCTGAGTTATACCCTTAACAAAGTTGTTGTTTCTTAGCAACAGAAACACTTGTGAAACACTTTTCCTATATGAACTAGAAGTGGAGCCGCTTTTTATAGAGGGTTGTGGTTTACTCTCTTAGAGGTTCATGAAATAGGGTATTGCGCATGGCCATATTAGCACAAAGCAATTGAGAATACTCACCGTGATAGGAGAATTTTGTGTGTGTGTGACAATTTTGGTCATATCATATAGAAGTAGAGGTTTAATCTACGAACACCTTCAACTTCGATGTGACTTTGAGTTGTTTACACTAAGGGAATGTTCAATGTTCGTCACACATTCTTTTATGCACACATGTCTTTGAGTTGTTTGATAGAAAGTTGTTTGGATGAAAAGTAGTTTTTCCAAATAAATGGGGGATTGAAGATTGTTTGATAAAACTATTTTTCTTTAGTTTCATTTAAAAGAAGTTTATTTTATTTTGGAACAAATGGGAAATAGTGAGACTATTCAAATTTTATTTAACTCCTAATTATTACTAATATGTAACTTACATAATTAGTACTAATAAGTATAGTTAAATATATAATTGAGTAGTTATAATGTAAATTATATATATATATATATATATGTGTGTGTGTGTGTGTGTGTGTATATATATATATATACATAAGAGATATGCATATGGTATATAGTGAAGTTACATGGAAGATTTGCACAAGTGAACTTTTTTTTTATCTTTTCCATTCTTCTTAAAAACAAATAACTACTACAAAATAGTGTTCAATTGGAATTTTCTGTGAATTGCTATCATGGATTATTCACCAAGGCTTGACATATATCCTTGAGGTATATCGTCTGCAACTCATAACAAATCGATCGTGGTGGGAGCGATAAAGACCTTCAGGACAGGGATCACCCGTGTCACGTCTTCTACAACAATTTTGACTCTATAAAGTTACGGTTTTAACAATAAAATTTTAATTCAAAAATTAAAATGAGACTCTAGCTTTGGGACGTGTATATATCATATATATTAAAGTACTTCTTGGAGTATTTATGAATCAAAGCATCTATAATAATTCTGAATGAACATGCATATACACATATTCTCATTTATATAATATATAATTCTTGAATGAACATGCGTTGAACATATATATCATATTTGTTGTAATAGCAATTTAATATTTAACTGAAAATGTGAATTAAGGAGGTAGAACTAGAAAGTGAGCTGGGAAAGCAGAAGGAACTGAAGGTCATATACAAGATGGGGATGGAAATAACACAAGATTATCTAAGGTATTGTCTTCAAATAGCTCAAGACAAAGGTTTCTTGGATATTATTCTCAACAACAATAAAGACATTAACATCAATGGCACTACCACAAATCTTCCAACGCCACCACCACCGGTTCATCACCATTCTGATCTTTCAGCCGTCATAGATCAAGCCAAGATGAACGGGTGGAACATTGAACCAAACGAGGTACGTATGGGTTTTTTCATGGCAAAACTAATGATTTGGTCATTGAAGTTGGCACGTTTTACTGAATACCTGATTGAACTTTTAATTTGTCAAATTAATTAACTGAACTAATTAAAATTTTAAAATTGGGGCACTCCGTTAAAAAAAATAAACAGGCGTTAGCTTTTTATCTACGTGGCGCTGAAAAAAAATATATAAAAATTAAAAATATTACATGTGGCAAAAAAATAAATAAATAACTTCAATCAATCCTGACTTTCTACATCAACAAAATAATAATATATAATCAATTAAAATTTAAATTCATTAAATCAATCAGATTACATATAGAAGAACAGATCTAAAAAAATCTTCTTCTTTCCTAAAAATGAGAAGAATCAGAACCTAGAGCTTCCCAGCATAATTTTATACATATGCGATCAAAACATCCGGTCGATCAAAACAAACCCCGAGAGTCAGATACAAACATCCAGAACCATCCGGTAGAGACCCTCAATCGATCCGACGGTGAGACACAACATAACCTTTTCGGAAAATGCAGATTCCGGCGAAGTAGCCACGAGGAACACATAACAAATCTCAGATTTACAGGAAATAGAGGAGCTATCGATGAGCTAATTAAAACAGACCCACCATGGATACTGCCAAGAACAAAGCGGAGCAGTAAAATCAGAAATTATCCCAATAAAAAATAAACCCAAATATGAACATGAACTAAATAAGTAATAAATACATGATACCAGATCGGGACAAACCCAGATCAACTGGAAAACATCAAAGAAATCATCCTAAATTGAACATAAAAAGATGAAATATAAACAAAAGATCCAGATTAGAAAACACGCAAATAAACCATCCGCGCAAAACCATCGGAATCGACCAACAAAAATCGACAAGCAGTTCAAGATCGGTAAAAGGGTAACCAGATCCGAACGGATCCATCATCCAAAACCCCAGCCGCAGATCCGCCCCTGCGTGGAGGAGGTGGAGGCGATGGTGGTGGAAGAAGAGAGAGAAGAAGAGGAAGAAGAGAGAAGAAGGAGGAGGAATAATTGATTTAATGAATGAAAAAATATTTTATTTTTATTAGTTTTTGTTTTGTTTTATTATGTTTTTATCATTTTTAAAACTTTAAAATGTTAAAAATGAGTCAAAAAATATTATTTTTTTTATTTCCATGTCATTGTTGCTTATTGGCCACCTCATTTTTTATTTTATTTTCCTTTTTTTTTTACTTCCACGTATGAAAAATTTTGACAGCCGTTAACCAAATTTGACAGAATGACCCAATTTAATAATTTTAATTAGTTCAGTTAGTTAATTTGAAAAATTAAAAGTTCAATCAGGTATTCAATAAAATGTGTCAACTTCGATAGCCAAATCATTAGTTTTGCCGTTTTTCCATCACATTTAAGAAATTAAGCAATTTAGAAACACATGTATTTGTTGCCCTCATAATAATAGTCTTTAACAGAAAATTAAAGTATTTTTTGGAATTTACATGGTTAAAATATGATTTACACATTATCGGTAAATATCAACCCGTATTTCAGATCAGAAATTGGCCGGGCTGACCAAAAGAGAACAAGATAGTCTTTTTAAAAGACTTTGAGTTAAGTTAGTTAATGTGGATTATTGATTTCTAAACTTTAAGGTGAAAATTGAGTTGAGTGTATGTTTTGGGACACACTTTTGTCATTTGTCCTTCACAAAATCCTAAATTATTTATTTTCTTGAGCATAACAAATTTTTCTTTTAATTATATAACTTGATTGTCTTAAAATGAGTCCTGTTTAAAAAAATGCATTTTAAAGGAAATATTCAACAATTTAAAATAACAATACTTAATTAATTATATACTGATATTAAATGAAATCTAAGTTTGATCATGTTTCATTTAGGAAAAATTTCAAGCACTATAGATTATAATGTCTTTTAATTTGTTTTTAAAGAGAACTCTCATTTTGTGACATACAAAATTAAAAATATTATAAGATACATGTAACAATATATATATATATATATATATATACCACTATAATTGTCATATATGTACACTCTGGAATTAAATAGGAATGAATTGTGCAAAAACATGCATTAACTTGTGGCTTGTGCAGATTGAATTGCACGAAAAAGTAGGTCAAGGGAGCACTGCAGACATATACAAAGGCATATGGAGAGGACTTGACGTAGCAGTAAAATGCATAAACCCCGATTTCTTCGAATCAAACGAGCATGGCATTAGCTTCTTCGCTCAAGAAGTCGAAACTCTATCAAGACAACGCCACCGGTTCGTGCTCCATCTAATGGGCGCGTGCCTAGACCCGCCTTTCCACGGTTGGGTCGTCACCGAGTTCTTGAGCACTACATTGAAGGAATGGATGCACGGACCGGGTAACCGGAGGAAAGAAAGAACGGTGGCGCTGCCACCTTTAGGGGAAGGAGTTACAAAGGCAGTTGAGATTTCTCGGCAGAGTCGGTCCTGGGTTTTGCAAGGCCCAGGGCAAAAAAAAATTAAGTGTTCCCCTTTATATAAATTAAACAAAAAAATAAATAAATTATCAACTAATTAATTTTATTAAAATTATAAGAATTTACAAAAGATAAGAAAGAACACTTTGGGGCCTCGTTAAAAAATTTGTTTGGGGAAAATCTAATGGGACAAAACCCCAAACAAAGGAAAAAGAGTACCTCGAATTGTAAACATTGTATTAAAAACGAAGAACAAGAATTTTAGCCAAGTTTTCTGTTGAATTAAATAATAAATAAGAAAAGTTAACAAAAATATATATTATAATTTACAAAATTTATATACAGTAAAACCCCTATTTAAGAATACTCTATATAAGAATAACCTCTATAATATTATAAAAAAATTTGGTCCCAATTTGGGCCGATTATAAATAGAATAACCTCTAAATTGTAATATGTTATAGACTTTTTAAATCCGTATTGAGAAACTATACCTCTATATAGTAATAAACATATATATATATATATATATATATATATATATATAGAGACAATATTAATTTTAAAAGACTACATTTTCTATAAAACACTACATTTCATATAAAGAACTATATTTTCCTATAAAAGACTACATTTCCTATAAAGGACCACATTTTCCTATAAAAGACTATATTTCCTATAAAGACCACATTTTCCTATAAAACTACATTTTCTAGTTTAAAATCTAAATAATTTATGTTTTCTTTAATTTTGTTATAAAATCTATATTTTTGTTAAAGTGGATATTTTTGGGTGTTCAAAAAATATTTTGTATCAATATCTCTATTTAGTAAATAGAGGTTTTACTATATCTAGATTCTATATGATTCTTAAAAAAAATTAACTTCAAAGAAAGGAAGTGGTCTAGCTGGTGGATGATTTATTTTCCAACTTTGTTGGAGAGAAGGAGAATCATCGGGAGTCTATTTGAGAGGGTCGAAGAGTTTTTCCTTCTTTTTGTGGCTAAGAGTCTATTTTGATTCTCCATATTTATTGATTTGTTTTATATTATATTTTATAATTATTTTTTATTTTTTATACACATATATACATAATTTTTAAAAAAATTGGACCTCCTCGACTTTGGGCCTGGGCGATCATACTGGTTGACTGGCCCAGGTAGGCTCTTTCTCGAGCCATGTAGTATCTTCACGAACACAAGTGTTGGAAACTTGCGACTCATAATATAGAAACCACTGGAAAGGGCTAGTGCGGAGCATAGCTATGACGCCTCCAAAATAGGTATACATCACCCATCTTGAGTCGCCAAATACATGGTACAAAATTCAAATACAACTTAATTATACAACAGTCGTGTAAAATACGGCAAAACATAATCTAAGAGTTTTTAATAAGAATATTGTCATCTAAACAATATCCACACTCAATGGAGTCCTCATTACATTTATTGTCACACTATTTTATAGAATAGTGAGGACTACTAAAACAACCATCCGGATAGTCAATCCGTTCCCTGACTAGTCCCAATTATATTCTCATTTCACGAGAATAATGAAAAGAAAGGGTGAGCTCAACTAGCCCAAGAAGAAATATTATGACTAAGATAATGCGAAATAAATTATCCTTAGCCTTGAACAAATATAACAATGATAGAATATAAAAGACAACAAGTTTTAGATCAACAACTGCAGCAGAATAAGCAATACATTAGAAGAGTCAAGTAGAGCATAAAATCTACTATCTTCTATGATTTAAAAAGTTTTTCAATAATTTTATCACTGAGACTCAGCTTAATAAATAAAATCGAATCATCCTTGCACCACGGTCAAGGATCTTCATGTAATCATCAATGGTCATGATTATACCGAATAATTTATGATCATAATCATACCAACAACTGTCCATCAATGAACTACAGGCCAATGAGGACTTTTACCACATGATTCGTTATATTACGGTCATGATTATATTGAATAATCCCTGGTCAAAATCATACCAAGTCCATCTATGCGTAAAGCCAAAGATGACTTTCATCACATATAAGCATGAGGATGATGACAATGACATAATAATTCAATAAAATAAGTTCAAGGATAAATTTTAAAGATTTATAATTTAATTTATTCAGAAATCAATAACGTCCAAATTGTCAACATGATACTTCTTTGTGGAGTAAAATTCAAGAATGCTCGAAAGAATATTTCCATGAAAAGATATCTTTGGATGAAGCGAAATATCAAGGATATTCCACTAATTTTATGGAGTATAGAAGCGAAAACTTTAACCAATTTGAGTATAATAGAATATATGAAATATGCAAATGGATTTTCAGCGCGTCATACGGTAATCCACGTGACATATCATTTCCACAATTTAATAAGTAATGAATACGAAGGATCATTCACCTGTAAATGCGGTAGTCCACACGCATGTTATTCCAAAAGAATAATAAAGAATGGAATAATGTAAGAATTCACCATGCATGCGGTAGTCCGCGTAGAGCAAGTTATTCCAATGAATAATAAAGAATGGAATAATGAAGAATTCACCAGCATGCGGTAGTCCGCATGACGAGTTATTCCAATGAATAATAAAGAATGGAATAATGAAGAATTCACTGGCATGCGGTAGTCCGCATGAGACGAGAGTTATTCAACGAGAATAATAAAGAATGGAATAACATAAGAATTCACCAGGCATGCGGTAGTCCGCACAGATATGTTATTCCAACAGAATAATAAAGAATGGAAAAACAACCATTACGATTATTGAAAGAAAATAACTCTCTTCATGAATACGAAGGAAATAATACCCCTTACCTTATAATACCCCTTACCTTAGAAGAAAACTGGATACTGGAATAGTGAGGTAGCAGACTTTTCTTCTTCTTTCTCTCTATAATTTCTCTATAATAATTGCTCTTGTGAGACTTAGTGAATTGGAGAGAATGAAGGAAGAATGAGCTTCTATTTATAGAAAAATATAGTTTTGATAAATGCACGTTTTGGGGGCTCAAAATATTACAGTATAATACCTTCTTCTTTTTCTTCATTTTTAATTTAGTCCTGCAAGTATTATCAAACTTGCACCACCTCCCCTAATAGTAAATCATGTGAATCAATAGTAAATTGTAAGAACCAAACTTTTATGAATAAAGAATAATTTTCTCGAAATATATTTTTGAATAATATGGTGTGGATTTGATATAATGTTATAGTTGTGGGTAATATTTACAATTTTTACAAAGTAAGCAAGTGGTTATATAATATTCAATTGGTCGGGGAATATTCGTTTTAACAGAGAATATCCGTACAATGGCACAATCATTGGTGGACCCCACAATGGAAGTATTGTCGTAAAACGACAGAATTATCTTTTTATAAAAATAATGGCGAAAGTGTTACCGTTAAAACTGTTGAACTACCCGGTAGTAAAAGTACAGTAATATGCGTAGTGGCATAGTAGCACACGGTATTGATTATTGATGCTTACGTGAGAAGTCACTCAGTTATACTCAATTATTGCAACAATAATTGTTGCATCATGTCTCTCATATTATTGATTCAATTATTGTTACAGTATCATCTGTATAATATGTTATATTATTAAATCAATAATTGAGACGATAGAGTTATTTATTTTATTAAATTACAATATTTACAATGTCTAGAAGTTCTGTCAAGGAGAGGTTTGGTCATCTAATTGCGCGCCAATAAGGAAAAATCCTTATCAGAAAGCCCCCTCTTTCTTGGGAACGACCTGGTTGTTAAATATTGTGAGTAATAATATTAATGATGAATAAGTTCGTGTTGATTAAAGACGAAATTGATAGTTCCATTGTGTTGGAATTATTAGTGTTAGTGGAAATCGATATTTATTTCTATATTAATTGATGTCTGGAAGTTATCTTTTGACCAAATCGAGTAATTAATCGGATAAATGAGCAATTAATTGCTATTAATTCACATGATTATAACTATTTGTTCACATGTGTGTACTATTGATTCACATTCTTGTACTATTAGGGGAGTTGGTGCAAGATTGATAATACTTGCATGACTAAGTTAAAAATGGAGGTATAGATGGAGGTACTATACTGTAATTCGTATTTTCACATTCTAGAACTATTTGTTCACATGATTTAGTATTGAATCACATTATTTACTATTAGGGGAGATGGTGCAAGTTTGATAATACTTGCAGGACTAAATTAAAAATGAAGAAAAAGAGGAAGGTATTATACTGTAATATTTTGAGCCCCAAAACGTCCAATTATCGAAATTATATTTTCCTATAAATAGAAGCTCATTCTTCCTTCATTTCTCACCAATTCACTAAAGCTATAGAGCAATTATTATAGAGAGAAAGAAGAAGAGAAGTCTGCTACCTCTCTACTCCAGTATCCAGTTTCTTTCTAAGGTAAGTGGTATTATTTCTTTCATATTCATGAAGAGAGCTTCATTATTCCATTCTTTATTATTATGTTGGAATAATGCATACATGCAAAAGTAATGCATACATGGTGAAATTCTTCATTATTCCATTTTTATATATTATGTTGAATAACATATGTCTATCTTAGTCCGCATACATAGTGAAATTCTTACATTATTCAATTCTTTATTATTCGTTGAATATCCTCGCCTATCGCGTATTACGCATGACTTAGTTCCATTATTTATTATTCTGTTGGAATAACTCGTGCATGCGCTGGCCATCGCACGCCTCGTGAGTTCTGGTTGTTATTCCATTCTTTATTATTCATTGGAATATCCATGTCTGTGCGGATTACGCATGACACGGTTCCATTCTTTATTATTCATTGGAATATCCTCATGCAATGCGTATTTCGCATGACCTAGTTCCATTTTTTTATTATTATGTTGGAATAACTTTATACTATGTGAAGTACCGCATACATGGTGAAATTCTTCATTATTCCATTCTTTATTATTACATTGGAATAACTTTGTCTACGCGGACTACCGCATGCATGGTGAATTCTTCTGTTATTCCATTCTTTATTATTCTGTTGGAATAA
This sequence comes from Panax quinquefolius, assembly GCA_020205615.1. Taxonomy (NCBI): domain Eukaryota; kingdom Viridiplantae; phylum Streptophyta; class Magnoliopsida; order Apiales; family Araliaceae; genus Panax; species Panax quinquefolius. The sequence goes on from CM035173.1 coordinate 42,443,501, forward strand.
CCTATCTATGTGGATTTACCATATGCATGGTGAATGATCCTTTGTATTCATTCCTTATTAAATTGTGGAAATGATCTGTCTACGTGGATTACCGCATGGCGGTCGAAAATCCATTTGCAGTTTTATATATTCTATAATACTCAATTGGTTAAAGTTTTGGCTTCTATACTCCATGAAATTAGTGGAATATCCTTGATATTTGCGCTTCATCCAGTATCTTTTCATGGAAATATTCTTCTGAGCATTCTTAAATTTTACTCCACAAAGAAGTATCATGTTGATAATTTGGACGTTATTGATTTCTGGATAAATTAATTTATAAATCTTTAAAATTTATCCTTGAACTTGTTTTATTGAATTAGTATGTCATTGTCACCATCCTCGTGCTTATATTATGATTAAAGTCATCTTAGGCTTACGTGCATAGATGGACTTGGTATGATTATGACCAGGGATTATTCGGTATAATCATGACCGTAATGTGACGAATGATGTGGTAAAAGTCCTCATTGGCCTGTAGTTCATTGATGGACAGTTGTAGGTATGATTATGACCAAGGATTATTCGGTATAATCATGACCCTTGATGATTACATGAATATCCTCGGCCGTAAGGTGGATGTTTGTGGTTTATTTATTAAGTCGAGTCTCAAAGAATAAAGTTGATGAAAATCTTTTTAAATCATAAAAGATAGTAGATTTTATGCTCTACTTGACTCTTCTAATGGATTTCTTATTCCCCTGCAGTTAAAACTTGTTGTCTATTATATTCTATCAGTTGTTATACTGTTGAAGGCTAAGGATACTTTATTCTGCATTATCTTAGTCATAATATTTCTTATTGGGCTAGTTGAGCTCACCCTTTGCTTTCATTGTTCTCTTCAGAAAATGAGAATATAGTTGGGACTAGTCGGGGAACGAAGTAACGGTCCAGATGATAGCATTAGTAGTCCTCACTATTCTGTTAAATAGTGTGATAATAAATGTAATGAGGACTCTATTGAGTGTGGATATTTTCTAGATGACAATATTCTTATTAAAACTATTATATTATGTTTTGTCGTATCTTACACGACTGTTGTATAATTAAGTTGTATATGAATTTTGTACCATGTATTTGGCGACTCAAGATGGGTGATGTATACCTATTTTGGGGGCGTCACAGTTGGTATCAAAGCTTAGGGATATGATCCCTGGCTGAGATGTGAGACAAGAACTAAGAGGGGAGAGACGGAGAATTCCTTCGCTAGTATGACCTACCTAAGTTTATTTGGTATTTAAATTGGTCAGTCAGAGTATAGGGATAATATGTGATATGTTAATTAACCCTTATTTTGTGGCAGTATTTAAAATGGCATTCGAAAATATTGAGATAAGCAATGAAGCATGTGAGACCATTAAGTCACCACAGATTAATACCGAGGATAATGTGCAACCGGAAGACAATAATCCTTAGGAAAACAACAACGATCAAATGATGAACGATGGGACGTTCAGAGGTTTTATGTAATTCATGCAACATCAGGCAAAGGAGGCTCCTATCCAAAATGCAGGTGGAAACACTAACAACTCTCGAACGGTCAGCGCTAAACATTTCAAGGAGCTGGGACCACCAGAGTTTTTTGGAGAACCAAAACCACTTAAGGCGGAGACGTGGATAAAGCAGATCAACAAGATATTTGATGTCTTGGGATGCTCCGAGGAGAAAAAGGTTCCCTTTCCACCTTCATGTTATGAAAGGAGGCGATTCTTGGTGGGAATCTGTAAAGCGTACTCAACCTGCCGCGCTGAAGATATCTTGGGAGAAGTTCCAAGAACTGTTCAATGACATGTACTTTCCCGAAAGTATTCGTCACATGAAAGAGGTAGAGTTTATCAAGCTGGAACAAAACAATATGACCGTGGCGTAGTACAAAGCTAAGTTTACTGAGTTGTCCCGGTTTGCGTCCCACTTGGTTGATAATGAGGAGAGAATGACGCGGATGTTTCTAAGAGGTTTGAAACCCGAGATACGTTAATACCTAATTTCTCACAAATTGTGTTTGTATTCAAATGTTGTGAATAGGGCTCAGCTATTGGAACACGATAATGAGTCAACCCAACCAAAAGAGAGCAGCCGAAAAAATGATAATATCAGTGGTAGCAATCATCGAAGCGGTGACAACAAACGTGGAGGGAATCAACATGCCAGAAATGATAATCACTTCGGTGGTAATCATGGCCATGAAAATAAGAGTGTACATTTCAAGAAGAAGAGATTCAACAAGGATGGAAAGACGTCAGCACCAGCACCTGTTGTTAAGGAAGGAGAACGACCGCCGATCGTATGTTACAAATACGGAGAGGAGGGACATATCAGTCTAAACTGCGTGATGCAGTCCAAAGCGTGTTATAATTGTGGAAAAGAAGGTCACCAAGCCCGATTTTGTCTTGCACCAAAGTCAAGTCCAGTTGGGATGGAGGCATCAAAGGGTGTCCCAGATAAGACAAAACTGGTAGTTCAAGTGAGAGCGTTTGTCGTAACCTCCCAAAAAGCGAGGAATCTGAATGAGGTGATCACGGGTAAGCTAATCATAAACTCTAGCGAAGTTTATATTTTATTTGATATCGGTTCTACCCATTCTTTTATTTCTCCTACTTTCTCTCAACGTTTAAATTTAACTTCGGAGAAATTAGACTTTGATTTATCTGTTGAAACTCCGTTGGGAGAAACCTTCATCACATCCACTGTTTATAAGTCTTGTTTGATTCAAATCGGTAACCGCACGTTACCTGTCGATCTTATTTCTTTGAAAATGCTTGCATTTGATGTGATTTTAGGGATTGATTGGTTAACTACTCATCATGCTAAAATCGATTGTTTTCGTAAGGTTGTTAACATTCATATTCCTAACCAACCTATTATACAAATTCAAGCAACCAAACCACTAAAGTCAATCACTGTCATATCAAGTCATAAAGCTATTCATTTATTGAAAAATGGATGTCAAGCTTTCTTAGCCCATGTCACGATTTAAATAAAAATACGTCAGATTTGAATGACATTTTTATTGTTAATAAATTTCCTGACGTATTCCCTAAAGAACTTCCTAGCCTACCCCCAGAGCGTGAAATTGAATTTTGTATCGACCTTGAATCCGGTACAAAATCCATTTCCAAAGCCCCATATTGAATGGCTCCTATTGAACTTCAGGAGTTAAAAACCCGACTACAGGAATTGTTAGACATCGGTTTCATTCGTCCTAGTACATCTTCTTGGGGTGCTCATGTTCTATTTGTGAAGAAGAAAGATGGAAGTATGCGACTTTGTATTGATTATCGGGAGTTGAATCATATCACCATCAAAAATAGGTACCCGTTGCCTCGCATTAATGACCTATTTGACCAGTTGTAAGGAGCCAAATTCTTTTCAAAGATTGATCTTCGTTCCGAATATCATCAGTTAAAGATTAAAACTGATGACATTCCAAAGACTGTTTTCAGAACTCGGTACGGGCATTATGAATTCCTAGTCATGTCTTTTGGATTAACTAATGCTCCTGCTGCCTTCATGGATATGATGAACCGAGTATTCAAGGAATATTTGGATCACTTTGTGGTCGTCTTTATTGATGACATCCTCATATACTCCAAAACCCATGAAGACCATGAGCAACACTTGAGGCTGATACTCCAAAAGCTTCGTGAAAACAAGATATATGCCAAGTTAAAGAAATGCGAGTTCTGGCTTGAAGAAGTTGCATTCCTTGGGCATGTGATATCAAATCATGGAATATCTGTTGACCCGGCAAAGATTGAAGCAATTCAAAGCTGGGAGCAACCTAAGTCGATGGATCAAGTACGTAGCTTTCTCGGCTTAGCTGGTTATTATCCAAGATTCGTAGAAGGGTTTTCTCGAATCGCTACTCCATTAACTCAGCGGACTCGAAAAGATACAAAATATGGTTGGAGCGAGGAATGTGAAAAGATTTTTCAAGAACTCAAGAGGAGACTCATTTTAGCACCTGTTCTGATAATACCATCTGGCTCGGAGGGATTTGTCATCTACAATGATGCTTTAGGCAAAGGATTAGGATGTGTTCTCATACAACATGGGAAAGTCATAGCCTATGCCTCAAGACAACTCAAAGAATATGAGAGAAATTATCCTACTTATGATCTAGAGTTGGCAACAGTTGTTTTTGCGCTTAAGATTTGGAAGCATTACCTGCATGGAGAGAAGGTGGAGATCTATACGGATCATAAAAGCCTCAAATATTTCTTCACTCAAAAGAAACTCAACATGCGGCAACGACGATGGCTTGAGTTGTTGAAAGATTATGATCAAACCATCCAATACCATCCTAGAAAAGCGAACGTAGTCATGTATTTATCGCATGAGTAGAAGATCATATGCGGCACGAGTGCATTATTAATAACGCATGAGGCCCATTGTGTATAACACGGAAAGGATGGAAATAGAGTTAAAGACTCGAGGGAACCATGTGATGATGGCGAATATACGAGTGGAACCGACTTTAATCGATAAAGTTAAAGTTGTTCAAACTACGGACACGAGCCGATGCGTATATGAAGAAGAAAGTGAAAGAAGGTGCTATTCGAAAGCAAGAATCGATGAAGAAGGAATACTTCGAGTCAACTCCAGACTTTGTGTTCCTAACGATTTTGACTTGAAGTATAAAATCATGATGGAGGCGCACAACACACCGTTTGTAATCCATCCTGAGAATACCAAAATGTATCGTGACCTTCAACATACATTTTGGTGGAGCAATATGAAGAGAGAGATAGCGGGGTTTATCTCAAGGTGTCTAACTTGTCAACGAGTCAAGGCGGAGCATCAAGTGCCCAAAGGTCCATTACAACCACTTGAAATTCCAGAATGGAAATGGGAGCACATTACCATAGATTTCGTTACTGGTCTTCCCAAGGTTTCTCAAGGCATAGATGTGATTTGGGTCATTGTTGATAGATTGACCAAGTCTGCTCATTTCTTACCGATACGAAAAACTTATACACTTGAATGTCTTGCTAGTATGTCCATAAACGAGATTGTAAGATTGCATGGTATGCCAGTATCCATAGTTTCTAATCGAGATCCAAGATTCACTTCAAGATTTTGGGTTAGTTTGCAAAAAGCTATGGGCACGAATTTACGATTTAGTTCGGCATAACATCCTCAAACGGACGGGCAGTCGAAAAGGACTATTCAAACTCTTGAAGATTTATTAAGACTCTGTGTCCTTGACTTCAAGGGAAGTTGGGACAAGTTCTTACCATTGGTGGAGTTTTCCTATAACAATAGTTATCAAGCAAGTATTGGCATGGCTCTATTTGAGGCGTTGTATGGAAGAAAGTGTCGTTCTCCCAGATATCTTTGGGATGAGGTGGGTGAAGCAATGTTGTTGGGACTGGATTGGTACATATGACTACGGAAAAGATTCAAATGATCCGACAACGTATAAAAATCTCACAAGATCGACAAAAGAGTTTTGTTGATCTTCATCGAAAGGACGTGGAATTCAATATTGGAGATCATGTGTTGTTACGTGTTGCTCCATAGAAAGGAGTCACGAGATTTGGAAAGAGAGGAAAGCTCAATCCTCGATTCATTGGCCCATTTTTAATCCTTGATCGAGTAGAAACTGTGGCCTATAGACTCGCTTTACCGCTAAGTATGTCTCGTGTTCATAACGTTTTCACATATCTATGTTACGTAAATATGTGAAAGACCCGAACCACATTATTGAATTAGAACCAGACGAGATAGAGGAAGATTTAACATATGAAGAGTTACTTTTTAAAATCTTGGATAAGAAGGATCATATTCTATGTAATGCCCCCAAAATAGGTCCATTCCATCCAACCCATTCTCGAGTCGCCAAATATATGGTACGGAAAACAACTACAACTTTATTATAACAATTGTCGTAAAAATACAACAACACATATCTTTGTGAGTTTGGATAAAATATATACCAATCAGTAGTACGTCCACAATGACACCTTACATAAAGGTATAGTCAAAACTGCTTTTAGAAATTAGAATCTTTGGGAAGTGCTCAAGAAACCTTCATACATGGGAGGCCATGCTTTTAGGTTATGGTAGATATCATATGGCCACGAGAATTATCCTCGGTTGATCTAATAGACCCCAAAGAAAAAAGAGAAGATTACTATCATATTCTTCCCAATGGTGAGTCTTCTCTTGACATATCATTATCTCCACTGCCTCTAATTGGGTATTATACTCCAAACAAACACCAAGATTATATAGGTAGTGCTTGTAAATATACTCAAAGAAGTGGATGAGCACAACCATGTCTTATGATAACACGAGGTTGTATGTCATTAGACATCTTGTATGATAGTGACAAAACACCCTTCCAAAGTTGGGTTCGCTTTCACCCTATTTAATTCACCAAAATAACTATTAAATGATGTATAAAATACAACACACTAAAGTCCTCAATAAAATTATTTCCATACTCTTTAGAGAGAACCTCAACAACTATAGACCACCGTTATATTCTCTTGTTATCCCCACTTAACCCAAATACACTTTTATTACACGAAAGGAATTGTGAAACAAAAGGGTGAGCATAACTAGCTCAAGAAAGAATATTATGACTAAAGATAAATAAATTATCAATAGTCTTCATCAAGAATAAATCGAGATTTAGAACATATACGTAGATGATAAAACTTTTCAACCATAGTTGCAAATGAACGAGCAATCCATTAAAAGAGTCAAATAGACTATAAAGTCTATTGTCTTCTCCACGTTAAAAGTCCACCAACAATATTTTATCCTCAACATCAATCAACAGCCTTTTTCCACAATCATATGAATAACTCATAATCATAATTGTGATTCTAAATTCTCTTCTCATCCGGAGACGAAGATAATTTTCATCACCGTCTTTACCTCAAACATCAAATATCATGGTTATACCAAATCACAGCCCTATTCATAATCATACTAATAAATTCATCTTTGCACCACGGGCCAAAGATATTCATCAACAGTTCATCTTTACACTACAGGCTAAAGATATTCAACAACAGGTCATCTTTGCATTACGAGCCAAAGATATTCATCAATAATTCATCTTTGCACTAAAGGCTAAAGATATTCAACAACAGGTCATCTTTGCATTACGAGCAAAAGATATTCATCAATAATTCATCTTTGCACTACAGGCTAAAGATATTCAACAACAGGTCATCTTTGCATTACGAGCAAAAGATATTCATCAATAATTCATCTTTGCACTACAAAGCTAAGATATTCATCAACAAGTCATCTTTTTCACAACGAGCCAAAGATATTCATATATCAAAGAAATACATAATCATTTCGAAGTTATATAACAATAATTATAACCATGTTGATCAATTCACCTTTGCACTTAAGCTAAAAATATTCAATTGTAAATTCAATGGTCATGATCATACCAGTCAACAATTCAACTTTTGCACTACTGGCCAAAGAGAACCTATGGTCACGATCATATCAATAATCTACCCATCTTTACACTCAAGTCAAAGAGAAATATCATCATTAGGGTTATAAGAATGTTATATAAAAATAATATAATCAAAACATGGTTTTAATTTCAAGAGTAAGATTCATAAATCAACGATAATTTGGTTAAAGAAGAAACCAATTTGTCGTGACTAGTACCCCGTATTCGTACATAGTACCGTATACGTGCATAGTAACCTCGACACGAAAAGATAAAGTTTCATAATAAAATTCATATCCATATTTATAACACCTTAATCCAAATATTATAAATCACTTAGAAATCTCATAATCTAATATTATTAATATTACAATAATATTTTAATCATTTCTTAAACTTATAAATAATTCAATCCAATTATTTACACTTTAATAATTAATGCATTTAATCATCTAAAAATGCCAAACTCATAAGATTTCATCATCATTAACCAAAACCCTCATAAAAATCTGCATATACCTCATATATGATTCTCAAGCCAATAAATCATATTTTCTAATTTTCTTACTTCACATAACATATTTAATTCATTTACTCATAACTAGAATATTTTCATGAAAAATACCAAATCAGTTCCAAAAATATTTCTTTTCTGGGATTTAGCATAACATAGTCCCATATTGAACATATATTTTTCTCAAAATTTTAAAAATTGATTTACTATTTTTCATATGGCCAAAACCACCGAATATTTAAACATTTATCATAAATTATACTTTTATCCAAAAATTCTGAAATTTACACGGTATACTGATATTATATAGATGTACTCCCAATAAAAATTTCATCAATTTTGGAGTTAATCACAAGGAGTTATAAGCGGTTACTTTTTTTAAATAGTCTTTTCTCATAAAATTCATAACTCTCAATCTATACATCCAAAAATCGCCATTTTGGACACAATATATAAAACTCATCAAATTATCATTTTAAATTTTTCCAGAATTTTTGAAGGTTCAAAAAATTTCTAAAACTAAAAAACATAATAACCCTTAAAATCCCTTACTATCCCTTACCTCAAAAGAGCAAGATTTACATTTGGAATAACTTATTTGAATGAACTTTCATCGTATAGCAATACTCAAAGTATACTCAAAATACTCACAAGAATACGCTTCGATAATATAGAGAGAAAACTTCAGAGTTCGTGTGTGATTTTCAATTCTAACCTAAGCACCCTATTTATAGGAAAATACTTAGAACACCAAAGCAGAAAATTTAATAAAATATTAATATATATTATTTTTATTCCAAAGCACACTTATTTTGCTTCAAAACCTCAGCCACCAAACAGCCCACCTCACAAGACTTGCACAAAAAAAACGTTTTTTGTTATTTAAATTATTTTAAACTTCCAAAAATCAATTATTTCAGAGCTTCAGAACTTCAATAATTCATAATAAATAGCCCTTTTATCAAAAAATTCAAATTTCGCGAATTTTTATAGGAAATTCAATTCTCTACAACTTTGCAGAAGAAAGTTTTTCCAAATTCCAAATGAGAAATTGACCAAATCCACAAACGGACGATTTTACGATACATAATCAAATTTCGGTCCAAGAAATGGGGTCCACCGACATGTTTAACATGTTTTAAACATTTATTGTAACAAAATATTCTTCCTCCTCATATACTTATATATTCCACATTCATTTTGTAAAAATATCACCATTATTATATTATTAAAATAATATATTTAAATAAATTATTTTATCGTAAAAAGATAAAATATTAATTTTCAACAATTGTCACTTTAAAATTTTCTCCATCTATATCCACATAAAATAAATATTTTCTCATCATAAAATCAATAATTAATTATTCACAAATAATATTACATAATCACAATATTAACAACCGTGCGCCTCAGGAAAGAGGGGCTTTCCAATAAGAATTTCTCCTCATCTTGCCAATTAATTAGGTGACCAAACCTCTCCTTAGACAGAACTTTCTAGGCATTGCCAATAATGTTATCCAATAATATTATTCGGATAATATGAATTATTGTCTCGATAATGGAAAATATCGTACGTGACAATTATTGAAACAACAATAATATAAAATATCAACGTAGCAATTATTGAATCAATAAAATAAAATATTGAACAATAATTCTTTATAATTATTATTGAGTAATGCCTTTTTACGAAAAAAAATTATCATGCTTCATGAATAGTACTTTCGTGAATAGTAACTTCGTGAATAAGTAACTCATGAATAAGTAACTCGTGAATAGTAACTCATAAATAGTAACTCATGAATAAATAGAACTCATGAATAGTAATTAAAAAAAAATTGAATACTTTTATTTCATAAAATTCGGGGTCTTACATTCTACGCTCCAAGGTTATACCTCAAGTCAAAGTTTTGTGGAGAAACCACGATGTGGAAGAAATGACCTGGGAGTTAGAATCTGAGATGAAGTCAAGATATCCTCACCTATTCGATATACCAGGTACGTACCCTAATTTCGAGGACGAAATTTCATAAGAAGGGGAGGTTGTAAGACCCCAACTTTTATGAATAAAGAATAATTTTCTCGAAATATATTTTTGAATAATATGGTGTGGATTTGATATAATGTTATAGTTGTGGGTAATATTTACAAATTTTTCAAAGTAAGCAAGTGGTTAAATAATATTCGATTAGTCGGGGAATATTCGTTTTAACAGGGAATATTCGTACGACGGCACAATTATTGGTGGACCCCACATAATGTAAGTATTGTCGTAAAACAATGTAATTATCTTTTATAAAAATAACGGCCGAAAAGTGTTACCAATTTAAAAGCGCTTGAACTACCCTTAGTAAAAAAGTACGATGTCTGGCGTGGTGGCGTAAAGAGCACACCAGTATTGATTATTGATGCTTACGTGAGAAGTCACTCAGTTATACTCAATTATTTCTACAGTAATTGTTGCATCATGTCTCTCATATTATTGATTCAATTATTGTCACAATATCATCTGCATAATATGATATATTATTAAATCAATAATTGAGATGACAAAGTTATTCATATTATTAAATTGCAATATTTATAATGTCTAGAAGTTACACAAAGAGAGGTTTGGTCATCTAATTACTTGCTAATAAGGAGAAATCCTTATCGGAAAGCCCCTGCTTTCCGGAAACGACACGTTGTTAAATATTGTGAGTTATAATATTAATGATGAATAAGTTCGTGTTGATTAAAGATAAAATTGATAGTTCCATTGTGTTGGAATTATTAGTGTTAGTGAAAATCGACATTTATTTCTATATTAATTGATGTCTAGAAGTTATACTGACCAATCGGGTAATTAATCGGATAAATGAGCAATTAATTGCTATTAATTCACATGATTATAACTATTTGTTCACATGTGTGTACTATTGATTCAAATTTTTGTACTATTAGGGGAGTTGGTGCAAGATTGATAATACTTGCATGACTAAGTTAAAAATGGAGGTATAGATGGAGGTAGTATACTGTAATTCATATTTTCACATATCTAGAACTATTTGTTCACATGATTTGCTATTGAATCACATTATTTACTATTAGGGGAGGTGGTGCGAGTTTGATAATACTTGCAGGACTAAATTAAAAATGAAGAAAAAGAGAAAGGTATTATACTGTAATATTTCGAGTCCCAAAACGTGTAATTATCGAAACTATATTTTCCTATAAATAGAAGCTCATTCTTCCTTCATTTCTCACCAATTCACTAAAACTATAGAGCAATTATTATAGAGAGAAAGAAGAAGAGAAGTCTGCTACCTCTCTACCCAAAGATCCAGTTTCTTTCATGTTAAGGGGTATTATTTCTTTCTCAGTATTCATGAAGAGAGCTTACATTTTTTTATTCTTTATTATTATGTTGGAATAACTTTTGCCTATGCAAATCTTGCATACATGGTGAAATTCTTCATTATTCCATTCTTTATTATTATGTTGGAATAACTTTATCTGTCTAAATCTGCATACATGGTGAAATTCTTCATTATTTCATTCTTTATTATTCATTGGAATATCCTCATGCATGCGCATGTATTACGTATGACCTAGTTCCATTATTTATTATTACATTGGAATAACTTTTCATGCGGCGGCCTATCGCGTGCCCGTGAGTTCATTGTTATTTCATTCTTTATTATTCTCATTGGAATATCTTATGCGTCATGGATTACGCACGACCGGTTCCATTTTTTATTATTACCTTTGGAATATCACATGCATGCGTATTACGCATGACCTGGTTCCATTCTTTATTATTATGTTGGAATAACCTGTCTATGTGAAGTGCCGCATACATGGTGAAATTCTTATGTTATTCCATTCTTTATTATTCTATTGGAATAACCTGTCTACGCAGACTACCGCATGCATGGTGAATTCTTCTGTTATTCCATTCTTTATTATTTTGTTGGAATAACATGTCTATGTGGATTTACCACATGCATGGTGAATGATCCTTTGTATTCATTCCTTATTAAATTATGGAAATGATCTGTCTACGTGGATTATCGCATGGCGGTCAAAAATCCATTTGCAGTTTCATATATTCTATTATACTCAATTGGTTAAAGTTTTGGCTTCTATACTCCATGAAATTAGTGGAATATCCTTGATATTTGCGCTTCATCCAGTATCTTTTCATGGAAATATTCTTCTGAGCATTCTTGAATTTTACTCCACAAAGAAGTATCATGTTGACAATTTAGACGTTATTGATTTCTGGATAAATTAATTTATAAATCTTTAAAATTTATCCTTGAACTTGTTTTATTGAATTAGTATGTCATTGTCATCATCCTCATGCTTATATTGTGATTAAAGTCATCTTAGGCTTACGTGTATAGATGGACTTGGTATGATTATGACCAGGGATTATTCGGTATAATCATGACCGTGATGTGACAAATGATGTGGTAAAAGTCCTCATTGGCCTGTAGTTCATTGATGGATAGTTGTAGGTATGATTATAACCAGGGATTATTCGGTATAATCATGACCCTTGATGATTACATGAATATCCTTGGCCGTGGTGTAGGGATGCTGTCGTTTATTTATTAAGCTGAGTCTCAGCAATAAAGTTGATGAAAATCTTTTTAATTCATAGAAGATAGTAGATTTTATGCTCTACTTGACTCTTCTAATAGATTACTTATTCCACTGCAGTTAAAACTTGTTGTCTATTATATTCTATCAGTTGTTATACTGTTGAAGGTTAAGGATAATTTATTCTGCATTATCTTAGTCATAATATTTCTTATTGGGCTAGTTGAGCTCACCCTTTGCTTTCATTGTTCTCTTCAGGAAATGAGAATATAGCTGGGACTAGTCGGGGAAAGGAGTGACGGTCCAGATGATAGCATTAGTAGTCCTCACTATTCTGTTAAATAATGTGATAATAAATGTAATGAGGACTCCATTAAGTGTGGATATTGTCTAGATGACAATATTCTTATTAAAACTATTATATTATGTTTTGTCGTATCTTACACGACTGTTGTATAATTAAGTTGTATATGAATTTTGTACCATATATTTGGCGACTCAATGGGTGATGTATACCTATTTTGGGGGCATCACATAAATCATATGACTCAATAGTTCTAAACATGTGAAAAAATTAATTATAGTATAGTACCTTCATCTATACCTTCATTTTTAATTTAGTCTTGCAAGTATTATCAATCTTGCATCAACTCCCCTAATAGTAAATTATGTGAATCAATAGTACACACATGTGAACACATAGTTATAAGCATGAGAATTAATAGCAATTAATTGCTCATTTATCCGGTGAATTACCCGATTGGTCAATATAACCTCCAGACATCAATTATTATCGAAATAAATGTCGATTTTCACTAACACTAATAATTCTCACACAATGGAACTATCAATTTCATCTTTAATCAACACGAACTTATTCATCATTAATATTATAACTCACAATATTTAACAACCATGTCATTCCAAGGAAAGAGGCGGCTTTTCAATAAGGATTTCTCCCTATTGGCGCGCAATTAGATGACCAAACCTCTCCTTGACAGAACTTCTAGACATTGTCAATATTGCAAATAATAATATGAATAACTTTGTCGTCTCAATTATTGATTTAATAATATAAAATATTATGCGAGATGATCTTTGTGACAATAATTGAATCACTAATATAAGAGATATGATGCAAAGAATTATTTGTAGCAATAATTGAGTATAATCGAGTGACTTCTTTACGTAAGCATCAATAATCAATACCGTGTGCTATTATGCAACCACGCGTATTACTGTACTTTTACTACCGGGTAGTTCAACAGTTTTAACGGTAATACTTTCGCCGTTATTTTTATAAAAAGATAATTCTGTCGTTTTACAACAATACTTCCGTTGTGGGGTCCACCAATGATTATGTCTTCGTACGAATATTCCATGTTAAAACGAATATTCCCCGACCAATCGAATATTCCCCGACACAACGAATATTTTATAACAACTTGCATACTTTGCAAAATTTTCAAATATCACCCTTAACTTTAACCTTTATCAATTTAACCATTTGCTAAATAACATAATAATTATAAGAAAATTGAATACCTTCATTTCATAAAATTCGGGGTCTTACAATAGCGGCAACGCACTAGCCCATCAGGGTTGCAGGGGGTGTGGGGGGGCTTCACCCCCCCCCCCCCACTGGTACGGTACAGGAGTTTTTTCTGGATTGTTTATTAGAGGGACATTATGGGTAATTGAGACATAATGTGAAGTTGGGTTGGAATATGATTAGTAGGTATAAATACTATATATCTATTGTAAAGCCCTATGTAATCAAGGAATCATCAATAAACAACAAGCCGCATGTGGAGTACCCAAATTGGGGAACCACGTAAATCTCGTGTTATTCTTAATTCTCTATCATTTGTGTGCGTGTGTGTGATCCTATATTCTAACAAATTGGTATCAAAGCTTGGGTTTAACACATGAAGAACGATGACATCAAATTCATCGGTGACAAAGTTTGATGTGATGAAGTTTGATGGGACTGGGAATTTTGGGCTATGGCAACAGAGGGTAAAGGATCTGTTGGTGCAGCAGGGATTGATGAAGGCGTTAATGAAGAAACCGGAGTCCATGATGATTGATGACTGGGATGAACTCCAAGCGAATGCAGTGAGTACAATTCCCTTGTGCTGGTAGACGAGGTTATGTATCACGTGATCGGTGATGAATCGTCATCGAGTGTATGGAGTAAATTGGAATCCAGGTATATGTCAAAGTCATTGACAAATAAACTGTTTCTAAAGCAAAAAATGTTTGGGTTAAAGATGATTGAAGGTTCTGAGCTTATTCAACACATTCACACATTCAATCAAATAATTAGCGACTTGCTAAGGATTGAAGTGAAATTCGAGGAAGAAGACCAGGCGTTGATGTTACTGTGTTCTCTACCGGGTTCCATGGAGAATCATGTGACAACTCTCCTATGGGGAAAAGAAACTCTGAAGTTGGAAGAAGTCACTTCTGCTCTACTAATGTTTAACCAACGGAAGCAACAATCCGAGGGTATTTTGGGTGAAGGGCTGGTGGTAAAAGGTGGAGAACAACGTGGCAGAAAATCGGATAGAGGTAAACCAATAACGCAGGGGAAATCGAAGTCGATGGGCAGGACTCCTAAGCCTAAGGAGTACAAGTGTTACAGATGTCGCGAGACAAGACACTTCAAAAAGGACTGTCCATAAAAGAATAAGGGTGAAGGAACAGGAAACAATTAGAATCTACAAAATCGACAAACGTCGTGGAGGAATCATGGGATGATGGGGATATGTTGTCAGTTTCAACAAACACGGACGTGACAGACTCGTGGATTTTGGATTCAGCATGTTCGTTTCACATGACACCTAACAGGGAGTGTTTGACACCTATAAATTGGTGAACTGTGGGACAGTTCTAATGGGTAACGATGCTTCGTGCAATGTCATTGGAATAGGCACAGTGAAGATAAGGATGTTAGATGGTGTTGTGAGAACTCTGGCTGAGGTGAGACATATCCCAGGTTTAAGAAAGAATTTGATTTCATTAGGAACCCTGGACTCTAATGGCTGTGAGTTCAAAACTGGTGGTGGAGCCATGAGAGTGACGAAAGGTGCACCGGTAATAATGAAAGGTTCTAAGGTCAACGGAAATATCTATCGGATGATAGGGAGTACAGTTGTAGGTGGAGTTGCTGCTGTGACAACCCGAATTTTATAAATTATTAAAAAAAGAATTTAATAATTAAAACTCTTATTATGAGATGTATATATTTTGAATTATGTGTTTTAGTGTGAAAAAATTAAATTTTTATGAGATTTAATAGTTGATTAAACTATTGAAGAAAGTGAAGCAAATTAGTTATGAAATAGGAAAATGGTGGCAAAAGAAATTAACTGAATAATATTAGTTGATTAAGATGGAAATTATATTGTGGAATAATATAATTTAATTGGTATGCCTTGATTGGCGATGGAATTTTTATGAATTAAATTTCATAAATAATGTGAGTAATTCACTTAGTAAAAATAATGAATTAATGTGAATATATTTATTTTAATAAAATGATGAGATATATATATATATATATATATATATATATATATATATATATATATATATAAATGTGAATGCGTTAATGTAATATGATTGTGAATTTTGTAAATAGTTAAAATATTTATTAAATAAAATAAATATTTTAATTGGAATATTTATTGAGTAAAATAAATATTTGATGGAAATATTTCAATTTAATCTAATAATTAAATTAATGGATTGATTTGTTGAATAAAATTATAATTATGGTTGGCTAAATAGAAACTATAATTATAATAATAGAAATTAAAATTATAATAATAAGGTTTAATTTAATTTAAAATATTAGAATTCGTTAATGGTTGTGACATGAATAAATCATTTGTTAAAGGGAATTATAAAAATAAGTTAGGAGAGAATAATTGAGTTCTAGCCAAACATGGCCTTGAAACCCTTATTATTCTTAACTATCGATACTATAGATTTCTAGTAACGTATTGGGAAACCAAATGCAAAAATAAAACATACGCTTTTTTTTGGCTGATTATTCATAAGGTAAGGCAGAACAGCATGAGTTCTCTATAAATTGGAGAGGGAAATCTTAAAGTTGTGAAGGAAGAAGATGATTCAATAAAAGCTTTTTAATCATCCACTCTCTATGTTTAAAGAGAAATCAAGGTAATAATCTAGTTATAGTTCTTATTTTCTAGAATTAGTTATCTGTAGATGGTTTTGATGCATGGTTTTTTTTAAGGAAGTGGTTATACATGTTAATGGTTATGTTTAATTCGTTTAATATAATCTAAAAGTGGTTTTAGGGTGATCAAATTTATGAAAGTATGATTAAACAAGAAGAAATTGAGTTTTATAGATATATGTACGTTAGGGCTTGTTTTGGAATCAAAATTGATGATGAAATCATGATTTAATCTGAAATTGATTATAGATATTGTTAGTATATTAAATTAAAAAAACAACGAAGGTTAAATGGATTGATTTGGTTAGGAATCGAATCTGTGGTGAATGATTATGCTAAATATGTTAAAACATATAAAACTAATATGAACATAAGTTTTGGGTCAAGATTTAGGCTAGTTAGTGTTTCTATAAATTATTATAATTCTAGTA
The DNA here is from genome assembly GCA_020205615.1 of Panax quinquefolius. Taxonomy (NCBI): domain Eukaryota; kingdom Viridiplantae; phylum Streptophyta; class Magnoliopsida; order Apiales; family Araliaceae; genus Panax; species Panax quinquefolius. Next base: position 42,460,714 of record CM035173.1, read on the forward strand.
TGTTGTAGTTCTATGAATTACGAATCCATAGAATCAAAAACAGACTAATTTGGATGTGTATAACTCAAGTTATGAATATTAGTAGGAGAAAAGGGTCAAAAAATCACATGAGCAAGAACTTCAGTCCGTTTTACGCTAATTGGTGAATGGCTGACTATGCCTAAGTCATTTGGGGTGCAACAAGGCTTGTAGAAGCGCAGATTGCTCGCGTCTATAAGCTTAATTGGTAGCATTTGCGCCTAAACTATGTTAGGTGTGACTATTTTGACCTATTTTAGTAAAATAGACATAACATTTTCATACGAACTCCAATTGAGGCGATTCAATATGATCCTGAACGAGGATGAATAAACCTACAACTTTTATTCTTTAAGTTTTTAAATTTGAGGTCGGGAACAGTAGTCAAAATGGTCATCTTTGTAATCGATGCGTATTCAAGGGCATCGATAGAGGCGTCGGACATGCACATACACAAGTATAGTGATGTCGACGATAATAGATGTTGTTCTAAGTTATAGAACATGAATATTATGAAGTATAATGATGCTTAACATTAATAAATGATATATTGGATAAGTTGTATACGCATATTAAGCACACACAAGAGAGGTAAATTGGGCGTGTGATTTAATAATTAAACGTCGAAGCAGCCGTGATAAGTGTTAATGAATGTAAAAAGTATTTTAAATCAAATGAAATGAATATTATAAGATATTGAATAGGGTTAATATAAAATCAATAAGTAGTCCTAGCAAGACTTAAACACTTGAATGAACTTCGAGTTTAACTAAGAAGAAATATAGTGAGTTATAAGTCTAAAGTTAACACAATCAAACTGAACATTGTGTATTGATTAATAGGAAGGGATATAGGATGTAGATTAAAGTTTACATTACAACTACTATGCATTGCTATGTAATTAATAGTTAATGTGAATGATTATATAATTGTGTAGGAGTGCACGTGAAGTCTGTATATATCATAAGTCGTTAAACCGTTATTGGTAAACAACGATCAAGGCAAGTCTTTCAGTTCCTATTTGTTATGTGAACTTGATAATTAAATGTTTTAAATCTTTATTGCAAAGAGCATGATGTGTTATATATATGTTGAATGTATGAAACATTAAAGTCAATTTATGACTATGTTGATTGAGTAATGAATGCTGATTGAGTAAGGAACTCAATCTTTATACTTGTTATGTGAACTGCAACATGTTTGTTATGTTAGTTTAATGTTTATGAGATGTATGATAAGCATGTTATTATGCGTTACGTGATGCAGGAAAACTGTTAGATTTGCTGGGTTGTCGAGCTCCAGGTTAAGGATTGAAGGTAACACTATGTGCTACTTGAATGACGTGGATCAGAAATAATACACGAAGATTAATATTTTAGCTAAAGTTGTTATTTCTTTAAACCATGATTAAGATTCATGAGTTGTACTAAATGTTTTATGATGTATAGTTTTATGTTGAGTTGTAAAGTTAAAGTTTGAGTTATCTGATATGCAAAGGTTATCGAATTGAAATGTAAAATTTTATATAATAACTGTGATGAAGTGAATCATGGATTATATATGATTCAAAGACATGTAGATGATAAAGGTTTTGATTTAGGAAATTAAAGTAAGAAGATAGAAAAGTTTAAATTATTTCGCATATTATTAAGTTTAACATCGAAAAATGATGTAAAATCAGAAGTTAGACGTATTATTAACGACCGAAGTTGGTAATTGAATTGTATGAAATTTGGGGTCGTTACAACTGCCACTAAAGTGGAGGATATTGATGATACTACACTATGGCATATGCGGTTGGGGCATATGGGAGAACGTGGGATGCTGGAATTACATAGGAGAAATCTGTTGAAAGGGATAAAGTCATGTAAGTTAGATTTCTGCAAGTTTGTGTCTTGGGAAAACAGTGTAAGGTGCAGTTTAAGAGTGCGGTGAACAAAACGAATGGAAAACTTGACTATGTTCATTCTGATGTATGGGGGCCAGTGAAAGTAGTTTCAAAAGCGGGATCGCTGTATTTCTTGACTTTCATCGATGACTTTTTGAGAAAGGTTTGGGTGTACTTCATGTGACACAAGTCTAAGGTCTTCGAAAAATTCAGGGTGTGGAAAGTCAAGTGGAAAATCAAACAGGGAAGAAAAATTAAGTGCCTCAAGTCGATATAATGGGACCGAGTACAAGTCGAGAGCCATTTTGAAGTTTTGTGAGAACCACGGGATACAACGTCAATCGGATCATTAGAAAGACTCCACAGCAGAATGGGGTGGTAGAAAGAATGAACAGAACTATAGCAGAGCGGGCACGGTGCATGAGGCTAAATGCAGGGTTTTTGAAGGATTTCTGGGTAGAAGCAGTGAGCATGGCAGTTTACATAATAAACAGGTCACCGAGTACTGCTTTGGGTAATAAAGTGGCACAAGAGGTGTGGACAGACAAAGAAGTGGATTACTCGGGTATGAGGATCTTCGGATGTCCAGCCTACGTACACGTTCCAGGTGATGAGAGATCTAAGCTTGATGTCAAGTCTAAACAGTATATCTTTCTTGGGTATAAGAAAGGTGTGAAGGGGTACAAGCTTTGGGATCCGAAAGCAAAGAAGGCAGTGATCAGTAGGGATGTGGTTTTTGACGAGGCTTCCATGGTTAGGACACAATAGGAAGGTCAGAAAATCGAGGCTGGTGGAGATACCGACAAACAGCAGCAGGAAGTTCAAATTGAACTGGAGAGTTATGAACTGGAAATTCACCACCAGTGGAACAAGAAAATCAGCTGCAGCAGGACGAAAGCATAGCCGCAAGGAGACCCAGACGCACTATCAAACCGCCGGAGAGGTACAGGTTTGATGATATGGTTGCATATGCTTTATCTACTACTAGTGGGGATCCGCTCTACGTTTGTGAAGCTATTGCCCGATTCTGAAAGGACGATTGGATGGAGGCCATGGTGGAGGAGATGGAGTCATTGAAGAAAAATAAAACTTGGGAATTGTCAGAATTTCCTGAGTGAAAGAAACCAGTGGGGTGCAAATGGGTGTACAAGAAAAAAGAAGTTGTATAAGAAAAGGAAAAGGAACGATTTTAAGGCTCGATTGGTAGCAAAGGGATACTCGCAGAGGAAGGGGATTGACTATGATGAGCTGTTTTCTCTGGTGGTGAGACATACCTTAATCAGGATTATTTTGGCATTGGTGGCTAGCTATGACCTGGAGTTAGATCAGCTAGATGTAAAGACAGCCTTTTTTCATGGTGATTTGGAGGAAGTAATATTCATGGATCAGCCTGAGGGGTTCAAGCAGCTGGAGATTGATTACATGGTATGCAGGTTGAAGAAGTCACTGTATGGGCTGAAAAAGTCTCCAAGATAATGGTACAAGAAGTTTGATTCCTTCATGATCCGGGTTGGGTTTACTCGATGTGAATATGATTGTTGTGTTTATGTGAAAAGTCTTGAGGATGGTTCTAGTATTTTTTTATTACTGTATGTGGATGACATGCATGCTTATTGCTGCAAAGAGCATGGTTGAAGTCAACAGGTTGAAGAACTTGTTGGGAAAGGAGTTTGACATAAAGGACTTGGGTGCCGCTAGGAAAATACTAGGGATGGAGATTCACAGGGATAGAACAGTTGGAAAGCTGTGGTTAACATAAAAGAATTATGTGGAGAAAGTGTTGGAGAGGTTTAGTATGGCTAATGCTAAACAGATCAGCACTTCATTGGCGAGTCACTTCAGGTTATCTACAGCATAGTGTCCAAAGTCGGCTAAAGAGATTCAGGATATGTCGAACGTGCCCTATGCGAGCGCAGTTGGTTGTTCGATGTATGCGATGGTGTGTACAAGACCTGATTTGGCATATGCAGTCAGCACAGTGAGCAAATACATGGCTAATCTAGGTAGAAAGCACTGGAAAGCTGTTAAGTGGGTGTTCAGATATCTGAGAGGAACGACAAATCATGGGATTATGTTTGCGAAGCAACAAGCTCAGATGTCAGTTGTAGGGTATGTGGATGCGGATTATGCTGGAAGGTTGGATGATTTGAGATCTACAACAGGGTATGTGTTTACACTTGCAGGTGGACCGATTTGTTGGAGATCCATGGTTCAATCTCTAGTAGCTCTATCTACTACTGAATCTGAGTATATGGCATTGGCTGAAGCTGGCAAGGAAGCATTGTGGTTGAAGGGTTTTGTGAATGAGTTGGGCATAGATCAAGGTGGAGTACAGTTGTATTGTGATAGTCAGAGCGTCATTTACTTGGCAAAGCATCAAGTGTATCACGCAAGGACCAAGCATATTAGCGTAAGGTTTCACAAGGTGAGGGAGCTGATAGCTACTGGGGATGTGATATTGGAGAAAGTGCACACTTCTGAAAATACAGCTGACATGTTGACAAAGACTGTTACTGCGGATAAGTTCAAGCATTGCTTGGACTTGATCAATATCTCTGAATGTTAGTTTGGAGGATTCCCCCCAAGATCGGATAGGACAAGTGACTTATCTTCAGAATGGACGAGGTTATTTGTTAAGGTGGAGATTTGTTAAAAACTTGTGACTCATAATATAGAAGTCACTGGAAAAGGCTAGTCTTGAGCATAAGCGGAAAGACGACGATGACTAGCCCATCGAGTTATAGCGAAGGTCGATGCAGTCGGCAGGGAGTTTTTCTAGGCTATTTATTATAGGGACATTATGGGTAATTGAGACATAATGTGAAGTAGGGTTGGAATAGGATTAGTAGTTATAAATACTATCTATTGTAAAGCCCTATATAATCAAGGAATCATCAATAAACAACAAGCCGCCTGTGGAGTACCCAAATTAGGGAACTACGTAAATCTCTTGTGTTATTCTTAATTCTCTATCGTTTGTGTGCGTGTGTGTGATCTTATATTCTAACAACAAGCCTATGATCATTCATAGGGATTTGAAGCCCAGTAATGTTTTCTTGGATGATGCATTCCATGTTAGGGTTGCGGATTTTGGACATGCTCTGTTTTTGACTGATGGTGAAAAGGCACTCACCGGTGAAACAGACAAGTACTTAATTGATTGACCATTTTCAACATTGTGACAACCCTAAAGTTATAGAATTAATCCGGTGAAGTTAAAAATTGTTAGGTCACATGTCATGGCTATAAAAAAAATGTTGTATATCAATTACTAACATTTAAACATTATACTTTAAACATTATATCAATTACTGACTATTCAAGTAGGGTATAACTTGTGGAACTAAAATTTTTATTTGTAAAAATATATATCAATTACTACATTTAAACATTATTTTTCTCTAATTTTACAAGAACATACGTATACATGGCTTCGGAGGTGATGAGATGTGAGCCTCACAACGAAAAATGTGATGTCTATAGCTTTGGGATTATACTTAACGAGCTCGTAAGTGGTGAACATCCCTACATTGAGACAAATTATGGTCCTTCAAAAGTACGTATAAAATTAAATTAATATATTATACGACGTTTTTGTAATTAATAAATATATTTAATTACATGCATTAATATTTTTATGGACAGATTGCTTTGGAAGTTGCAGAGGATAAGTTAAGGCCAGCAATTATAGAGCAGCAAGATGAAGAACTGAATGAGCTCATACAACTTTCATGGGATGAAGATGCTGCAAATAGGCCTACATTTACAGTAATTACTTGTCGTCTGCGAAAGATTCAGAAGAGATTAATTTATGCAATTATATATATATATATATATATATATATATATATATATATACTCCATCTGTTTCAAATTAAAAAATTATTGTTGACTTTTGAAAATCAATATATATCACAAATTGAGATGATTCATTAAAAATTATGAAATGTGTTGTGACGCCCCCAAAATAGGTATACATCACCTATTCTGAGTTGTCAATACATGGTACGTAAACAACTACAACTTTATTATTACAACTCAAAAGCTGTGAGTTTGAATACAAATATTATCTTCAGACAATATCTATACTCAAATAAATCCTCATCACATTTATTGATACATTATTTTACAAAATGGTGAGGACTACTAAACAATTCTTTCTAAAACCTTCATTCCATACCCCACTGTACTCGCTTATATTCTCGCCTCACGAGAAGAAAAATGGAACAAAAGGAAAAGGGTGAGCTCAACTAGCCCGATAAAGAATATTATGACTAAGATAATATACAACAAATTACCGTTAGTCTTCAACAGGAAAAAAATCTAATAGAATACAATAGACAACAAATTTTAAATCAATATTACAGCGAAATAATAATTCAATAGAAGAGTTAAGTAGAGAATGCAAACTACTATCTTCTATGTATGAATTTAAAAGTTCATCGTCTATCTTTTATCCTGTGACATCAATCAATATACATCTGGAATCAAATATTCATCTTTGCACTACAGCCAAAGATATTCATCGATTAGTCATGTTCATCTAAACACTGCTCATCTTTGCACTACTGACAAAGATATTCTTGAAATCATTCATCTTTTGCACTACTGAGCCAAAGATATTCAATAATATCATCATTTAAGGCGAGGATGATGAAAATATTTTAAAAAACGAATCCAAAGAAACAAAATGACAAGGATTAAGGATTAAGGATTAAGTACTTTGTTTTATCCACGTCCAAAAATACCTAAAAAATAATCATAGGGGTGTAAAATTCAAGAATGATCAAAACATGGATACAATCAAAGCTAGTATCCGAATAGATATTTTAGACGAAAAGAAAAACTTTCATTTTTCTATGAATAGTGTCAGTATCGTGAATAGTATCGTATCGTGAATAATGTAAGTATCGTGAATAGTAACTCAACACCAAAAGATAGAAATTCCACAAAAACATCTTCACGCTTCATGAATAGTACTCATGAATAGTAACTAATCGTGAATAGTAACTCATGAATAGTAACTCGTGAATAAGAACTCATGAATAGTAACCCAGACATGAAAAAGTTCCAAATTTGATAAAAGTTCCAACCAATATTTCAAAGATAATGATATTGAAGAAATAATATCATTTGAGAAAAAAATAACATCCCTTACCTCGAAAGATTAGTACTTCTAATTTGGAATCTGGGATATAGTCTTTGAAGGAACTTGCACCATCTAACAATACTCAAAGTATACTCAAAATACTCACAAGAATACGCTCGATAATATAGAGAGAAAACTTGATTTAAAGTGTGATTTTCAATTCTAACCTAAGCACCCTATTTATAGAAATTGCTTAGAACACCAAAGAAAATTTAATAAATTAATAATATACTTATAAAAATTTGCTACGCATGCCTAGAATCTGATTTCAGATATCAAACACATGCCACATTCTAGAAAAAGTAAGAAAAACGTTTTTCTAATTTTAAATATTTTAAACTTCCAAAAATCAATTATTTGAGACTTGAACTTCAATAATTCATAATAAATAGCCCTTTCATCAAAAAATTCGAATCTCGCGAGTTTTATAGGAAATTCAATTCTCTACAACTTTGCGAAGAAAGTTTTCCAAATTCCAAATAGAAATTGACCAAATCCATAAACGGCGATTTTACATTTATAATCAAATTTCATTCAATAAATGGGGTCCACCAGAGCATGTTTAACATGTTTTAAACATTTATTGCAACAAAAATACTCTTCCTCCTCGTATATACTCATATATCCCACATTCGTTGTAAAAATATCACCATTATTATATTATTAAAATATAATAATATATTTAAATAATTATTTTATCGAGAAAAAGATAAAATTTCAATTTTCAACAATTGTCACATTAAAATTTTCTCCATCTATATCCACATAAAATCAATATTTTCCTCATCATATGAATCAATAATTAATTATTCACAAATAATATTACAAAATCACAATATTAACAACCTGAGCGGTTCAGGAAAGAGGGGGCTTTCCAATAAGAATTTCTCCTTCTTGTGCCGCAATTTAGGTGACCAAACCTCTCCTTAGATGTAACTTTCTAGACATTGCCAATAATGTTATCTAATAATATTATTCGGATAATATGAATTATTGCTTCGATAATGAAAAATCTTTGTGTAATGACAATTATTGAAACAACAAATGATATAAAATATCAACGCAAAGAATTATTAAATCAATAAAATCTTTGAGCGGTAATTACTGTAACCATTATTGAGTAGTGCCTTCTTCACGTAAGAATCAATAATTGAATTGCGATCTGGTGTCTTCTTGTGTTTTAACCAATTTAGTATTTTAACAAGATTAGCAGTAACAACTACTATTTGTTATTTTTAAACAACTCATATTTGTCGTTTTCTTCATCCAATCTCTTTCCGTTATGGGGCCCACACATACATTTAGCTGGCAAAGTATGCGAATATTCCCAGGACATCATTTAATATTCCACGACCAAACGAATATTCCCAAACAACAATGAATATTTTATAACCACTTGCTTATTTTGAAATATTTGCATATTTTACCCCTAACTATCCACATTAATCAAATCAACCCTTACTATTTCAAAATAATAAATAGAAAATTAAATTTCATTAATAATAAGTTGGGGTCTTACAACCTCCCTCCTTATGAAATTTCGTCCTCGAAATTAACGTACGTACTGGTGTTTGAAAAGGTGAGGATACCTCGCTTTCATTTCCGTTTCAATTCTCGGTCATTTCCTCTATAGCATGATTCCTCCACAAAACTTTAACTTGTGGTATGACCTTTCTGGCGTAGGACATGCTCCTTCCTATCTAAAATCTTGGCCAGTACCTCCTAAATACGTTAAGTCTTGACTATCTCGTCCATGGTTCAACTCAATAACGTGGTTTGGGTCTTTCACATATTTACTGAAGTACGATATGTGAAACACATTATGAACACGAGACATACTTTGGAGGTAACGCGAGTCTATAGGCTACATTTCCTACTCGGTCAAGAATTTGAAATGGACCATAAATCGTGGATTGAGCTTTCCTCTCTTCCCAAATCTTGTAACTCCCTTCCATGGAGCAACTTCGCAACAATACATGATCCCCACACACTAAATTCCACGTCCTTTCGATGAAGATCCGCATAACTCTTTTTAGTCGATCTTGTCTTTGTTTATATCGTTGTCGAATCATTTGGATCTTTTCCGTAGTAATCACGTCTTAACTCTGGTCCTAACAATGTTGCTTCACCCACCTCGTCCCAACATACTTTGGAAGCGACACTTTCGTCCATATAATGCTTCAAATGGAGCCACACCTATACTTGCACGATAATCTGTTGTTGTAGGAAAATTCTACCAATGGTAAATACTTATCCCAACCGCCCTTGAAGTCTAGGACCACGAGTCTTAATAAATCTTCAAGAGTTTGAATAGTCCTTCGATTGTCCGTCTGGTTTGAGGATGGTATGCGAAGCCAATAAATGTAAATCCGTGCCCATAGCTTTTTGCAAAGCTAACCCAAAATCTTGAAGTGAATCTTGGGTCAAGATCCGAAACTATGGATACAGGCATGCCATGAACCTCACAATCTCATTCACGCATACATACTAAGCAAGACGTTCAAGTGAATAAGTCTCCGTGTCGGCAAGAAATGTGCGGACTTGGTTAATCTATCAACAATAACCCAAATAGCATTGATGCCTGAGAAAATCGTAGGAAGACCCGTGAATTGAAATCCATGGTAATGTGTTCCCACTTCCATTTGAATCTCAGTGGTTGCAACGGACCCTTAGGTACTAGATGCTCGCCTTTACCTTGACAAGTTAAACACATTGAGATAAACTTTGCAATCTCTCTCTTCATATTGTTCCACCAAAATGTATGTCGAAGATCACGATACATTTAGTACTTCCCAGGATGGATTGCAAATGGTGTATTGTGTGCCTCCATCATAATCTTGTACTTCAAATCGAGTCGTTAGGAACACAAAGTCTAGGAGTGGACTCAAGTATTCCTTCTTCATCAATTCTCGCTTAGGAATAGCTCCTTCTTGTACTTTCTTCTTCTCATGCGCATCGACTCAAGGGTCGGTGGCTTGAAAGCGACCTTAACTTTTTCTATTAAAGTTGGCTCTGTCGTATACTTGACATCATCGCACTTATTCCCCTGCATATGATCTTCTACTCAATGCGTCGGCTACCACGTTAAACTTTTACGAGGATGGTATTGAATAGTGTGGTCGTAGTCTTTTCAATAGCTCGAGCCAACGTCATTGCACGCATGTTGAGTTCTTTTTAGTAAAGAAATATTTAAGGCTTTTATGGTGAATATATCTCCACTTTCTCCCCATATAGATAGTGCCTCCATATCTTTAAGCAGCAAACGATTCTTGCAACTCTAGATCATGAGTAGGATAATTCCTCTCATACTCTTTAAGTTGTCGCGAGCATAGGCTATGACTTTCCCACGTTGCATGAGAACACATCCTAACTCTTTTGCACGAAGCATCATTTGTAGATAACAAATCCATCCAAACCGGATGGTATTGTTTGAACAGTCTTAAAATAAGTCTCCTCTTAAGCTCTTGAAACTCTTCTCGCATTCTTCGCTCCAAACGAATTTTGTATCCTTCCGAGTTAGGCGAGTTAATGGAGTAGCGATTCGAAAAACCCTTCCACGAATCTCCGATAATAACCAACTAGACCCCTGTAAAGCTACGTGCTTGGTCACACTGAACTTGGTTGCTCTGACTTTGTATTGCTTCAATCTTCGTCGGTCCACGGATACTCCATGTTTTGACACCACGCGTGCCCAAGAAATGCTACTTCCTCGCCGAACTTCGCATTTCTTCAATTTTACATATATATTGTGTTCACGAAGCCTTTGGAGTACCGACTTCAAATGGTGCTCATGATCTTCACGACTTTTGGAATATATGAGGATGTCATCAATAAAGACAACAACAAACCGATCCAAATATTCCTTGAATACTTGGTTCATCATATCCATGAAAGCCAGCGGAGCATTAGTCGGTCCGAAAGACATGACTAAAATTCATAATGCCCGTCATAGAGTTCTAAAGGCGCTTTGGAATATCCTCGGTTCTAATCTTGGTGATGATATCGAGCGAAGATCGATTTTGAAAAGAATTGTGCCCTGCTGAATTGGTCAAACAAGTCATCAATACGAGGTAGAGGATACCTATTCTTAATAAAGTGACATGGTTCAATTCGAGATAGTCGATACAAAAGTCGCATACTCCCGTCTTTCTTCTTTACTGAATAAAACAGAGCACCCCAAGGAGATGTCTTAGGGCGAATGAAACCGATGTCCAACAATTCTCAGAGTTGGACCTTTAACTCCTGAAGTTCAATAGGAGCCATTCGATATGGGGTTTTAGAAATGGGCTTTGTACGGTGTTCAAGATCAATAAAGAATTCAACTTCACGTTACGGGGGTAGGCCAAGGAAGTTCTTCTTGAAATCGTCGGGAAAGTAAATAACAACAGGAATATTATTCAAATTTGGCGTGTCTTTATTCAAATCCATAACATGGGCTAAGAAAGCTTGACATTAGTTTTTCAATAAACGAATAGCTTTATGATTAGATATGATAATGATTGATTTTAATGGTTTAGTTGCTTGAATTAAATACAACAAAAGGGTTGGTTAGGAATATAAAACTAACAACCTTACGAAAACAATCAATTTTGGCATGATGAGTAGTTAACGATCAATCCTAAAATCACATCAAAAGCAAGTATCTTTAAAGAGATAAGGTCAACGGTTAAGGTAATGGTGCCAACTTGAATCAAACAAGATTTATAAGCGATGGATGTGATGAAAGTTTCTCCTAATGGAGTTTCCACAGATGGACAAAGTCTAATTTCTCCGAGTCAAGTTTAAGCGTTGAGCACATGCGGAGAGAGATAAATGAATGGGTAGCACTGTGATTATCAAGTAAGGTATAAACTTGTAAAATTTATAAATAGCTTACCCATGATCACCTCGTTTAGGTTCCTCGCATTATGACCGATCCACAACAAACGCTTCTTCCAGGAATCGTTAACTTTGACTTTTACGGGATAGTCTTTTGAGTCACCGTCCCCATTGAACTAGGTTTCGCTCTTGTCTGATCTCGGCGATATGTCCTTCCTTTCCACAATTATAGCATACCTTGGTATTGTGGCGCTTTGATGATATGTCCCTCTTTTTCACATTTATAGCATATGACCAGGTGGTCATTCTCCTCCCACTAGAACCCGATTCTTTCTGTGACCTTTATGTCTTCACATAGTCGTTGTTAAATCTCCTCTTTTTAAAATCTCCTCTGACTCGCTTTCTTCTATTTTCATGGCCATGATTACCACCCGAGTGGTTACCATTTTGTCCGTCTGTTTCTTTCTCCATTGGTTATCATTATTCATTGGCTTCGCTATCTACGTACGATCCACGGGTTATGGTCCCTCGGTTGAACATACTAATTATCTCGCTTCTAACAATTGAGCCTCATTAACAACATCCTGAATAGAGAAAAATTTATTAGAAATGAGATATTGTCGTACTGGGGTTTCAAACCTCTCTCGAAACATCCGTATCATCGTTCCTCATTCTCCACCAAATGAGGTGCAAACTGGATAACTCTGCAAACTTTGCCTCGTCTTTGAGACACAAAATCATGTTGTTTTGTTCTAATCGATGAACTCCACTTCTTTCATATATAGCGAACACTTTCGGAAAGTATTTGTCATTAAATAATTTCTGAAATGTCTCCCAAGACATCTTTGAGTCCGGTGGATGGATGCGTTTACAGACTCCCACCAAAGTGATACGCTTCGCCATACGGAACATAAAGGTGGCGAATGGAACCTTCATTCCTCCGTGCATCCTAAGACATCGAATATCTTGTTAATTTGTTTGACCCATGTTTCCGCCATGATCGGATCGGCTTTCCCTTAAATTCACGGTGGTCCCAACTCTTTGAATCTGCTTGGTTGTGACAACCCGTGAATTACTATCATTTCCTCCACCAGATTTTGAACACGAGTCTCCTCGTCGATTTTGCATGAATCGCAAAAAAGCTTCTAAACATCCCCTCGTTCATCATCTTTCGGTGGTGTTGTTTATTCAGGGAGGAACATTGCCAACTGTTGCGTTCTCCTCGTTGGTGAGTCTGAGCGTCTCCACGGTCTCATTTCCATTGTTAATATTCTCGATCGACATTTTCAAATACCGTCATAAAACAAGGGTTAATTAAGGAAATCAATATATCACATAATATCCTTATATCTTGACTCAACTAAAAAAAAGCTTAGGTAGGACACACTAGCGAAGGATTTACTCGTCTCTCCCCTCCTAGTTCTATTCCCCATCTCCGCCATGGAGATCATATCCTAAGCTCGATACCAATGTGGCGCCCCCCAAAATAGGTATACATCACCTATTCTTGAGTTGTCAATACATGGTGCATGTAAACAACTACAACTTTATTATTACAACCGTAAAAGCTGTGAGTTTGAATACAAATATTATCTTCTGCACAATATCTATACTCAAATAAATCCTCATCACATTTATTGATACATTATTTTACAAAATGGTGAGGACTACTAAAAAATTCTTTCTAAAACCTTCATTCCATTACCCCACTAAATACTCGCTATATTCTACTCGCCTCTACGAGAAGAAAAATGGAACAAAAAGGAAAAGGGTGAGCTCAACTAGCCCGATAAAAAGAATATTATGACTAAGATAATATACAACAAATTATCGTTAGTCTTCAACGGGGAAAAATCTAATAGAATACAATAGACAACAAATTTTAAATCAATATTCACAGTGAAAATAATAATTCATTAGAAGAGTTAAGTAGAGAATGCAAACTACTATCTTCTATGTATGAATTTAAAAGTTCATCGCTCATCTTTTATCCCCGTAACATCAATCAATATACATCCGGAATCAAATATTCATCTTTTTGCACTACTGGCCAAAGATATTCATCGATTAGTCATGTTCATCTAAACACATGTTCATCTTTGCACTACTGACGAAAGATATTCTTGAAATCATTCATCTTTTTTTACTACTGGCCAAAGATATTCAATAATATCATCATTTAAGGCGAGGATGATGAAAATATTTTAAAAGCGAATCCAAAGTGAAACAAAATGACAAGGATTAAGGATTAAGGATTAAGGATTAGTACTTTGTTTTATCCACGTCCAAAAATACCTCAAAAATAATCATAGGGGTGTAAAATTTAAGAATGATCAAAACATGGATCTGAATCAAAGCTAGTATCTAGAATAGATATTTTAGACGAAAAGAAAAACTTTCATTTTTAGATGAATAGTGTTGTGATCGTGAATAGTGTCGATAGTATCGTGAATAGTCTTGATATCGTGAATAGTAACTCACAACAAAAAGATAGAAATTCCACAAAAACATCTTCACGCTTAATAGTACTTATGAATAGTACTGAATAAGAATCATGAATAGTAACTCGTGAATAAGAACTCATGAATAAATAACCCTGACATGAAAAAGTTCCAAATTTGATAAAAGTTCCAACCAATATTTCAAAGATAATGATATTGAAGAAATAATATCATTTGAGAAGAAAATAACATCCCTACCTCGAAAGATTAAGTACTTAATTTGGAATCTGGGATATAGTCTTTGAAGGAACTTGCAGACGAATCTAACAATACTCAAAGTATACTCAAAATACTCACAAGAATACACTCGATAATATAGAGAGAAAACTTGATTTTACGGTGTGATTTTCAATTCTAACCCAAGCACCCTATTTATAGAAATTCTTTAGAACACAAAGCGAAAAATTTAATAAATTAATAATATAATTATAAAAATTTCCTACGCATGCCTAGAATCTGATTTCACCCATCAAACACATGCCACATTCTAGAAAAAGTAAGAAAACGTTTTCTAATTTTAAATATTTTAAACTTCCAAAATCAATTATTTGAGAGCTTGAACTTCAATAATTCATAATAAATAGCCCTTTCATCAGAAAATTCGAATCTCGCGAGTTTTTATAGGAAATTCAATTCTCTACAACTTTGCGGAAGAAAGTTTTCCAAATTCCAAATAGAAATTGGCCAAATCCACAAGCAGGCGATTTTACAAGTATATAATCAAATTTCATTCGATAAATGGGGACCACACGACATGTTTAACATGTTTTAAACATTTATTGCAACAAAAAATACTCTTCCTCCTCAGTATACTCATATATCCCACATTCGTTGTAAAAATATCACCATTATTATATTATTAAAATATAATAATATATTTAAATAATTATTTTATCGAAAAAGATAAAATTTCAATTTTCAACAATTGTCACATTAAAAATTTTCTCCATCTATATCCACATAAAATCAATATTTTCCTCATCTTATGAATCAATAATTAATTATTCACAAATAATATTACGAAATCACAATATTGACAACCAGGCGGTTCCTGAAAGAGGGGCTTTCCAATAAGAATTTCTCATTCTTGGCGCATGATTAGGTGACCAAACCTCTCCTTAGAGCGAAACTTTCTAGACATTGCCAATAATGTTATCTAATAATATTATTCGGATAATATGAATTATTGCTTCGATAATGAAAATATCGTGTAATGACAATTATTGAAAACAACAACATATAAAATATCAACGCAACAATTATTAAATAAATAAAATCTTTGAGCGAGTAATTACTGTAACCATTATTGAGTAGTGCCTTCTTCTTACGTAAGAATCAATAATTGGTGCAATACCATGTGCTCTTCTTGTGTTTTAACCATCGAGAGTATTTTAACAGATATTAATATGTAATAACTACGTTTGTTATTTTAAACAACTTATATTTGTCGTTTTCTTCATCCAATCGCTTTTTTAGTTATGGGGCCCACACATGGGCTTTTGTTGTAAATCGATTAATATTCTCAACGATCACGAATATTCCACGACTAAACGAATATTCCCCACAACAATGAATATTTTATAACCACTTGCTTATTTTGAAATATTTGCGTATTTTACCCTAACTATCCACATTAATCAAATCAACCCTTACTATTTCAAAATAATAAATAGAAAAATTAAATTTCATTAATAATAAGTTGGGGTCTTACATGTGTAGTACTACCATTTAAGTAATTTACAATATTCACTACCGTATTGACAAAAATTAAAAGAATCCGCATTAATTTTAAATTTGAAAATGTCTTAAGTTGACAAAAAAGAGAGTCAATAATGATCTTATATGTTAGAATAGAGAAGTACTATGTTCCAAATTATAAGATCATTATTGACTTTTGAAAGTCAATTTCAAATAATTAATTATGTCGGCTAATTACTCAAATTCAGACGGAATAGCTATGTCCGACGGAATATTCCGTCAGAATTAAGACTTTTTCTTGTAGTCAGTCTGTCTAATTACTTAATACTTATGTTGAAATTTTTTGTAAAATCCCAAATTTTACAAATAAAGATTTAAATTTCTCGAATTTTTTTTGAATATTAAGGTGTGGATTTAATATAATGTTATAGTTGTGGGTAATATTTATAAATTTTTCAAAGTATGCAAGTTGTTATATTATTCAATTGGTCGGGGAATATTCTTTGTGTCGGGAAATATTCGTACGACGGCACAATCATTGGTGGACCCCACAACAGAATTATTGTCGGATTGAGAAAACGACAAAAATATTTTTATGAAAATAACGGAGGAAGTTTTACCTGTTATCTTTGTTGAACTACTCAGTAGTAAAAGCACAATGAATATCTGGCGTGGTTGCATAGTAGTACACTGTATTGATTATTGATGCTTATGTGAGAAGTCACTCAGTTTTATTCAATTATTACTCTGATGAGTTCTTGCGTAAGTATCTCACGTTATTTGATTCAATTATTGTTGATTGTTATATATATATATATATATATATATATATATATATATTATTATATAAGTTTTGTTTTATTAGTATTATTAATGTAATAAAATGTAAAAACTTTTTATATAAAAATGAATACTTTTATAAAGTTATTCGTTTTATTAAATTAATAGTAAAATCTTTTATATAAAAACAAAATACTTTTATAAAGTTATCTGCTTTTATTAGACAATAATTAGATTATATTATATTTTATTATGCATAGTATTTGCATAGTACTGCGATAAGGCTCTGCATAGTGTTTTGCAGTAGTAAAATCTTTTTAAAAGTTATTCGTTTAATTAGATTACAAATAGAATATATTATATTTTATTGTAAACCAATCTGACCGTCTGTTTAAAAGTAAATCGATCTGGATAGTTCATGGATTGGTTACTTATTCACCCATTCTTCTATAAATAGAAGCTCATTCCTTCATTATTTCTTACGAATTCAATTTGAAACTCTGAAAGAGAAGTCGTAGAGAGAATTATTCTTCTATAATCTTGAGCGTATTTCTTTAGCGTTTAAAAAAGCTTTGAGCGTAGTCTGCAAGTTTCTTCAAGTATATCCAGCCTACTACCGCTTGAAAGTACTCTTCTTTATAAGGTAAGGGGTATTATTTCTTTCGTATTCATGAAGAGAACTTCATTATTTCATTATTTATTATTACATTGGAATAACATGTATCTGTGATCACCCTATACTTGGTGAAATTCTTCATTTATTCCATTCTTTATTATTCATTTGGAATATCCTGTTTTGTGCGTTCTGTGGGACTTGGTTCCGCCTTTATTATTACATTGGAATATCCATGCTCATGCGTTTTTTTGGCGGACTGGTTCCGTTATTTATTATTACATTGGAATAACTCATACATGAAGTACCGCATGCATGGTGATTTCATTGTTATTCCATTCTTTATTATTCTCATTGAACATCCCGTCGGTGCGCGTAATTTCACTGACTGTTCCGTTATTTATTATTCATTGGAATAACTTTATCTGTCTGCAATCTGCACCGTATGCATGGTGATTTACATTGTTATTCCATTCTTTATTATTACTGTTGGAATGTCCCATCCGGTGCATATTACGCTTGACCTGGTTCCGTTATTTATTATTCTGTTGGAATAACCTGTCTATGTGAAGTACCGCATGCATGGTGATTTCTTTTGTTATTTTATTTTTTATTATACTCAGTTGATTAAGGTTTTGACTTCTATACTCCATGAAATTAGTGGAATATCCTTGATATTTGCGCTTCATCCAGTATCTTCTCATGGAAATATTCTTCTGAGCATTCTTGAATTTTACTCTACAAAGAAGTATCATGTTGACAATTTGGACATTATTAGTTCCTGGATAAATTAATTCTTGAACATGTTTTATTGAATTCTTATATCATTGTCATCATCTTCATGTTTATATTATGTTGAAATTCATTTGTGGCACTTGTAGTGCATAGATGGACTTGGTATGATTATGATCGTGGATTATTCTAATAATCATGACCGTAATGTTACAAATGATGTGGAAAAAAGTCCTCATTGGCTGTAGTGCATTAATGGACGCTTTTTGGTATGATTATGGCTATGGATTCTCTTGACCAAGGAGCAAAGATGAATATCCTTGGCGTAGTCACGCAGGATGATGTGGATTATTTATTAAAATTTGAGTCTCAAATGATAAAAGTGATGAAAAAACCTTTTAAATCATAAAAGATAGTAGATTTTATTCTCTACTTGACTCTTTTAATGGATTGCTTGTTCACCAAGCGCAGCTTAAACTTGATGTATGTTGTATTTTATCGGTTTAACATTGTTGAAGACTAATGATAATTTATTCTCGCATTATCTTAGTCATAATATTTCTTCTTGGGCTAGTTGAGCTCACCTTTTTCCTTCACCGTTCTCTTGAGGAAATGAGAACGTGGCAGAGACTAGTCGGAAACGGAGTGTGATCCGGATGATAGTATTAGTAGTCCTCACTATTCGTTAAATAGTGTGATAATAAATGTAATGAGGACTTATTAAGAGTGGATATTATCTGAAGACAATATTTGTATTAAAACTCACGACTTTCTTGTTGTATATTAAAGATTGTATTTGTATTTTGTACCATGTATTTGGCGACTTCGAATAGGTGATGTATGCCTATTTTGGGAGTGTCACATTTTTCATTACTTCTCTTACTACGATGACAATTATTGATTTAATAATATGAAATATTGTACAATTGTAACAATTATTGAGTTAGACTACTATGCAATTGCTATTGTAATAATTATTAAAGCAATAATATTAAATATTGTGTAATACCATGTTATGTTGTGGAATGTCGTGTGCCACTGTAAAATACCGCGTGCTACTATACTTTTATCACATGGTATATAAACAGTTAAAAGTGATAGTACCACATATATATTGACAATTTTTTTTTATTAAAAAGGCTATCTCTATCGTTTTCGGTATTTGAAAGTTACGTCATCGTGGGGGCCACCAATGATTGGTTGTTTCGGCAACGTCTTACTTTACCGAATATTCCCCAACAAAACGAATATTTTTCGATATACTTTTTATTATAATTTGCACATATCATCCTTAATTTTATTATTTTATCAATTTAACATCTTACTGTTTAGAATAATAATTATAAGAAAAAATTAAATTTTATTTCATAAAAATTGGGGTCTTACATTTTAAGTTGTATATTTTGCTTGTTATTTAATTATCCTTTAGATGTCTCTTTAATTCTCAATTACGGACTAATAAGTTATATTTTTAATTGTACCAACAAGGTGGCAATGCTGAGCATGGTGGTGATGCCTTGCTTGGGGGGATGATAGTGATGATTTTCAGACAACAAAATAACACCGTCACTCTCCGTCCGATAATCCTCCTCACATCGGTGGTAGTACTAGATTGATTTAATTTTTGAAATCATTGTAGTTTAATTTATCTCTATTTAATTTAGTTTAACTTGATTTTTGTAAATCATTGTAGTTTATCTTTATTTAGTTTAATTAGTTTTGTTTTGTAAATCATCGTAATTTTAAACAATTTTTTGTTTAACTTATCATAAATTAGTTTATATTTGTTATTGTTGGGGATATGTATATATGTTGTTGTTGGTATATTTACGTTGTATGTGTTCTTGATATAGATTATTATATATGTTGTTAGGATAAAGTAGATTTACAGGTACAAATTAAAATGTGGTTTAAAAACTTGAAAACTGAAAAAACAAATAAAAATTAATTTAAAAAATTATTATTTTCGATGAAAATTCCGTCTGAAACAATCTTGCATAATTTACTAAGAGAGTGACACGTGGAGGCTTTCAATTTGACAGAGTTATTCAATCAAAAATATTTTCGCCGGAAATAGCTTATATTTGACGAAGTGGTAATCAGAAATAATTCCATCAGAAATAAATAGTTCCGACCAAATTGTCGACGGACTGATCTCTGATCAATTTATATCCAACCGAATTTCCAACAAGAAACTCTGTCGGAAATACACCAACTTTGACGGAATTAACTTATTTTCGATAAAAAAAAATTCATTAAAAAAATATATATTTTATTGTAGTGCTCTTTAAAAATTTTGAAACACTAAAACTTGCATAGAATTATACTTTTTAAATTTTTTATAATATTTATTATTAATAAATTAATTAAATTTAAAAGAATCTACGCCAATTTTAATTTGAAAATATTTTAAGCTCAATTTAAAAAATTAATAACTCTACGTCATATCATATGAAATGAAGGGAGTATATAAGTATGGTCGATGAAAGATTAGTAACTCTAAATCAATTGGCTCATTTTTTGAATGTTTAATGGAATGCATGCAATTATTATTATTTCTAAGGTTATAATTGAAACTTACAAAAGTTTCAGAGACGAAATATATTCTTGCAAAGTTAAATTCTTGATCATCGCACACTACTGATATTATTTATTCTTTTCTTTTATTTTATTTTTTTTGAAAAAATATTATGGGTTCTGACATTTCTGTACGCCTGTACGGACTTATATTAAACATGATACATAAATTTCTTTTTCAAAGTTGATATAATTTGATGCTTGACCCCAGGTATTGGGTGATTGAGCAAAGCACTAAAAGAAAGTGACCGAAAATAAGAATAATACTCCAGAAAGCACTATCAAACGTGCCATCACAAGAGCCATGAATTTCTCTCACAAAATATTCCATGTTCATAATTATGTTTGAGAATTTATCATTCACAATCTTCTCTTCTCCCACTAATAATTGTGTTAAAATATTGAAATTATACATCATATATAATTAATTATGTTTGAGAAATATTTCTCACAATCTTCTCTTACGGATAATTATGTTACATAAAATATGTCAAGTGAATAGAAATTATATATCGAAAAATAATATAAATAAATAAATTCACACAATATCATATATGAACACGGTTCAATGAATATCAATATCATCATTATATAAATACGGCTCAATAAATAAATAAATTCACACAATACCTAATTGACAATGAATAGGTAACGAGTATGTTCGCTAATTCTTTGGAGTACCAAATTGTTGCGTTGTGGTACCACATCAATTCACACAATACCATATGTGAACACGGCTCACAAATAATACTTAATAATTCACAACAAGAACAACACGTAAATATTTGTCCCAAAATATCTATGCATAATGCATGCATGCTTATCCCCTACATTTAATAATGTGATTTATCCCCTCAACCTCCCTCTCCCTCTGCATTTTATAAGTGGACCTCCCTTTAATTTAATTTTCCACGGGTGTTGATTATATTTTTACCTCAACATAATCATTATTTATAAAAAAAAATTCGCTCCTTCCACTTTATTAGAGAAAATCAATATATATATATATATATATATATAAAAATGAGAATAACAAAATTATTGATTGTTCTTGATAAAAGAAATTCAGGTGCCGCCTTATATACTAATAAAAAAACGTAATGACAAATAATAAAATTTTGTGAAATAAAATAAAAATATATCTTAAATTTTAAAACAAATTGAAACATGGAATAATATAGAGAAGCCGTATAATGACAATAAATCTCTTAAATTAATTTAAATATGTCGGAGAATTTTCTTTATTTCATTTTTATGAGATCTAAATTAATTTTGGTACAAAGTGGTGGTGCCATCGCTAGTAGTAGCATCACTGTCACAGCAAATACTGCATATTGGTCTACTGTTAGCCTTTTAATGGGTTGGTACGGGTTTGGCATGCGAGACGACCAGATAGCATGTCAAGTCAAGTCTTAGCACTTATTTATGGGGCAAAAGGCGTGTGCGTCTTGTGCGATGTCATGCAGTGAAGTCTTGGCGACAATCGGTAACCCAACACTTTGGCGCATATGGTTGGCAAACAAAGCTTGACACTTAGTCATTTGAGCAGCAATGAGCAGTGTTGTGCAGCAGTGGGCAACACTAAGCAGCAAGTTGGGTCATTGATGCAGCAAATGGGCTATGTCAGAAAACTAACAAATCTACATAGTTTGCATTATGCTTCCTCAGACAAGTCTGATGTCTAGTGCTGGCACTTTGAAAATTTTCATAAGTGCTACTATAAGGGAGTGCTCCGTGAAGGTCACCTAGGACCATGGGCAGGTGTCATGGGCGATGCGTGTTGGACGTTGGGACATTGTTGGGCCCCCCTACAACAATGTCTAACATCGAATTGGGTTGCTTGGATCGAATCAAAGACCTTGTCATGGGTGGAACATGACTGGGCAAGAACGTTGCTGAGCGTGGCATCGGTTGGGCATGGCATAGGCGTGCGCCTAGCATGTCAAGGCATGGCATGGGCGGAGCCCAGCATGCAACAAAGTTAATGGATGTGGATGGGCTGGACGTGCACAGCAAACTTGGACAGCACCTCGAGGCAAGTGTTGGGCTAGATGAAAATTCGTGGGCCAAATGGACAGCATCTTGTAGCAACATGATTGGGCAACTTCGTGGGCTGAGACAACAACAATGTGGGCTGACACTAGTGGGTGAAGGACATCAAAAAGATGGGCTGACACAATGAGCAGTTTGGATTGGATGACTGGAGCATGACCCAACTGACTGGCAGTTGTGGGTAGTAACCTTCATGCACATGACCGGCATGTCTCCGTACCCGATTGCATATCATGGGCGCTTAACACCTCATCGGTGGGCGGTTGATGGGCGATTGACATCAAGGGCGCACACATCTGCTAAGTGGACGATTGAGGAGCGATTGATGGGCGATTTGCACATCATGGGACGCATACATCTCGCTAGTAGGCGATTGGCGAGCGATTCTTGATTCAAAATATTGATTTCCTATTTGTTCTGAATGACCTAGCAGTTGGGGGTGTCAACTGCAGCCTAATGTGTATATATATGTACAGCCAAGGGCTTGGCTAGGTAGAGAGATCACTTATCAAGTGTAGCCTGCGAGCCCTAGTCAAATATTGTAATCCTTGTTATTGAGTAAGCAATAAAAGGTTGGGACGTTGTCCTGTAAACACTGTTGGCTTGTGTGATTGACAAGTTGTTGACTGGTTGGGCGAACCAGTGTATCACAAGGAGGACATAGACGCGAAGAAAAATAGTGTCAAATTGTGCACCCTGTGTGACAATTGGTATCAGAGCTTCGTTAGAGAACGATGACAAACAATAATATTCAGATCAATGAACTGCAAGAGAAGTTCCAAGCGTTGAAAACTTATGTGGGCATGCGATTGGTTGGTGAAGAAGGTTCGCTGGCAAACCAGTTCAGAGCATCATCTGCTCTCCTGGAGAACCTTCGTGCTGAAATTGTTGAACCTGTCATGGAGTTCAATAAAAAGTTGGACGACATGGCTCATGCCATGCCATCTTTTCTGTTTTGCTATTACCACTCTTTTAGACTACAAGACAATACACGTTCTGGAAATTATAAATTACAAATAATACTGTCCAAAATAAAAATTGATTCATTTGTTTAATCAGTTCACGTTCACTTTTGGAATGAATGACGACTGAGTTGATAGAGAAAAGGTAATAATTTAATTAATGATGGAATAATACTTTTTATACACAAAGTTACAAAAATCATATTCCATTATTAGTTTGCTGGGTTATATCCATCCATCAAGAAAAAAGTTTTTTTGTCAGTCATTCATTCATTTTATAAAATGGTCCAATTAATTATTTTATTATCATGCTATAATACTAAATTAATAATTTATTATTTTTTAGATTATACATGAAATTAAAATATATGTTTGTATAAATAATACTCTTTCTATAAAAAGAGAGAATAAAGCAAATGAGTTGGCTTATCAAACTATAACACTAATTATCGTATAAGCAAATTTGTCCTCAATTGATAAATGACCACAAAATTTTTGGGTCACATCAATTCAGACTCAAATAATCTTATTATCACATAAAAAAAATCACATAATATTGACATACACATACGTATATATTGTGGACCTCATATATATAAGCGAGGGATATAATATACATGTGTGTATATATGAATATTATGTGATTTTACATAGTCCCATATCATCTATTTTGAAAACTTTCTTTGTGTATATTAGTGCATGTTGGCTTGAAATTTAGTAACTTGGTTAGGGAAAAAGAATGGGCTTATGCACATGAAGATTGCTAAGGGATTGTGCTAAGCCAAACTTGGTTCTCGACCTTAATACACCCTCGTTGTGGAGCTCTACTACTATATATTCAAAGCTACTTTTCTCCTCTTTTAATATCTTAACAGATACTCTCTTTAATTTTATATTTTCTTTATCCTCTAACAATATGTCATCTTTATTTTTATCACCTATAGTTTAACTTTTCATTTACCTATGCAAACCTCTTTTAATATCTTAACGGTATACTCTCTTTAATTCTTATATTTTCTTTATCCTCTAACAATATGTCTGTCTTATTTTTATCACCTATAGTTTAACTTTTCATTTACCTATGCAAAGGTGTTTTGGTAATACATTATAATTTTAATGGATAATTTTAGGAGTTATAACTTCCTTAATTCATGTGAAAAAATTTTAGATGTCATATTTAAGAAAGAGTACTATTGAAAAATTGATATATTCATCATGAAAATATCATGATCTAATATAATGATAAATTCTTTCTCATAATATACGTGTAGAACTGATTTACTGTAAATATAAAAAAAGAAGACTATAAAAATAATATTTTTTCTAATAAAATAACAATCCCCATATTACATATATACAAGACCATTTTAGTAATTTAATTAATGTTGTAATTGAATTTGAGAGCGTCATGATCGATAATTTAAAGCTATGTTTGTTTGCAAAATTATAATCTCGAGATTATAATCTATGTGATTATAATTCCAAGATTATTAATTCTAAAATTATAATGCCAGGATTATAATTACAATCTAAAAACTATTAAGTCATTTTATAATTTCTAGACTAATATTCCCAAATTTAAATTTGAAAACAAACAAGACACTTGAGATTAATAGTTCTATCCCAAATATAATTCTTGCAAACAAACATAGCCTAAGAATAAAAGATTTCCGGATTAAAACATGCTCATCATTTTTGTTTTGCGAATTATAAATAACGAATATTGTAATTTTGTAAATTATGAATGTAATATTGATTATAAAAGTTTATTTTACTTTATCTACTACAAGTATTTCAAATTAAAAATATTAGTCATTTATTACTTCTCAACAAACGAGGGAAGACACAATATCTAAAACACTTTAAGTGATAAAATAGAATAAAAATAAAATAAAAAATTTTATTTTGTATTATGATAAATTTATGCTAAATTATAATATATTTGAAAGTTAATGGTTCCTATTAATTCAATAATTAACTTTCCACTTAAGGGTTCCTATTAGTTCAATCATTATTAACTTTTTCCATAAGTCAATTTTTTGAGATATTTGAGAGTTCATGCTCTTTCTTTTCTGCCTGTCCTCTATAATTAATGATTAAAATTCATCTTAAACATTAGAATAATAATAGAGTTTTGTATTGTGATAAATTTATGTCAAATAATTATAATTAAAAACATATTAATACATGAGATTAGATAAAATTATAAAACAAATCTCACTTAGTATATATCTCTTTAAAAGGATTACAATTAATATTTATCTACGTAATTGACAATTAAAAATTCATAAATATTCACAATATATATTTTCTATAATAATATATGATTCCTTTTTAATTTCTTCATATACCATGTATTCACATAAAATTTAATATTTTGATGATATATATATATATATTATATATATATATATATATATATAGTAGGACTCAACAATTTTAATAGAGATAAAATAAATAGATTAATGACAGGACCTCAACAACAAATGCGAGTATAAAAGAGTGAGATAAAAGAGACTTAAATAATATAATACGGAAGCAGTAGATTAGTATAAAATTTAGTGGGCAAAATTAATGAAATACTTATTGTAAGTTGACACATTTTATTGATTACATTATTAAACTTTTAAAATTTTAAATTATCCCACTAAATTAATTATTATTTTGAAATTGGGTCATTCCGTAAAAATAACGGACGTTAATTTTGTATGGACAAAACTAATAAATTTTCACCTTTGAAGTTGTACGCGCTTTTTACGATTACACAATTGAACTTTTAATTTTTTAAATTATCCCATTAAATTAATTAATATTTTGAAATTGAGTCATTATGTTACAGACCTCACGAGTGTTGAATCGTTTCAATTTTTATCCTAGGTGGACGCGAAAAAGAAAAAAAAACAAATTTGATTTATTCTCTCTCTTCCTTCCTCTCATCTCTCTCTTCTCTCCCTTCTTCCAAATCAAATAGATTTGCGATTTTCTCTATCTAAAATCTATGAAAATTCCTAAATCTGAATACCCAAAATATTGAATTGAGCTTCAAAGTTCAGCATTAGATATAACAATAGAGTTTGAATCCCCAACAACAACAAATGAAGTAAATTAAATGACATTCCAGTAGATTTTCTCTCTCTCACCTCCGACTACCAGTAGTCTTATGTCTTCGAACTCCTTTCATTCACTCTCGATCGCCTCCACAAGGTCCACTCCTTCCCCAATCTCTCTCTATATATATCTATGTGTGTGTATATATATATACATGAAGTAGTAATATTTTGTTAAATTGATTTTGTTAGAATTTTATTTATGGTTTGATAGGAGCCTGAGTTTTTACGGATGGATGCGAAGATAATTCAGAAACAGATGTAAAATGTTGTCAATTATCGCGTTTTCATTTCTACGGCTGATGCATTGCTTTTCATTCGTGAGAAAAAAAAAATCTATTGATAAACATCTGAGATTAGAGTACCCAAAATATTTTGATTTTTTGATTCCACTTTCAAGTTTTTTATTATTTTTGTCACATAAGTAATATTTTTATTTTTGAATTTCTTTTCCAAAGCCACATAGATAAAAAAAAATTAATGTTTGCTTAATTTTTTTTAACCGAATGACATAATTTCAAAATATTAATTAGTTTAATGGGATAATTTGAAAAATTAAAAGTTCAATGGTCAGTAAAATATGTCGACTACAATGAGTAATTAATTGGTTTTGTCAATAATAAATTAAAGTTCGTTTATTTTTTTTTAACGGAATGACCCAATTTTAAAATAATAATTAATTTAATAAGGTAATTTGAAAAATTAAAAATCCAATGACGTAATTAATAAAACTTGTTTATTACATTGGGTATTTCATTAATTTTGACAAATTTAATGATTCCAACTTAATCTACTCTATTTTGAAAGGTGCTATTAGTCTAGTTTATTTAAAGTTTGTACAAAAAGAAGTTAATTGTCCTTTTATTAGAGTTTAAGGTTAGGTCATGTTTGATGCAACTTTAACAATTTAATGGCTATTGTTTGCCCATGAAATCTGAAATTAATTGAATTTTATTACTCAAATCTCCAAAAAGGAAAAGAAAAAAAAAATCTCCAAAATGTTGTTGAAGAAATTCTTGTTGTTAGTGAAAATTCGCAAGTGAATTATTTTTATTTTTATTTTGATAATCGGGAGTTTTAATTGTAGTCGGACTAATCTCCACAAACTCAGGACAACCTTTTCATACGGACTTACGCCCGCGTCCTCGAGGTCTCATGAAGCATTTTTCTAACCTTGACAAATTATTACTGGTGATTCGATCCTAAAACGTTCGAATCTACTGATTCGTCTCGAAAAATTATTATTTTCACAAATGTTTTTCATTAAGTTCGCTTTGATAAGAATACGAGATGGATTTACTATTTACCTAAAGTAAACTTGTGAAGATATTGATAACACTTGTAAATATCTTATACTTGCAAACTATGGGGCGGGGCGGGGCGGGGCAGGGGGGGGTATAGAAGAATATGTGCCCAAGAATGAAGACGTTTAGGAGGTTGGTGGGGTGGGTAATGTCCTAATGGGTTCTAACACAACTGCCGTTTCATGTTTCGAGTGTGTGCACCAAAATGAATTACTATTTCCGACTTTATTTGCATGGGGTGTATTGTCTATATCTCGATGGACCACAGGAATTATACTGCAACATAAAATGACAATTTTCTTAGCTGTATTTTTTTAATAAAAATTAATTTGTTGTATAGATTGTTATTTTTATATAACCTTCTCTCACCTAAATAACAAATGAATTAATTTATACTCTTTTTTTTTTTTAGAATTTATATTATTCAGTGTTCTAAAAAGTTGTTAGTCGGTCCCATTATCATGGTTTTAATGGCTACCACTGAAGAAGACTAGGATTAATCGGAGATTAATCGATTAAATAATTTTTAATTATTTTTTAAAATATATATTATCCTTCCTCCTTCATAAGTTATGAGTAAGTAGGATAACATAAAATATAAATCATCAAATAAAAATATGAAAACTAAGTAAAACCAAATAGTTTGACACTAAGTTCAAAACCAATTAACCAAATGAAACTAAATAGCACAAAATCAATAGTCAATCACTTCTCCTCCTCCTCCATATCACTCCACTCCAAGACTTGCTCTCCATCGGACTCAAACTCATAATCCTCATCTTCCTCTTCGTTGTCATCATCTCCCGACATAAAAACTCGCTTTCATCTAGTTCTCGCATTTATTTATACCACTTCTTCTAGGTAGAAGGATCTCATCCGCTATTTTTTTCCAATTTTTCCCGACTTCTTCCGATTTTTTCCGACTTGTTCCGATTTTCCCCTGATTTGTTCCGATTTTTGATCTACTCATGATCGACGACGACTTTTTCGACTGAAGGCGACTTTTCCGACTAGTCGTGATTGAGCCCACTAAGTCGACCAGAGATTAAATCAAAGGACTGAGGCTCTAGTCGAATCGTTGAGGCTCAAACTCGAACTTAGTCAATGACTAATAATCGGTAAAACTAAGTGACTTTTAAAACACTGATATTATTGCAATTTAATTTTAAGGATTCATTTCATTTTAAATGTTAACGGGTAAGAAACTTGAGGAAAAACTATGGGACACTTGTTTTCAATCTATAACTCTTGGTTAATTTTTTATGTAAGGTCACAGCCTCACATGTTTGAATTTATTACTCAATCAAAATTAATAAGACGTTACAGATTGAAAGTTATTTTTTTTAAAATTGATTAAGTAAAGAAATTGATATTTTTCACGTGTTAAAATAATATTTTTATATAAATTCTCTCACATGTAAGTTAAATCCACTCACTATTTATGTAGGGATGAATCATGTAAAAATATTACTAATGTTTTATATTAAGTAATTAGTGCATTCACTTTATTATAACTCTTCTCAATTTCTCTCTTTTCTAAAACAATGCCAATGTTTTATTCATTTATAATTAAAGATGGTAAATAAGTTGATTTAAAAGGTAATGAATAAAATTTAACGGGTAATAGGTAATTAATGAATTAAATTGTTAGTGGATAATTTAAATAAGTTAATGAATAAATTTAAATGAATATGAATAAAACTCATCAACCGTAAATATGTCAAAAGTAAGTTTTTCCACTTTCTCTAGCTATTATAAGAAATCAAAAAATCAAATTCTAGCTATAATTATGTGTGTGTACACACACACACACACACACACACACATATATATATATATATATATATATATATATATATATAGAGAGAGAGAGAGGGGGGGGGGTGGGTGGAATTGAATTTTGGTTCTCACTACAATCGAAGCTTATCTCTGCATCTTCAATGGAGTCTGCATTATTTCAACGAGGACCCTGATTAACTCCACAAATTCACTTCAATCTCTTCTTCTTGTTCTCCGCAAAGAAGTTTGTCCGCCGTGGTGGTACATCCAGTTCCGTACATCTATTGTTTAGGTTTGTGATTTATGTGTTTTAAGTGGGTAGAACCATTTAACCATTCCTTATTTATGATTACCAATTTAATCCAACACACTTAAGTAAATGAATAATTTTACCCATTAAATCAAAGGTTTAATGGAGGGGTTGATGGGTTGGGTTCAAAATTGCCAGTTCTAGTTATAGTAGTAAGTAATTATTATTATGGTCTATGTAGTCTACCAGTTCTAAGTAATTGGCGTCTTAAATATGAACAAGAACATAGTACCTGATTGCTTAACCTTTCTATAAAACTCTAGCTCCCAATCTGTGTTCCTCAATAGAAAGACCTCCGTTCTATCAGCCCTTCCAGTCAGTTTTGCTCTATCGGCTACTATTTTCCGGTAAGAATCTAGCACACTTTTTTTGCAGTTTTGATAATACCCAAAACCCAGCTAGTCTATGGATTTGTTTTACGCTCTGTTTCGAGTTTTAAAATGGATCGGAAAATTTAAATTTTCTTTCCAATTTTATGTTTTTAGTTTTTTAATAAACGGAAAAGAAAAGAAATGGATAGAAAATTTAATTTCTTTTTTCGCCAAAATTTTCCCGTCCAAAATTGATATTTGAGCGAAAAAGAAATTAGAATAAGTAATATTTTATAATTCTCATATTATCCTCAACTTTTAATATAATAAATTTTAAATTACAACTCATATCCTCAATTTTAAATTTTCTATTCTTTTCTATTAAAAACTCAGAAACAACACAAAGAAAACTTCAAGTTTTTTATTTTTTTCTTTTCTATTCTAATTTAAGTTTTCTATTCTTTTCTTTTCTGTTCAAAACTCAGACACAGAGTGTTAGTTACCCGCTGATATTGTGTTTGGATTTATGGACTATATAATATGGGGGCCAGCGTCAGTCCTGGCTGGCACTGTTTAAAGACTAAAGTCTATTGATTTCCCTCCGTTTGATAAAGGGTTCAAATTTAGAATTTTATGAAACTATCAGCAAAGGAATGTTGCTGCGGATGGTATGAATTATCCGCAACTACTGAAGACTGGAGTTTCATCAGTGCTAGTATGAAACCCAGACTCGCTGAGGTTCATACTACCTAAGATAACGAAGACATGAAATCAGAGCAATGGAGAAACCGGTTGTTTTCAAATGAACAAGTCTTGGCTCCCACACGTACTCTAATTTCAATCCTCCTTACTTTTTTATCAATCAAATTTTAAAATTCAATAACCTTTTTTTGTACTTTAACACCTCTGATATGTAGATTTACAATTTTGGATTTATAATAAAAGAGCAAGGATCAAGTGCATATCCCTTATTTTACTCACCCATGCTCACTCCTCTTTAGTGACGGACCCGGCGACGGTTTCGGTCATACAACCGTCGTCTATACTTTTAGCGACGGACAATATATAGCGTCGCTAAAAGTATAGACGACGGTTGTATATGACCAAAACCGTCGCCAGATCCGGCATTAAAGGGGGGTGAGTAACACGAAAGTAAAATAAGTGTATGACTCGATCTGAATTTATAATAAAAAGATGTTGAATTTTGAAGTTTGATTGGAGAAACAGAGTTTTGTTTTAAGAGAAAGACAATAAGTGATCTGAATTTCTATTTTTTAACTTCTTACAAAACATTAGTTGCGGATATTTCAAACTATCAACAATTTCTAACGGATAGGTAATTTAATAAAATTTTAAATCATGAACCTTCACTCATGACCTAGCGGTGGTAAATGGGTTGGTTCTAAACATTGGGGCCACAGCCCTAATTCATGTCCCATATAATATAATATTAATGGCCAACCAGAAAATTCCAAAGAAGTGATGATTCAATTTGTGATTTAGTAATATGGTGCAAATAAGTTACTTTCAACTTACTCACGGGTCCCAATTAGTTTAATCATTAACTTTCCCCCATAATGTCACAGTTTTTAGGATATTTGAGAGCTCAGGCTCATTCTTTCTACCTGCCTTTTAGCTTTAATTTGCATGATGAATGAATAAATTTACAATTTTTTGTTTTGTTTAATTTGCTAGGGTTTAATGGATGCAAATGTTATGAGTTCAAATAGTGGGGAAATTAGCATGACCGAGGGAAATAAAAGCGGTGAAGTCGTTGTAATGATTTATGGTAAAGAAGAAGATGAGAAGAGTTCACTCCACCTAGTTTCGGGTGATTCCCACATTGAAGCTATGCAGTTTGCACCATTGAGGTGTCCTTCTCCAGAGACTGCTAGATTCAGTCCAAGCCCCAACAGGCCTCCCAAAATCCCCACAAACGAAACTCTAAGTCGACGAAAATCACTTGCCAGGTCAGTGTACTCAAAACCCAAGTCAAGATTTGGAGAACAACCTGTTCCTGTTGATTCAAATATTTTCCAAGAAAGTAGCCCATTGATACAAGATTATATAAACTCAACTGGTAGTAATTCATCTATTAAAAATATGTCTGCTTGGGCCTCACCCAATAGTAGAGCGGCTTCCCCTCATACTTCATTTAAAGAAACATTTAGGAGTGTGTCGATTACTACTCCAAGGACGCCGTTTATGGCATCACCAGGAGGAGTGGACGAGGATGAAGAGATTTACAAAAAGTGAGTATTCAAATAAATTGAAGTATAAAAGGGTGAAAATTAAGGCTTTGATCGAGTGGTTAGTCTTTCTATTGATTTTGGGGAATTTGATTGCGTGCTTGACCATTGATACGTTGAAGCATACAACGTTCTGGAGTTTGGAGGTTTGGAAATGGTGTTTGCTTGTAATTGTGACTTTTTCTGGTATGTTGTTTACAAACTGGTTTATGCATTTTGTGGTTTTGTTGATCGAATTGAACTTTTTGTTGAGAAAGAAGATGTTATATTTCGTTCACAGTTTAAAGAAAAGTGCTCAGGTCTGTCTTTGGTTGACGCTGATACTTATTACCTGGCTTTTGTTGTTCAATCATGGGGTCAAGCGATCGGACACTGGCAAACGGGTTTTGCATTATATAACTTGGACTATTGTTTCTCTGCTCATTTGCTCATTCTTGTGGCTTTTTAAGACTTTGTTTCTTAAGATGTTAGCATCATCTTTCCATGTGAACAATTTCTTTGATAGAGTTCAGGAATCAATCTTCCATCAGTATGTTCTCCAAGTCCTATCAGGGCTTCCACTTCTGGAGTTTGCCGGGATGCTTGGGAGAACAAATAGCAGTATTCACTTTAGTTTCCAGAGCACGATTAAAGGAAAGCAAGGGAAGGAAGAAATTAAAAAGGCGGTTATTGACATAAACAAGCTTCATCAGCTGAAGCGAGAGAAAGTTTCTGCTTGGACAATGAAGATGTTGGTTGATGTGATATCTAATTCAGGGTTATCCATCATATCCAATGCCCTAGATGAAAGTAATTTTGACGGGAACGGTGAACGGACTGATAAGGAGATAGCCAATGAGATGGAGGCAATTGCCGCTGCCTATCACATTTTCAGAAATGTGGCTCGACCTGGTTCCAAGTGAGAAATATTTGTCTCGAGGATGTTTCTGATAAATGATATTTCTTATAGGCCTCCCCCAAAAAAAAAAAAAAAATCCCAAAAAATTCTAATTTTCCCATTCCCAAAAATGCATAGGTACATTGATGAATTAGACCTGAGCAGATTCATGATTAAGGAGGAGGTCGATCTTGTGTTTCCTCTGATTGATGTTGCTGAGATGGGACAGATAGACAGGAAAGCTTTGACGGAGTGGGTGGTAAAACTTTTATTCCTTTTCTCGGATGATAGAATTGTTGTCGAAATTTCTCATTTAATTTTGTAGTTCCTGAATAGGTTTTGAAAAACTTTACTGGATTATCAGTTTAAATTAAGATTGACCAACACTAGTATAACTTGTTTAGAATATGTTTATTCTTTTGATTATTAATCGGACAAGAGATGAGAACACTAAATTTTAAAATTGAGATTTTTTCTAGATAGAATTATTGTTCTGTAATGCCACTTATACACGTCGTTTACATCTTTCTGACAACCATATGAAGACGTAATTGTGATGTTCCTTGTGCAAATGCTATGACCATCAAGTTGTGCATATACTAAATAAAGTTTTTCTAGTCCTATGGCAGGGCTATGGTATGATAGGTAACTCTCTTGTCTTAAAGAAGGCTTGATTTATTCAAGCCTCTAGCATGATTACCAAGAAACTTTATTTATAGCTATAAAAAATAACTAGCTAGAAAAGTTTTCAGCTTAGTATTGTAGAAAAGTTTACAATTCAAAACCACCCTATGGTTGATTGCAGTGACAATAAGAAGAAACACTGAGCAAAAGTGCATTAATTAACATTCAAATCCTTGTTATTTGTGCAGGTAAAGGTTTATAACGGTCGGAAAACTCTGGCGCATGCTTTAAATGATACCAAATCAGCTGTAAAGCAATTGAACAAACTTGTCACGGCGATCTTAATTATTATCATTACCATTGTGTGGCTACTTTTGGTGGAAATTGCAACAACCAAAGTACTTGTCTTCCTCTCATCACAGCTTGTTGCGGCAGCCTTTCTGTTTGGAAACACTTGCAAGAATATATTTGAAGCTATCATATTTGTATTTGTGATGCATCCATTTGATGTTGGTGACCGTTGTGTCATTGATGGTGTCCAGGTAACTACCACCAGATGCCATTTTTTTTGGTTTTATTGGAGTAATTGATTAACTGTTTTATCTGTATGCAATTTGACAGATGATAGTTGAAGAGATGAATATTTTAACAACAACATTCTTGAGATATGATAATGAAAAGATATACTATCCAAATTCAGTTTTGGCTACTAAAGCCATCAGCAATTTCTATAGAAGCCCGGATATGGGAGATTCAGTGGAGTTCTCCATTGATTTCATGACACCAGTGCAGAAGATTGGGGTTCTAGAAGATAAAATTAAAAAAGTAAGTAGCTCTATCTAATTTAAAGAAACTTCAACTTGTGACACTACAACATTTATGACGTAGTAAAGTCCATCAAGCTTCTTTGTCAGACATTCGGCAAATAAATTTTATTCTCTCTTTACTAATTTCTGAAGGGAGACTTCATTCTTTTTAAAGGGGTATCTGGTCCGCTCTTGTTGTTTTATTTGGGATTGATTGGTTTATGCCCATTAATGTTGATGATTTTTTGTATAGTTGGAGAAGGATGAGTATTAGTAGGAATAAAGTTATTACTGAAAGAGTGAAAAAAAATGAAGTTAGTTTTTGTACAAATAACAACTTATAAGCCTGCGCAACTAATTCTGACTATGTCAATACAAGAGTTGAGCTTATAGCATCCAACAATAGTTTGTGCTGGAAGTTTAATTCTTGCCCATTTCGATGTGTTAGCCTGTTAGGCAAGCAAACATGTTGTTGCTTACGTAGAGTTACCTCAAGTTTGAGCATATTATCATACTGCTTTGTATTCTGCCAAGAAGTTCCATTATTTATAAAAACCTTTCATTATATCATTGCCTTGGATTTTATGACATTTTCGTTGTGGTATTCTTAATTCTTGCATTGAATTTACAGTTTAGAACTAGCACCTGCAATTGCTTATTCACCATCTCTTCCTAGTAGAGAAGTGAAGAATGTAAGATGTCACCAGCACGATTAATATGTTTAAATTTCTAGTCTAAAGTAAAATAGTTTTTCTAAACTATAGTGGACCTTAGCAGACGTTGATAAGAAATATTTTTGAGATTTTATTCGAGTTTCTGGATCCAACAGTTTGTGACTTGTCCCTAACTCGTAATATTCTCCATTGTTTCATTGTTTGTCAGTTTTCTCAATTCTTTTGTTCTTTTGCATGGTCAGGTATTTTGAGCGAACTCCCCAATACTGGCATCCTAACCATAGTATGTTGGTGAAGGAGATTAAGAATGTAAACCAGATCAAGATGGGTGTCTATTTCTGTCATACAATGAACTTTCAAGACTTTGGAGAGAAGAGCAGGAGAAGATCAGAACTGGTCATAGAGATAAAGAAATTATTTGATGAACTAAATATCAGATACAATCTGCTTCCCCAAGAAGTTCACCTTGTCAAGTCAGACACAACCAGATGATTTAATCTCCTGTTGTGTTCAAGTATGTGTTTTCTTTTCTCTAGCCTCCAGTAAAGATGAAGGTATAAATGCGATAGAATTTTGGACCTCAAACTTAGCCATTAAATTTAAGAATTCCTCCAAGTTATTTTTTTTGCTAAATGAATTCCTCAAGTTTGGGGTCTCTAAGATCATTACCCAGCCTAAAAAGCAATTTAGTTCAAAATTTCATATAAATTTTCAAGTATTTGGTTTTGTTTGGATATTGTGTCATAAGTGCAAGAATAAATTGTTGAATACTTTATCTTAATAGTATCTTATTTGCAATAAAACCTATAATTGCTTTTTGATATCAACTCTAAGTTTATATAACCGCCTTACAAAATGCAAATATAGTAAACTCTAAGGTTAGTTCTGGATAAATTAATCGGTTGAAATAAATGGATTTATTTATTTCACCAACCATCACAGAATTGTCTCAATCACATCACAGAATCATCGCAATCACATAGCCTTAAAGCCAAGTTAGAACCTTTTTTAATACCTTAAGGTCTTGATTCAACAAAAATTTCAACAAATTCTAGTTAGTTAGATCAGACAAGCAAAATCCTGACACATGAAGGATAGGGCATATTTGATCAATAATAGTACTAGCATAACGTACGTACGGTCATTTGATAACCAACTAAAGAGACAGAAAAATGGTTCAACTTTCCCGAGAATAAACCATGGGAAATATCAAGAGAAGTGAAAAATATGAATTACCCTAGAAACAAACCGAACATTATGCAGAAATCAGAGTAATAGCAGAATTATAATCTTAACATTCCTTTTTTTTTCTTAAGCTAAATTGAAGAATTTTAAGCTCAAATTTTATAAATTCAAAGAGATTGTAACATAAATACCAAGAGGAATTTACCTAATTCAAGCTAAGCTTTTGCTCCTTCCAAATTTTGCTGCAAATTATGAGTTAGTACTTGCACTGAAACGATAAACACAAAATCAAATCAGTATACACACGTATATATATATATATATATATATATAGAAAAGCACTTAATCACCTTCTAAGCTGCTCTCTTCTTCTTGACAGATGAATGAAAAATTAAGAGAGATTTGAGAAGACGAAGAAGAAGAACAAAGCAAGGTTCAGAGTCTGTGCTTTCGACGCTGGAAGAGCACTTGACACGCACCAAAAGTGCTCCTTCGCTGTCCTCTCTCTCTCTCTCTCTCCTCTCTCTCTAGGGCAGAGTGAGTGTTAAAAGTGGAACCTACCCTACTCTGTTATGAAAAAAGACTAGATAAAATTTGTTTGAGTGTTTGTGTAAGTTTGTATTATAATAGTATCTTATATCTTTTAGGATTAATTATTGGTCTTGAGTTATTAAAATTTATTTGTGAATAATAAATAAAAATATGGAGAATAAAAGAAATTTTATTTAATTTATGCATAAATTATATTATTTGTGGCATTTGATAAGATTCAAAATTGTTAATAAAAATTATTTTTTTAGTCCATTTAATAGAAAAAGACTATTACTTATTTTATAAGTACAAGGAGTACAATTTATTTTATTTTAAAGTAAAAGAAAAATATTTAGAATTATTAAATTTTAATTAACTATTAATTTATTACTAATATGCAACTTACAATAATAAGT
This sequence comes from Panax quinquefolius, assembly GCA_020205615.1. NCBI lineage: Eukaryota > Viridiplantae > Streptophyta > Magnoliopsida > Apiales > Araliaceae > Panax > Panax quinquefolius. Next base: position 42,498,675 of record CM035173.1, read on the forward strand.
GTGGCGCCCCCAAAATAAATAGGTATCATCACCTATTTTGAGTTGTCAATAATATAGTTTAGAAACAATTATAACTTTATTAATACAACATATAAACTGTAAGTTTAAAAACAAATATTGTCATCTAAGCAATATCCATACCCAACTAAGTCCTCATTACAATTATTAGTACATTATTTTATAAAAATGGTGAGGACTACTAAAACAACTTTAGAACCATCATTCCACACCTTTGACTAAGATTATTACATTCTTGTCTCTGAGAAGAAAAATGGAACAAAAAGGAAAAGGGTGAAATTTCAACTAAATTAAAAGAATATTATGACTAAGATAATATATAACAAATTATCGTTAGTCTTCAATAGGAAAAAAAATCTGACAGACATAATAAACAACAAGTTTCAGATCAATATTTGCAGCGGAAATAATAATTCATAGATGAGTTACGTAGAGAATGAAATTAATCTATGAATTTAAAAATCCATCATCAATATTTTATCCCTGTAACATCAATCAATATTCATCTTGAATCAAATATTTATTTTTGCTTTCACGGCGCCAAAAGATATTCATCACTTTAATTATGTTATTCATCTCAACACTGTGTATCTTCTTTTGCACTCTGGGCCAAAGATATTCATAGGAAAATCAATCATCTTTTTTACCTACGGGCCAAAAGATATTCGATAATCTGGTCATTTAGGGAGTGAGGATGATAAAAATATTTTAAAGAAAACGAATCCAAAGTGAAACAAAAGAACAAATATTAAGGATTCAGTACTTTAAACAATCCGAGATCAAAAATACTTCATTAATAATCATAGTGAAGTAAAATTCAAGAATGATCAAAATATGGATACTGATCAAAGCTAGTATTCACATAGATATTTTTTTGACAAAACGAAAATTTAAATTTTCTTTGAATAGTGTCGTATTCGTGAATAATTATCAGATATCGTGAATAGTGTATTCATATCGTGAGTAGTAACCACGACACTAAAAGACAAGAATTTCACAAGAAAAATCTTACCAATATTAAAACATAATGATATTAGAAGAAATAATATCATTTTTTTAAAAAAATATTCCTTACCTCGAAAAAGACATCGTATTTCGATCGAATCTTTGGATATAGTGTTGAAGAAAACTTGCATCAGATAAAGAACACTCAAAGTATCAAAATACTCACAAGAATCATTTCGATAATATAGAGAGAAAGAGAAAAATTTCATTTACGGTGTGATTTTAATTCTAACCTAAGCACCCTATTTATAGGAAAATCTTAAAACAAAAAGTAGAAAATTTAATAAATTAATAATATATTTTTTTCAAATCTCCCTACGCACACCACCAAATTGAATTCAACCACTAACACATGTCCCAAAAATAAAAAAATGTTTTTCTTAATTAAAATATTTTAAACTTCAAAATTAATTATTTTGAAACTTGAACTTCATAATTCATAATAAATAGCTCTTTTATCGGAAAAATTCGAACCTCATGTCTTTTCCATAGGAAATTCCATTATCTACAACTTTTTAGAAGAAAGTTTTTCCAAATTCCAAAACGAAAATTGATCAAAAATTCACAAAGCGGGCAATTTTACATTATAATCAAATTTCGATCAAGAAATGGGGTCCACTGACACACAAAACATGTGTTAATCATTTAATGCAATAAAAATACTCTTCCTCCTCATATACTCATATATCCCACATTCATTGTAAAAAATATCACCATTATTATATTATTAAAATATAATAATATATTTAAATAAATTATTTTATCGAAAAAAAATAAAATATTAATTTTCAACAATTGTCACATTAAAATTTTCTCCATCTATATCCACATAAAATCAATATTTTTCTCATCATATAAATCAATAATTAATTATTCACAAATAATATTACAAAATCACAATCATCGACAACCGAGGCGGTTCCGGGAAAGAGGGCTTTCGATAAGGATTTCTCCTTCTTGGCGTAATTAGATGACCAAACCTCTCCTTAGATAAAACTTTCTAGACATTGCCAATAATGTTATCTAATAATATTATTCGAGATAATATGAATTATTATCAGATAATGAAAAATAATGTATAGTGACAATTATTGAAACAATGAAATATAAAATATCAACGTTGTAAGACCCCAACTTATTATTAATGAAATTTAATTTTCTCTATTTATTATTTTGAAATAGTAAGGGTTGATTTGATTAATGTGGATAGTTATGGGTAAAATACATGCAAATATTTCAAAATAAGCAGTGGTTATAAAATATTACGTATTGTTTGGGAATATTCGTTTGGTCGTGGAATATTAAATCTCGTCGGGGAATATTAAATGCGATGACAGCGACCATGTGTGGGCCCCATAATGGAAAGCGATTGGATGAAGAAAACGACAAATATAAGTTGTTTAAAAATAACTTGGCGTAGTTATTCTGAGTTAATCTTTGTTAAAATACTCGGTGGTTAAAACACAAGAAGATACAGCAGTATTGCACCAATTATTGATTCTTACGTAAAGAAGGCACTACTCAATAATGGTTACGATAATTACCGCTCAATATTTTATTGATTTAATAATTCTTTGCGTTGATATTTTATATTCTTTGTTGTTTGAATAATTGTCATTACACGATATTTTTCACTATCGAAGCAATAATTCATATTATCTGAATAATATTATTAGATAATATTATTGACAATGTCTAGAAAGTTCTATCTAAGGAGAGGTTTGGTCACCTAATTACGGCGCCAAGAAGGAGAAATTCTTATTGAAAGCCCTCTTTCCTGGAACTGCACAGTTGTCAATATTGTGATTCAGAATATTATTTGTGAATAATTAATTATTGATTTATATGATGAGAAAAATATTGATTTTATGTGGATATAGATGGAGAAAATTTTAATGTGACAATTGTTGAAAATTGAAATTTTATCTTTTTCTCGATAAGATAATTCATTTAAATGTATTATTATATTTGAAATATATAATAATGGTGATATTTTACAACGAATGTGGGATATATGAGTATACGAGGAGGAAGAGTATTTTTGTTGCAATAAATGTTTAAAACATGTTAAACATGTTGGTGGACCCCATTTATTGATTGAAATTTAATTATAGCTTGTAAAATCGCCCGTTTGTGAATTTGGTAAATTTCGTTTGGAATTTGGAAAAACTTTCTTCTGCAAAGTTGTAGAAATTGAATTTCCTATAAAACCCGCGAGATTCGAATTTTCTGATGAAAGGGCTATTTATTATGAATTATTGAAGTTCAAAACTCAAAATAATTAATTTTGGAAGTTTTAATTATTATTTTAGAAAAAACGTTTTTTTTTGCATTTAAGTGGGCTAACATGTGATATTAATTGCTGAAATCAGATCTTCAAAGATGGGCTAAGGAAATTTATAATATATATTAATATTTTATTAAATTTTCTACTTTTTGTGTTCTAAGCGATTTCCTATAAATAAGGTGCTTAGGTTAGAATTGAAAATCACACCGTAAATCAAGTTTTCTCTCTATATTATCGAAATGTATTCTTGTGAGTATTTTGAAGTATACTTTGAGTATTTTTAGGCGGTGCAAGTTCCTTTCAAGACTATACCTAGTATTCCAAATTTAAATACTAATCTTTCGAGGTAAGGGATATTATTTTTTTCGTAATGATATTATTTCTTCAATATCATTATGTTGAAATATTGATCCGAAGTTTTTATCAAATTTGGAACTTTTGGTGTCTGAGTTACTATTCACGATATCTGGACTATTCACGTATATATCGACACTATTCACGAGTACGACACTATTCATCTGAAAAATGAAAAATTTTCTTTTCCTCAAAAATATCTATTACGGATACTAGCTTTGATTGTATCCATGTTTTGATCATTCTTGAATTTTACACCACTATGATTATTTTGAGGTATTTTTTGGACATGGATAAAACAAAGTACTAATCCTTAATCCTTAATCCTTGTCATTTTGTTTCACTCGGATTCGCTTTTTAAAAATATTTTCATCATCCTCGATCTTAAATGATGATATTATTGAATATCTTTGGCTGTGTGCAAAGATGAATGATTTCAAGAATATCTTTGGTCGTAGTGCAAAGATGAACAGTGTTTAGATGAACATGACCAATCGATGAATATCTTTGGCTGTGGTGCAAAAGATGAATATTTGATTCCAGATATATATTGATTGATGTTACGGGGATAAAAGATAGACTATGAACTTTTAAATTCATACATAGAAGATAGTAGTTTGCATTCTCTACTTAACTCTTCTAATGAATTATTATTTCATTGCGAATATTGATTTAAAATTTGTTGTCTATTGTATTCTATTAGATTTTTCCTGTTAAAGACTAACGATAATTTGTTGTATATTATCTTAGTCATAATATTCTTTATCGGCTAGTTGAGCTCACCCTTTTCCCTTTTGTTCCATTTTTCTTCTCGGGAGGCGAGAATATAGCGATACAGCCTGGGTATGGAATGAAGGTTCTAGAGAGAGTTGTTTAGTAGTCCTCACCATTTTTGTAAAATAATGTATCAATAAATGTGATGAGGATTTATTTGAGTATAGATATTGTCTAGAAGATAATATTTGTATTCAAACTCACAGTTTCTTGTTGTAATAATAAAGTTGTAGTTGTTTACATGCACCATGTATTGACAACCGGAATGGGTGATGTATACCTATTTTGGGGCGTCCACGGTTGGTATCGAGCTTAGGGATATGATCTCTGGAGATCGGGGAATAGAACTAGGAGGGGAGAGACGAGTAAATCCTTCACTAAGTGTATCCTACCTAAGCTTATTTGTTAGTTGAGTCAAGTATATAAGGATATTATGTGATATATTGATTTCCTTAATTAACCCTTGTTTTATGACAATGATTGAGAATGTCGGTGAGAATGTTAACAATGAAAATGAGATCGTGGAGACGCTTCGTACTCACCAACGAGGATAATGTGCAACAGTGGGCAATGTTCCTCCCGTGAATAACACCACCGAGCGGATGATGAGCGAGGGGATGTTTAGAAGCTTTTTGCGCTTCATGCAAAAATCGGATGAGGAGACTTCGTGTTCAAAATATAGGAGGAAATGATAGCAATTCACGGGTTGTCACACCCAAGCGATTCAAAGAGTTGGGACCACGAATTTAAGGGAAAGCCATATCCGATCACGTATGAAACATGGGTCAAGCAAATTACCAAGATATTCGATGTCTTGGGATTTACTTGAGGAACAGAAGGTTCCATTCGCCACCTTTATGTTTTGTGGCGAGGCGGATCACCGGTGGAGTCTCATGAAGTGTACCCATCCAAATGCACTCTCGGCATGTCTTGGGAGACATTTCAGAAAATATTTAATGACAAATACTTTCCGAAAGTGTTCGTCATATGAAGGAAGTGGAGTTCATCGATTAGAACAAAACAACATGATTTGGTGTCTCGAAGACGAGGCAAAGTTTGCGAGAGTTATCCAGTTTTGCACCTCATTTGGTGGAGAATGAGGAACGATGACGCGGATGTTTCTAAGAGGTTTGAAACCCAAGATACGACAATATCTCATTTCTCATAAGTTTTCTCTCTCTATTCGGATGTTGTTAATGGGGGCTCGATTGTTAGAAAGCGAGATAACGAGTATGTTCAACCGAGGACCATAACCAGGATCGTACTGGAGATAGCGATCAATGAATAATGATAACCAACGGAGAAAGAAACAGACGGACAAAAATGGTAACCACTACTGGTGGTAATCATGGCCATGAAAATAGAAAAGCGAAATCGAGAGGAGATTTTAAAAGGGAGATTTAACAACGACCATGTGAAGACGACAGTCTTGGCGACAAGAATCGGTTCTAAGGGAGGAGAACGACCACCGGTCATATGCTATAAATGCGAGAAAGAGGGACATATCAGTCCAAACTGTCCACAACAGTTCAAGGTATGCTATAATTGTGGAAAGGAAGGACATATCGCTCGAGATTGTACGGTAGCGAAACCTAGTTCAATTTGGGGACGGTGACTCAAAAAGATCATCGAGAAAAGTCAAAGTCAACGATTCCGGAAGAAAGCGTTTGTTGTATTTCGGTCAAAATCGAGGAACCCAAACGAGGTGATCACGGGTAAGCTATTTATAAATTCTTGCGAAGTTTATACCTTACTTGATGCCGCTTACCCATTCATTTATCTCTCTCCCGCTTGTGCTCAACGTTTAAACTTGACTCGGAGAAATTAGACTTTGACCTATCTGTGGAAACTCCATTAGGAGAAACTTTCATCGCATCCATCGTTTATAAATCTTGTTTGATTCAAGTTGGCACCATTACCTTACTGTTGACCTTATCTCTTTAAAGATACTTGCTTTTGATGTTATTTTAGGGATTGATTGGTTAACTACTCATCATACCAAAATTGATTGTTTTACGTAAGGTTGTTAGTTTTCATATTCCTAACCAACCTGTTATGCAAAATTCAAGCAACTAAACCATTAAAATCAATCACCGTCATATCTAATCTTAAAAGCTATTCGTTTATTGAAAAGCGGATGTCAAGCTTTCTTAGCCCATGTTATGGATTTGAATAAAGACACGTCAAATTTGAATGATATTCTTGTTGTTATTGACTTTCTGACGATTTCACGAAGAACTTCCGGTCTACCCCCGTAACGTGAAGTTGAATTCTTTCTTAGCCATTCTTTCGGTTTTCTCCTGCTGCTTTCATGGAAAATCAAAGTATTCAAGGAATCAAATTGCAAAATTAGGTTTTTTTGAAAATCGAGTAGATAAAATCAAAACGTATTTTAAAAAATTTTTTAAAAACCAATTACCCGGATCATCCTTTATGCATATTATTAATTAAACGAAGAATAAGAAATTATGAAATCATACCCTTGTAGAAACGAGCTTCCTCGTGTGCGAAGTTCACCTCCTACTTCTCCGCGATCTCCTCAATCTCCTGTAGATTCCTTCCTTTGATCAATGTAAGCCACCCAAGTGTGTGGCCTCTATAGTGATCCACCAAGGAAGAGGAATTTTTCAAGAAGATGGGATGTTGCTCAAACCCCTAGTTTTTCCTTATCCTCAGATAAGAAAAGGGGTGTACTTCCAACTCTTGAATTACGATATCTCATATCTAATATAAGACTCTCTTATAAAGATATTATAAACCCTATTTTTAATTAAAATAAGGTATTATTTATTTAATTAAACTCTTTTAATTAAATGGGCTCCCTAATCCTATTAGGGATAATTAATTAAACTCCTTTAACTAATTTTCTTTCCTAATCCAATTAGGAATAAATGAGAGTACTAATATTAAATTAATTCCTAAACCTTTTAGAAATTAAAATAATAATAATTATAATAATATTAATAAGACTCTCTTATTAATTTATATTTAATATTTCTAAAATATTAAATAATAATATTAAGCTATTTAATTTATTCTATCACCATAGATTAAATTAAATATACTTAACATATTATTACAATTATGCCATTAACTTCTTAAATAATTATTCTTCCTTTTATGGTGTGACCCTTTAGGTTCTCCATATTAAACCCAGGTTGTGAATAAATCAATTAGTAATAATTTAATCTCATTTAAATAAATAAATTAAACAAATAATTTATTTAAATAAATAATATTTATTCTACAATAGGGATAAGCCTCCCTAAATGATCAACGACTTTCCGATAATATAGATTTCAACATTAATCATAAAAGAACCTTTTCGAGTTAATAGTTACCGTATAATTCAATCCTTCCACCATACTATGTCCCAATTAAATATAAGACATGGAATTACCACAAGTCTTATTTTATTTAATTATATGTATTTCGATTCCTAAATGAATAACTCCTAATGAATGCAAATTAGAAACTACTTTCTAATTTCATTCCACCTCGCCAAGGATTCCTGGGTCATTATTTATCGAATCACATAGACATCTCTCCTTTTTACTAGAAGTGGTAGATTCTTTATCGATCATTCATTATCTTCATATATAACTTATTACACCCAAGCATACCCTTTGATATACTCTAAGAGTCTTAAGGAATAAGTCAAAGTGTAATTCATTATATATAAGATACTATGATGATCTCAAGTCTAAGGATCATTTGTAGATTACTATCACTACAGAATTCCTATCGACGATGTAAGTAAAACTCCATTAGGTATTCCTTAGCGAGTCACGCTCAAAGAACTTATTCTCTAATAAGCACCTACATACTTGCTTTAGTGTTCCACACAAATGATCATGAGATCAATCATCCTCATCCAACGAGCAAAGAACGATGTACCAATCTATCCGGATTCACTAATCCCCAATTTAGTAATCCAATGATTGGGAACTATTTTAGTTTTAAGCTTTCTAAGAATTTAGATCTCATTAGAATGATCATCATCATTATTCTAAAAGCGCTGCTTAAAACTATGGGTTTATCACATATTATTAAAACAAAGACCATGTAGATAATAAATGCCTTTAATAAATAATTCTTTTTATTAATAAATAAATAAGATTGATTACACAAGATATGCTTTATCATCATACATGATCGGCTTGTATGCATAATACTTTCAATCTCCCACTCAGCACTAAGCCAATCGCCGTGGTATCTCATACCCATCTTCTTCTAAGTGACGATCAAACAAACCGTCAGGTTTAACGCTTTAGTAAATGGATCTCGCAATATTGTCTTGAGAGTCCACACGCCTGTGGTGACGCTCTCTTTCAATGATCTCTCCGATCAAATGAAATCGCCGCAACACGTGTTTGATTTCGATGAGACTGGGTTCCTTAGCTTCATGCAGTAATGTACCCAAAGTTGTTGTCACGTAATAAAGGCACCGGTCCTTTAATGCTAGGAACCACACCAAGTTCGGTAATGAACTTCTTCATCCAAATAACTTTCTTTTGCAGCCTTCACTTGCAATTATGTACTCGCCTCACACCTAATCAAGAATCGTTTCTTGCTTGAACTTTTCCAACTCATCGCGCCACCACCGCTTAAGGTAAACACATACCCCAAACGGATTTATCATCATCTTGGTCTGCTTGAAAACTTGAGTCCATGAAGCCTCTAGTTTTAATTCGCACTCCACCGTAGACAAGAAATACATCCTTAGTTCTTCTTAAGTACTTTAGATATTTTTCACCGCCTTCAGTTGTTCTTCTCCTCGATTCGATCGATATCTCGCTTGTTACACTAAGTGCATGAGCGACATCCGGTCTAGTACATATCATACCAGTATATGATAGATCCTATCACAAGCATAAGGAATCTTACTCATACGGCTTCTCTCTCTCGTGTCTTTGGGGCTTGCTTTTTGGAGAGATGTATTCCATGGCTCATCTAAGATTTGAGACCTCTTTTGAATCTTCCATGCTAAACCTTTTAGCATCATGTCAATGTATCGCCTTTGGGATAAGCTAAGCATCCTATTAGATCTATCTCTATAGATCTTTATCCCCAAAATATAGGATGCTTCTCCCAAGTCCTTCATGGAGAAGTGTTTAGATAACCAAATTTTAATTGTTTTGCAAGATAGAATATCATTCCCTATCGCAATATATCATCAACATATAATACAAGGAATGAAACAAATATTCCCACTAACCTTCTTGTACACACACATGGTTCATCCTCATTTTTGATAAAATCAAACTTTTGATTGTCTCATCAAAACGGATGTTCCACCCACGAGAAGCTTCGCTTTAATCCATAAATGGATCGTCAGAAGCTTATGTGACTTGATTTGTTCCAACCTTTGAAACAAATCCTCCGTCAGTGTCATATACACATCCTCCTCAAGTTTCCCATCGAGGAAGGCCGCTTTCACGCCCATCCGCCAGATTTCAGTAGTCACGGTAAAATCGCAAATCGCAAGCAAAATCCGAATGGACTTGAGCATTGCTATCGGTGAGAAGGTTTCATTATAGTCAACTCCTTGTCTTTGTTTGAAACCTTTTGCAACCAAATGGGCCTTATAGGTCTCTACCTTGCCGCCTCGCTTCCATTTTCTTTTAAAGACCCATTTACACCCAATAGGCTTAATGCCTTCGTGTGGTGAGACCAAAGTCCATACTTGGTTCTCATACATGGAGTCCATCTCTTGATTTCATGGCTTCTTGCCATTTCTCCGAGTCTTTACTACTCATAGCCTGCTCAGAATTCAATGGATCATCATCATCTATGATGCGTACCTCATTGTCATCTTCTATGACAAGTCCATACCGTCTGGTATCTTTGGTACTCTTCCGATTTACGAATAGGGTGTGGTATGTATGAATCTCTACTTGATTAGGTACCTCACTTTGATCCGTAGTATTTTGTGGTTCTTGAACTTCTTCAAGATATATCTTACTCCCAATCGACCCCTTCAAGGATAAACTCCTTTTCCAAGAAGGCGCAAGATGTTTCGCAACAAAACACCTTTTGATCACTTGATGATAGAAATAATATCCCGATGTTTCTTTAGGATATCCCACAAATCTACATTTGTCGATCTAGTCTGCACTTATCGCTTTTCAAACTTTTTGACATAAGTCGACAACCCCAAGTCTTAACATGCTTAAGATTTGGTTTCCTCCCCGTCCATAAACTCATATGGGTCTTGGGGACGGATTTTGTAGGTACCTTGTTAAGTAGGTATGCAAACCGATTCTAGGCATATCCCCGTATGAAACCGAAGGCTCAGAAAGCTCATCATAGATCGAACCATGTCCAACAATGTTCGATTTCTCCTTTCGATACACCATTCATTTGTATGCGCCCCGGTGGAGTCCATCAGAGATTATACCATTTTCTTTGAGACAATTGAGAAACTCACCACTTAAGTATTCTCCTCCTCGATCGATCAAGAATCTTAATACTCTTACCAGCTTTGCTTCTCAACTTCACTTCTCGAACTCTTTGAACTTTTCAAATGATTCAGATTTGTATTTCATTAAATACACATATCCAAATCTTGAGTGGTCGCCAAGAATGTAATAAAATAAGAATACCTCCTCGTAAGGCCGTTGTCATAGTCCACATACATCCGTGTGTACCAACGCTAACAACTCAGAATCTCTTTCTCCTTTTCCACTAAAAGGAGATTTAGTCATTTTACCCATGAGACAAGATTCACAAGTCGATATGATTCATAATCGATAGCTCTAGAGCCCATCTTTATGCAAACTGGATAATCTTGTTTCATTAATACGACCAAGTCTACAAAGTACACATGAAGGTATAATTAACATCATCTCTTTTCCTTTTATTAGTTTGTTCAATTTGAAATATATTTTCATGCAAGTCAAGTATATAAAGTCCATTTCGCAAATTACCAACACCATATAAAACATTATCATTATAAATAGAACAACCGTTGTTCTTTATTATAATATTAAAACCATCCATATCCAATACGAGATATAGAAATAATGTTTCTAATGATATTTGGAACAAAATAACAATTATTTAAATTAATGAACTTGCCTCAGTAGGCAAGTATAAACAATAAGTCCTTACAGCCTAATGCAAAGAACCTTTGCTCCATTTCCCACTCGTAGATCGACCTCATCCTTGTTCAAATTTTCTACTTCTCGACTCACCCTTGCGTTATTACATATGTGAGAACCACATCCCAGATCCAATACCCAAGTAGAAGATCGACTTTCGTAAAAATTAATTTCAATCATAAACAAACCTCGATTAGGATTCAAGCTTCTCCAAGCTTCTTCGCTTTTGTTCGCAAGATAATCCTTGCAGCCTCTTCCAAAGAACCCTACTTATTGCAATGGAAGCAAATTCTTTGCTAATCGGATCAGTTTCTTTTTCGATCCTTCACTTTCGCTTTTCCCTTAGCCTTCTTGGATTTCTTCCTTTCAAAGATACCTTCGGCCTCTTCCTTTCTTGAAGAATCATCCACCAAGAAGACATGGTTCTTCTTGATGGAAGTGACCTTCAAGCTTTTCAACATGTTAAGTAATTCGCAAGTCGACATCCAACTTATTCATGTGAAAATTCACAACAAATTGTGAGAAGGTGTCTGGAGTGATCGCAAGACTAAATCTTGACTCAACTCCCCATCCACGATTTAACTCCAAGTCATTCCAAGACGCTCAATCGATTGATCATCTTTAGGACACGAGTCTCAATCTAGTGCCCTCTGGCCATCCGAGATCTAAGAGCTCCTTAGATATTTATATCTAGCAATTCTACTTTGCTTTCACCATACAACTCTCCAAGGTGTAGAGAAGACAGAGAGCATCCATGTTTTCATGCCGACGTCAAGCTCACACTCATGGATGCGAGCATGATGCATCGAGCCACGATGCATCATCTTGCCACCGCTTAAAAGTAGCAATCTCTTCCTCGAGGTCGCTCTCAACTTTTGCAGTAGTATGCTAATTTAGGACATAAGAAATCTTTTCAAAGAAGGAGAACAATTCTCGATTCCTTAACCAAATTCGCAGTAGTTCTATTCCCCACCAACTTGTTAAGATCAAGTATGCTTCAGCAGTTGAAATTAGTGAATGTGACATTTTCAAAATTCTCGCATGTAAAAAGACAATATTTTAGCAAACATTCATTTATTAATTACCAAAATAAATTAGGTCTTATTTTATATCGGTATCTCCCACTATTTTCTTCAAACTATATTACCCTCATATATATAGTTCTAAGCAAAATCTAATTAAAGTTTTTGCTAGTGAGAATAAGGATCCCATTTCAAATATATATAGCCTTGTGGTGACACAACAAACTATATATAAATAAATAGGTAGACAACTCTCACAATTACATCAACATGTAACTCCTTATGTTTTGCCTCTTGGATTATTTTGATCAAGTGGTGACACATCCAATCAAAATTATCTAAGTTAAGTCCAACCTAGCACTTCCATATATTCAAAAAAAGAAAATATCGCCTTTGTGGTGACACAACAAAACAATAATATTGTTCAATTTTCTTTATAAGCATCAAATGTGATAATTAACATCTTAAATACTTAATACTCATTTTGTGGTGACACAACAAACTCATATTAAATATTTAATACTCTATTAATTTTATCATGCTAGAAGCTACGCTCGATATTCTAAATATCTTTGAACGCTTAAGACTTAATAAAAAAAACTTTGAGGGATTTGTTATTATTTGTCTCATCTCATTTAAGCGCTGCATGCAAATATATATATAAAATACGCATTATATTATTAAACATGCGAAGCATGTTTGCATAATATATAATATATATAATACTAGCATGCATATATATAATACTATATTCTACCCGGATTGATTATGGACTTTATTCTAGTTTGTTCACTAGAGCCACCAAGTGAACCAAAAAGGTCAAACCCTAGGGTGCAAAGAATAAACATTTAAATATAACTATTACATTTAAACCCGGCTCCATTACAAACGGGTCTTCAAGCGCCTCGATCTCGGGTCTTCTTTTCTTCAAAAAATTCTAACTAATCCTATTACATTAAACTATTTAATTTAAATAGAAACCTCGATCGCTAGATCAAGGGGAGTACATAGAGAGAGATAGAATTTACATCAAGAAGAAAACCGTAAAAGACGAGGTACGCAGAATTCCATTTAATAAAAACCCATTCATTCAAACATCCAACTAAAATAAATCCAATCATATCGGTCAATCATCCATAATCAATCCCATTTATTATCATACATATCATCATATGTATCAATAAATTAAATCATTCCATATATATATGAGTATCATTTAATGGGCAATTTTATGTCAGCATGAAATCCAATTTCAAGATTAAAATAAACTCTTTTATTTTAATTATAAAATTATTAAGATTAATATATATATATATATATATATATATATATATAATAATAAAGTCCTACTTTTTTAAACAAGTTAATGGCGGACCATTTTTTTTTTTTTACCAATAGCCCACATCAAAACCGGACTAAATAAATGAAATCCTGGACAATTAAGTATTTTATGTTTTACAAATAAAAATATATTTATTAATCTTGCTACCTGGATTCAACTTTTGACAAAAAAAATCCATGTTCAGAATCACTTCGAAAAAAAATCTAGAACATTAAAAAAGAAATTTTTTCGTAACATTAATGTTTCTAATAATTTTCCATGTTCGGTCAAATAATATATATATATATATATATATATAATAAAGACCCCACAATTAAAAAAAATAATGATCTCTCAAGGTTTTTTTTGACAACGTCGTTGTTGAAATCACGTGTTCTTTTTTTAACAATCACATGATTGTTAAAAATTTACAAAAAACATCCGTTTTTTTTTTATATATTTTCATAAAATAATAATTTTATACAACAAATTATGCCCAATAAATTATTCTAAATACATACCCATACATATATAGAATCAAAATAATTAATAATTCGCATAAAGTTTGGCTCATGATACCACCGTTAGGGTTTTCGTGAAAATCAAAGTAAGCAATCAAATTGCAAAATTAGCTGCAAGCGAGATAAAATCGATTTTAAAATTTTTCACAAACCAATTACCCTTGATCATCCTTTATGATATTATTAATTAAACGAAGAATAAGAAATTATGAAATCATACCTCAGAAAAACGAGCTTCCTCAGTACGAAGTTCACCTCCTATTTCTCCGCGATCTCCTCAATCTCCTGTAGATTCCTTCCTTTGATCAATGTAAGCCACCCAAGTGTGGGCCTCTATAGTGATCCACCAAGAAGAGGAATTTTTCAAGAAGATGGATTCAAAACCCTAGTTTTTCCTATCCTAATAAGAAAAGGGTGTACTCTCAAATCTTGAATTACGATATATCTCATATCTAATATAAGACTCTCTTATAAAGATATTATGTAACCCTATTTTAATTAAAATAAGGTATTATTTATTTAATTAAACTCTTTTAATTAAATGGGCTCCCTAATCCTATTAGGATAATTAGTTAAACTCCTTTAACTAATTTTTCTTTCCTAATCCAATTAGAATAAATGAGAGTACTAATATTAAATTAATTCCTAAACCTTTAGAAATTAAAATAATAATAATTATAATAATATTAATAAGACTCCTCTTATTAATTTATATTTAATATTTCTAAAATATTAAATAATAATATTAAGCTATTTAATTTATTCTATCACCATAGATTAAATTAAATATACTTAACATATTATTACAATTATGCCATTAACTTCTTAAATAATTATTCTTCCTTTTACGGTGTGACCTTTTAGGTTCTCCATATTAAACCTAATGTGAATAAATCAATTAGAATAATTTAATCTCATTTAAATAAATAAATTAAACAAATAATTTATTTAAATAAATAATATTTATTCTACAATAGGATAAGCCTCCCTAAATGATCAACGACTTTCCGTATAATATAGATTTCAACATTAATCATAAAAGAACCTTTCGAGTAAATAGTTACCGCATAATTCAATCCTTCCACCATACTATGTCCCAATTAAATATAAGACATGGAATTATCACAAGTCTTATTTTATTTAATTATATGTATTTCGATTCCTAAATGAATAACTCCTAATGAATGCAAATTAGAAACTACTTTCTAATTTCATTCCACCTCGCCAAGGATTCCCGGGTCATCATTTATCGAATCACATAGACATCTCTCCTTTTACTACTGAAGTGGTAGATTCTTTATCGATCATTCATTATCTTCATATATAACTTATTACACCCAAGCATACCCTTTGATATACTCTAAGAGTCTTAAGGAATAAGTCAAAGTGTAATTCATTATATATAAGATACTATGATGATCTCAAGTCTAAGGATCATTTGTACTACTATCACTACAGAATTCCTATCGACAGTAAGTAAAACTCCATTAGGTATTCCTTAGCGAGTCACGCTCAAAGGAACTTATTCTCTAATAAGCACCTACATACTTGCTTTAGTGTCTCACACAAATGATCATGAGATCAATCATCCTCATCCAACGAGCAAGCAACGATGTACTAATCTATCCTGGATTCACTAATCCCCATTTAGTAATCCAACGATTGGGAACTATTTTAGTTTTAAGCTTTCTAAGAATTTAGATCTCATTAGAATGATCATCATCATTATTCTAAAAGCGTTGCTTAAAACTACGGGTTTATCACATATTATTAAAACAAAGACCATGTAGATAATAAATGCCTTTAATAAATAATTCTTTTATTAATAAATAAATAAGATTGATTACACAAGATATGCTTTATCATCATACATGATCGGCTTGTATGCATAATACTACTTTCAAAATTCGCTTGGAGGCGAAGAATACGAGAAGAGTTTCCAAGAGCTTAAGAGAGACTTATTTCGACTGCTCTTAAACAATACCATCTGGTTCTCGGATGGATTTGTTATCTCTGAAATGATGCTTGAGGCGCAAAGGGTTAGGATGTGTTCTCATGCAACGGGAAAGTCATAGCCTATGCCTCATGACAACTTAAAGGGTATGAGAGAATTATCCTACTCATGATCTAGAGTTAGCGGCGATCGTTTTCACGCTTAAAGATATGGAGGCACTATCTATATGGGAGAAAGTGGAGATATATTCGCACCTTAAAAAGCCTTAAATATTTCTTCACTCAAAAAGAACTCAACACGCATTGGCTGGCTGACGTTGGCTCGAGCTATTGAAAGACTACGACCACACTATTCAATACCATCCCGAAAAGCGAACGTGGTAGGCGACGCGTTGAGTAGAAGATCATATGCAGAACGAGCAGACGATGATGTCAAGTATACGACAGAGCCAACTTTAATAGAAAAAAGTTAAGGTTGCTCAAGCCACCCAATCCGGAAATGATGCGTATGAAGAAGAAAGTACAAGAAGGAGCTATTTCGGAAGCGAGAATTGATGAAGAAGGAATACTTCGAGTCCACTCTAGACTTTGTGTTCCTAACGACTCTAATTTGAAGTACAAGATTATGATGGAGGCACACAATACACCATTTGCAATCCATCCTGGAAGTACTAAAATGTATCGTGATCTTCGACATACATTTTGGTGGAACAATATGAAGAGAGAGATTGCAAAGTTTATCTCGATGTGTTTAACTTGTCAACGTGTAAAGGCGGAGCATCTATTACCTAAGGGTCCTTTGCAACCACTTGAGATTCAAATGGAAGTGGGAACACATTACCATGGATTTCAAGTATGGGTCTTCCTACTACGGTTTCTCAAGGCATCAATGCTATTTGGGTTATTGTTGATAGATTAACCAAGTCTCGCTCATTTCTTGCCGATACGGAGACTTATTCCTTTGAACGCCTTGCTTAGTATGTGCGTGAATGAGATTGTGAGGTTACATGGCATGCCAAGATCCATAGTTTGGATCGTGACCCAAGATTCACTTCAAGATTTTGGGTTAGCTTGCAAAAAGCTATGGGCACGAATTTGCGATTTAGTTCTAGCATACCATCCCCAAACAGACGAACAATCGAGAGAACTATTCAAACTCTTGAAGATATGTTAAGACTCTGTGTCCTGCACTTCAAGGGCGCTTTGGGATAAGTATTTACCATTGGTGGAATTCTCCTACAACAACAAAGCTTATCGAGCAAGTATAGGTGTGGCTCCATTCAAGCATTATATGGACGAAAATGTCGTTCTCCAATATGTTGGGATGAGGTGGGTGAAGCAACATTGTTGGGACCCGAAAGTTAAATGATATGACTCACCGAAAAGATCCAAATGATTCGACAAGCGTATCTACAAACGGCACAAGATCGACAAAAAGAGTTATGCGGATCTTCATCGAAAGGACGTAGAATTTAGTATAGGGGATCATGTGTTGTTGCGAGTTGCTCCATGGAAGGAGTTACAAGATTTGGGAAGAGAGGAAAGCTTAATCCATGATTTATTGGTCCATTTCAAATTCTTGACCGAGTAGGAAATGTAGCCTATGACTCGTGTTACCTCCAGAGTATGTCTCGTGTTCATAATGTGTTTCACGTATCCATACTTCGTAAATATGTGAAAGACCCGAATCACGTTATAGAGTTAGAAATCCTGATGAGGTAAATTAAGACTTAACGATGTGAGGAGGTACTGTCCAAGATCTTAGATAGAAGGAGCATGTCCTACGCCAAAAGGTCATACCACAAGTTAAATTTTAGTGGAGGAATCATGCTTTATAGAGGAAATGACCAGGGAATTGGAAAGCGGAAATGAAAGCGAGGTATCCTCACCTTTTGAAACACACAGCACGTGACGTCAATTTTGAGGACGAAATTTCATAAGGAGGGAGGTTGTAAGACCCCAACTTATTATTAATGAAATTTAATTTTCTATTTATTATTTTGAAATAGTAAGGGTTGATTTGATTAATGTGGATAGTTATGGGTAAAATACTTAAATATTTCAAAATAAGCAAGTGGTTATAAAATATTCAGATTGTTTGGGAATATTCATTCGGTCGTGGAATATTCAGATCGCTTCAGGGAATATTCGTATGCGACAGGCTAGCGACCATGTGTGGCCCCATAACTAAAAAGCGATTGGATGAAGAAAACGACAAATATAAGTTGTTTAAAAATAACGGCAGAAGTTATTATCAATTAATATCGTTAAAATACTTTTGGTTAAAACACAAGAAGATTACCAGTATTGCACCAATTATCGATTCTTACGTAAGAAGGCACTACTCAATAATGGTTACAAAGAATTATTGCTCAAAGATTTTATTGATTTAATAATTGTCAGCGTTGATATTTTATATTCTTTCATTGTTTCAATAATTGTCATTACACAAAGATTTTTCATTATCAAAGCAATAATTCATATTATCCTAATAATATTATTAGATAACATTATTGGCAATGTCTAGAAATTTCTATCTAAAGGAGAGGTTTGGTCACCTAATCATGGCGCCAAGAAGGAGAAATTTTATTGAAAGCCCCTTTCCCAGGAACCTATCAGTTTATCAATATTGTGATTCCGTAATAGTATTTGTGAATAATTAATTATTGATTCATATGATGAGGAAAATATTGATTTTATGTGGATATAGATGGAAAAAAATTTAATGTGACAATTGTTGAAAATTAAAATTTTATCTTTTTCCGATAAGATAATTCATTTAAATGTATTATTATATTTTAAATATATAATAATGGTGATATTTTACAATCTAATGTGGGATATATGAGTATACGAGGAGGAAGAGTATTTTTGTTGCAATAAATGTTTAAAACATGTTAAACATGTCAATGGACCCCATTTATTGATTGAAATTTGATTATACTTTGTAAAATCGCTTGGTTTGGATTTCGGAAAATTTCATTTGAAATTTGGAAAAACTTTCTTCCGCAAAGTTGTAGAAATTGAATTTCCTATAAAAGTCGCGAGATTCAAATTTTCGACGATAAAAGGCTATTTATTGTGAATTATCAAGTTCAAAGCTCAAAATAATTGATTTTTGGAAGTTTTAATTATTATTTTAAAGAAAAACGTTTTTTTGCATTTAAGTGGGCTAACATGTGATATTAATTGCTGAAATCAGATCTTCAAAGATGGGCTAAGGAAATTTATAATATATATTAATATTTTATTAAATTTTCTACTTTGTGTTTACTAAGCGATTCTATAAATAGGTGTGCTTAGGTTAAATTGAAAATCACACCGGTTAAATCAAGTTTTCTCTCTATATTATCGAGCGTATTCTTGTGAGTATTTTAAGTATACTTTGAGTATTGTTAGACGGTCTAAGTTCCTTCATGACGCCCCCAAAATTAGGTATACATCACCCATCTTGGGTAGTCGATATACATGGTACAGTAATTTAAATACAACTTACTAATATAAGCTCGTCAGTGTATAATACGACATAAACTCGTGAGTTTGAATACAAATATTATCTACTAGATATTATACAAACTCAAAAGGAGTCCTCATTACAATTATTATCACACTATTTCACGTAATAGTGAGGACTACTAATGCTATCCTCTCGACCATTACTGCGCTCTCGACTCAATCCCAATTTATGTTCTCATTTCAAGAGAAACGGTGAAAGAAAGGGTGAGCTCAACTAGCCCAAAGAAGAAATATTATGACTAAGATAATGCGTAATAAATTATCATTAGCCTTCAAATGCAGTTAAACCGATAAAATATAATAAACATCAAGTTTAATCTGCGCAATGAACAAGCAATCCATTAAAAGAGTCAAGTAGAAAATAAAATCTACTATCTTTTATGATTTAAAAGGTTTTTCATCATCATTATAGCCGAGACTCACTTTAATAAATAATCCACATCATCGAATCACCCTCGCTTCTACTACCAAGGATATTCTTTAGTATCACGACCACAATTATTCATGCACTACGCCAAGAATAGTTGTGTATTCATTAATGGTCATGATCATGCCAACAATCGTCCATCAATGCACTACTACCATTGAGGATTTTTACCACATCATTTGTAACATTACGGTTAAATGATTACACCGAATAGTCTCTGGTCATAATCATACCAAGTCCATCTATGCACTACAGCCACGTATGACTTTAAAAAATATAAACATGAGGATGATGACAATGATATAAGAATTCAATAAAACAAGTTCAAGAATTATTTTATCCGTGAATTATAAACGTCCAAATTGTCAACATGATATCTTTGTTTTGTAGTAAAATTCAAGAATGATCGGAAGAATATTTCCATGAAAAGATATTTGATGAAACGCAAATATCAAGGATATTCTACTAATTTCATGGAGTATAAGTCAAAGTTTTAACCAACTGGGTATAATAAAGAATGGAATAACAAAAGAAATCACCACGCATGCGGTACTTGCATGTAAAAGTTATTCCAACAAAATAATAATAACGGAACGAAGTCGGTGAAATTCACAATTTACGGGATGTTCCAACGAGTAATAATAAAGATGGAACCAGATCCGTGTAAAACACACGAATAGGATATTCCAATGAGAATGATAAAAAGGCGGAACCGAAAGTCCTGTGTAAAACACATGCATGTGGATGTTCCAATGTAATAATAAAGATGGAACCAGTCCTGTAAAACACACGCATGTGATGATCCAATGTAATAATAATAAAAGGCGGAACCAGTCCCAAGTAAAACATATGCATGTGATGTTCCAAGAATAATAAAAGAATGTCACCAAGTATAGGGTAAACCATGTATACAAAAGTTATTCCAATGTAATAATAATAAAATGGAATAACATAAGTTCTCTTCTTGAATAAAAGAAATAACATCCCTTACGAGTACAACAAATAATATTCCCTACCTTAGAAGAACTGAAAATTGGCAAAGTGAAGTAGCGAGAATACTTTTCTTCTTTCTCTATATAGTTTCTCTGTAGTTTCGGTGAATTCGTAAGAAAATAATGAAGGAATGAGCTTATTTATAGGAAAATAGAATGCATAGTAATTAATCCATGAACGGTCTGCATTGATTTACTTTAATCTGACGGTCCATATTTAAAGCAAAATCTTTTAAATAAAATATAATATATTCTATTTATATAAAAACATTTTACTATGCAAACACTATGCAACACTATGCAAAAACACTATGCAAAATACTATGCAACACTATCATAATAAAATATAATATATTTTATTTATAGAATAACTTTAATAAAGTATTCTTTTTTATATAAAAGATGTTTCGCTTTTATTACGTTAATAATACTGAATAAAACAAAACGTCATTATCACTATAATAATTCATATTATTAATCGACAATAATGGAATCAAACCGAGTGACTTCACATAAGCATCAATAATCAATACCGTGTATTTCTACTATGCAACCACACGACATCTTTGTACTTTTACTACTGAGTAGTTCAACAAAGATCACCAGAAAAACTTTCATTTATTTCAATAAAATATTTTTGTCGCTTTCTCGATCCGGCTAATAATTCTATTATTAAGGTCCACCAATGATTGAGCCGTTGTACGAATATTCCTCGCTAAACCTAATATTCCCCGACCAATCGAATAATATAACCACTTGCATACTTTTGCAAAATTTATAAATATTACCCACAACTATAACATTATATCAAATTTATTCCATAATATTTAAAAATAATATTTATAGAAAATTCATCTTTATTTATAAAAGTTTGGGTCTTACACCTTCAAAGACTATACCCTAGATTCCATTTAGAAGTACTAATCTTTCGAGGTAAGGGATATTATTTTTTTAAGTAATGATATTATTTCTTCAATATCATTATGTTGAAATATTGATCCAAGCTTTTATCAAATTTGGAACTTTTGGTGTAAGAGTTACTATTCACGATACTCTGACTATTCACGATATCGACACTTATTCACGAAGTACGATCTTGACTATTCATCGAAAAATAAAAAATTTCTTTTCCTCCAAAATATCTATTCGGATACTAGCTTTGATTGTATCCATGTTTTGATCATTCTTGAATTTTACACCACTATGATTATTTTTGAGGTATTTTTGGACATGGATAAAACAAAGTACTAATCCTTAATCCTTAATCCTTGTCATTTTGTTTCACCGATTCGCTTTCTTTAAAAATATTTTCATCATCCTCGGTCTTAAATGATGATATTATTGAATATCTTTGGCACAGAAGTGCAAAGATGAATGATTTCTAATAATATCTTTGGTAGTAGTGCAAAGATGAATGTGTGTTTAGATGAACATGACCAATCGATGAATATCTTCGGCTGTAGTACAAAGATGAATATTTGATTCCGATATATATTGATTGATGTTACGGGATAAAAGATGAGCGATGAACTTTTAAATTCATACATAGAAGATAGTAGTTTGCATTCTCTACTTAACTCTTCTAATGAATTATTATTTCACTGCGAATATTGATTTAAAATTTGTTGTCTATTGTATTCTATTAGATTTTTCCTTGTTGAAGACTAACGATAATTTGTTGTATATTATCTTAGTCATAATATTCTTCTTGGGCTAGTTGAGCTCACCCTTTTCCTTTTGTTCCATTTTTCTTCTCGGGAGGCGAGAATATAAGCGAGTACTGAGTGGGGTATGGAATGAAGGTTCTAGAGAGAGTTGTTTAGTAGTCCTCACCATTTTGTAAAATAATGTATCAATAAATGTGATGAGGATTTATTTGAGTATAGATATTGTCTGAAGATAATATTTGTATTCAAACTCACGCTTTCTTGTTGTAATAATAAAGTTGTAGTTGTTTCGTACCATGTATTGACAACTCGTAATGGGTGATGTATACCTATTTTGGGGGCGTCACAAACGTAGTAATTATTGAATCAATAAAATAAAATATTGAACAAGAATTACTGTAACAATTATTGAGTAGTGCCTTCTTCACGTAAGAATCAATAATTGATGCAATACCATGTCTTCACGTGTTTTAACCAATTTAGTATTTTAACAAAGATTATTCAGTAATAACTACGCCTGTTATTTTTAAACAACTTATATTTGTCGTTTTCTTCATCCAATCGCTTTCCGATTATGGGCCCACATAGGTCGCTACTTGGCAAATTTAATATTCCCCGACAAAGAAAGAATATTCCACGACCAAATGAATATTTCAAACAACAATAATATATATTTTATAACCACTTGCTTATTTGAAATATTTGCGCATTTTACCCATAACTAACCATATTAATCAAATTAACCCTTACTATTTCAAAATAATAAATAGAGGAAATTTAATTTCATTAATAATAAGTTGGGGTCTTACAACCTCCCCTCCTTATGAAATTTCGTCCTCGAAATTGACGTACGTACCTGGTGTTTTGAAAAGATGAGGATACCTCGCTTTCATTTCCGTTTCCAACTCCTAGGACATTTCTTCTATAGCATGGTTCCTCCACAAAACTTTATCTTGTGGTATGACCTTCGTGCGTAGGACATGCTCCTTCTTATCCAAGATCTTGACAGTGCCTCTTTCATACGTTAAGTCTTCACTATCTCATCCTGGTTCTAACTCAATAACGTGGTTGGGTCTTTCACATATTTTCAAAGCAATCGATATGTGAAAACATTATGAACACGAGACATACTTGGAGGTAAAAGCGAGTCTATAGGCCACATTTCCTACTGCTACGGTCGAGAATCAAAAATGGACCAATAAATCGTGGATTGAGCTTTCCTCTTTCCCAAATCTTGTAACTCCTCTCAATGGAGCAACACGCAACAATACATGATCCCCAATACTAAATTCCACGTCCTTTCGATGAAGATCCGCATAACTCTTTTGTCGATCTTGCTTGCTTTGTATCGCTGTCGAATCATTTGGATCTTTTCTGTAGTTATACATACCAACTCTGGTCCCAACAATGTTGCTTCACCAACCTCATCCCAACATACTAGAGAGCGACACTTACGTCCATATAATGCTTCGAATGGAGTCACACCTATACTTGCCTGATAACTATTGTTGTAGGAGAATTCCACCAAAGCTAAATATTTATCCCAACTCCCTTTGAAGTCTAGGACATAGAGTCTTAATAGATCTTCAAGAGTTTGAATAGTCCTCTCTGATTGTCCATCTGTTTGAGGATGGTATGTCGAACTGAATCGTAAATCCGTGCCCATAGCTTTTTGCAAACTAACCCAAAATCGTGAAGTGAATCTTGGGTCACGATCCGAAACTATGGATACTGGCATACCATGCAATCTCACAATCTGATTTACATACATATGAGCAAGACGTTCAAGGGAATAAGTCTCCGTGATCGGCAAGAAATGAAAGAGACTTGGTTAATCTATCAACAATAACCCAAATAGCATTTATGCCTTAAGAAATCGTGGGAAGACCCATAATGAAATCCATAGTAATGTGTTCCCACTTCCATTTTGGAATCTCAAGTGGTTGCAATGGACCCTTAGGCACTTGATGCTCTGCCTTTACACGTTGACAAGTTAAACACCTCGAGATAAACTTCACAATCTCTCTCTTTATGTTGTTCCACCAAAATGTATGTCGAAGATCACCAAAATGTACTTCCAAGATGGATTGCAAACGGTGTATTATGTGCCTCCGTCATGATCTTGTACTTCAAATTAGAGTCGTTAGGAACACAAAGTCTGGAGTGGACTCGAAGTATTCCTTCTTCATCGATTCTCGCTTCCGGAATAACACCTTCTTGTACTTTCTTCTTCATACGCATCAGCTCCGGGTCGGTGGCTTGAGCAACTTTAACTTTTTCTATTAAAGTTGGCTCTATGCGTATACTTGAAATCATCGCACTCGTTCCTGCATATGATCTTCTACTCAACGCGTCAGCTACCACGTTCGCTTTTCCAAGATGGTATTGAATAGTGTGGTCATAATCTTTTAACAGCTCGAGCCAACGTCGTTGCCGCATGTTGAGTTCCTTTTGGGTGAAGAAATATTTGAGGCTTTTATAGTCTGAATATATCTCCACTTTCATTCAACGTTTTGCAGCGTATAGCTTATTCGTCTAATAGTAATGTTAACGTGAAGATCTTCTGTCACGTCCCAATCACGTAAGACGTTCTGATCCTGCACAATAAACACAGTCAACACCAAAAGCTTGACGGTTTCGACCCGTCGGATGATAGCTCGGCGAGAGTCGATCTGACGACGATCACAAGGTTAACAGTGGAGGATAAAAATATCTAGTGTATTAAGAGAGATAAAATTATCAGTTACCTTTACTTGGAAGACTTTCTTACTATCATATACTCTCCAAATTTTGTTAACAGTGCCACCTATCATCGTCTCGACACCAATCCTTGATCCCGATGATCTCAAATGATCGCATGCGCTTCACCCACTAATTTCAGTCATCAAGTTTCACCGTACGTACCGACTATCATCCCATCCACATTAATGTATGGCAGAGATAATAGTCAACTGTCATCTTTTTCCATCATTACCGGTCAAAGATAGATATTTAAATATCTGATGGGTCAGTCCATTGACCCGACCCAATATTGTAAGGACTCAACAGAGGTAATACAATGACTAGGCCCAATAACCTTAGGATCCATTAATGATGACCCAATGGACTAACCAAATAAGTAGGCCCAATCCATTCGGTCCAATAGGTGAAATATCATGACCCAACATTGCCCCCTAGTTTTTTATTAAACAGAATGTTTAATAGAAAACTATAAATGGTCCATGATATGAAGAATCTGATAGGATCGAAAGAGGCCCAAACTGAAACCCATCAAGGCCCAAACGGTAAAGAATTAAAATAATAAGGCAAACTAAAAATTGGAAGTCCAAATGAAAGACCCAACCCGGTTAAATTTTAAAACTTATCTTGGACGCTACCCATTCAAATTCACCATGATGGATGTCAATTAAATGTGCCGCCCTCGTATACTGTGTGACCGTCAGTATAAAAGGTAATTTTCCCACAAATTGACAGTTTTACCTGCCAATTCAAATTTCAACGCCTTCTGACCTTCCTTTCTCTTTCGAGCTTTCTCCTTCTCTGCAATCTAGCTACAATGGCATCTCAAGATTCTGATCATGGTTCACCCATCCTTGTAACTCCTATCAACACTGTTCCACCTAATCCAAACCCTAACAAGGCGACTTCAAGCTCCAATCCCAAAGCTGCCACTCCCAGCAAGAATCCACCTCCGAAACCCCTTCCTACTCCCTCTAAATTCTTCAGGAGTAAGGAACGATACTCTCACGCCAATACCCCTTCTGACATAATGGAGATTGGTTTACGAAAGATCCGGACTCGATACCAAATCCCTGACACCCACCAGGTGAGAGTCCCAAGGTCCGAAGAGCGAATGTATCAACGACCGAAGGTTGGACGGCCATTCCAGTGACTCTTTTGGAAAAGGGGGTTCGATTTCCCCTTCACATCTTCCTTATTACTGTTTTAGGGTTTATCGGCGTTGGGCTCACCCAATTGGTGCCGAATTCCTATATCCATATTTTAGCCTTCATTGCCTTCTGCCATGAAGTCGGTGTCGAACCCACTCTCGATTTTTTCTTCACTGTATACAAGATTGGTCAATCCCGAGAAAAGGGATTCAAAGCCATAAGTAAACAATCCCCGAAGGCGGGTGAAATTTTTGATAGACGTCCCTTGGTCTCCACTCCTTCAAGCAACAAAGGATGACACAAAGGATGGTTTTTCATCAAGGGACCAGAGATTGCTTCCTTGCCGAGTTGGGCCACTGATGATATAGTATCTTCTGATTTTGGTGACATCCCAAAAGAACGAGTGAGCGAAATGATAGAGCTCTTTGAAATCTTCCCTTCAAAGGAATGGAACCACTTACTTCTTACTAAGCAAGCATGGTTGTACGACCATAAATGTAAGTTCTGGATTATTTGGCTATATAATTACTTGAAATTTTTGCTGACATAGATTCTGATATGTAATTGTTCTCCCTTTGCAGTATCCTTGATTAAACCCACCACTTCTGATGAGAGAGATCTGGAAGACTTCCTATCGGGAAAGTCCTCAGAAGCTAATGTTGAAACTCCCCTGTTGGAAGCTCCACTTGAAGACAACCCAAACCAATGAAGCACCTACTGCTGAACCCCAAACCAACGATCCAGAAGCTGAGGATCCCATTCCCCGGAAGAATCTCTCCAACCTCGTCGAAAAAGAAGAGCCACTCGAAAACCCAGATCCATTCTATTACCAATAGATCTTGAACCTGCCCCAGAACCTGCCCTAACCATCAACCCAGCACCTGTCCGAGGAAGTCTGCTTGACATATCGATGCACGAAAGGACCCGAGCCATTCGCATCCAAAAGCTGAGAACTAAAGTTACTCCTCTGACTGTTGATGAGCTTCGGTGCCTTCTTCTTCAGCCGATCTTCCCCCAGTCGTCCCTGTGGAGATTCGGGATTCTGATGATGATGATAATGTTGATCCCACTCCAGCACTATCCCGCAAAAGGAAACAGCCATCTGACAGCCATCCGAGCTCAGCATCTATCCCTTCACCACCGCGGACCCCATTCCTGATCGATCTCCGTCTCCTGAAAACATCTTAACTGTAAGACCGAATTTTATGAAATAAAAGTATTCAATTTTTCTATTCAAGAAATGGTTAAATTGATAAAAGTTAAAGTTAAGGGGTGATATATGAAATTTTTTTCAAAATACGCAAGTGGGGGTATAAAGTATTCATTATTATTTTGGGAATATTCGTTTGGTCGGGAATATTCTTTCTCGCTTGGGAATATTCGTATTTACTGCCCAGTAGCGACCATGTGTGGGCCCCATAACTTGAAAGCGATTGGATGAAGAAAAACGATAAATATAAGTTGGTTAAAAATAACTACCAGTAGTTGTTACCGATTAAAGATCATTGGAATACTCCATGGTTAAAATACGATGTCGCTGGTTGTATGTTGTACACCAGTATTGCATTGCAGATTGTTGAATTATTGATCCTTACGTAAGAAGGCACTTACTCAATAATTTTCACATGAGTCTACTGTTCAATATTTTATTTTATTGATTCAATAATTACTGCATTGATATTTTATATTATTGTTGTTCAATAATTGTCAACAAGACATTATCTCCATTATCGATCAATAATTCATATTATTTAAATAATATTATTAGATAGCATTATTGCAATGTCTAGAAAGTTCTCACATGGAGAGGTTTGGTCACCTAATTGCGGCGCCAATGAAGGAGAAATCCTTACCGGAAAGCCCCTCTTTCCCGGAACTACCGTCATGTCATAATTGTGATTCTGTAATATTATTTGTGAATAATTAATTATTGATTCATATGATAAAGAAATATTTATTTTATGTGGATATAAATGATGGATTTATTTATGTGGTTATAAATGAAGAAATTAATGTTGAGGTGTTTTATCGATTATTTTATCGGATTGGAGGTATTAAAAATCAAATCGTGGGGTTTTAGATATATATTGGGGGGTTATAATTTTTAATCCGACCGTTGGATTGTGGTAATTTTTTTGGGTATGTTATACATACATAAGTTGAGTATATGTCCACAAATTTTGAACCGTTAAAATGCACGAATGATTTGTTATGAATTTTAAGAGGTGTCTAATTGAAATTAGGTTATAAATGATTTTGGTGGAAAATTCTAGAATTGGTGGGCCCCACTTTTGGTTGGTGAGAAATGTGCTCAATTGAATTTTCAAATGTGGTGGGTGGGAATAGTAGCGAGTAAAGCCATCGTCAGCAGTTAAGTCCTGCTTTCTAAGATGCTAACATTTTCCTATAAATAGAGGCTAAGTTAGAATTGAAAATCACACCGTAAACAAGTTTTCTCTTTCTCTCTCTATATTATCGAGCGTATTCTTGAGAGTATTTTGAGAATACTTTGAGTATTGTTAGGCGGTGCAAGTTCCTTCAAAGACTATATCCTGTTGTTTTAACTAGAAACTGCCTTTTTCGAGGTAAGGGGATGTTATTTTCTTCTCGAGATGATATTATTTCTTCAATATCATTATCTTCAAATATTGGTTGGAACTTTTTATCAAATTTGGAACTTTTTCATGTCGGGTTACTATTCATGAGTTACTATTCACGAGTTACTATTCATGATTTACTATTCATTCACGATTACTATTCACGAGTACTATTCATGAAGCGTGAAGATGTTTTTCAGGAATTTCTATCTTTTGGTGTCTGAGTTACTATTCACGATACTGGCACTAATTCACGATATCTGACCTTTATTCACGAATCACTAAGACTATTCACGAATCACGACTATTCATTCAAAAAATAAAATTTTTTCTTTTAAATAAAATATCTATTCGGATACTAGCTTTGATTGTATCCATGTTTTGATCATTCTTGAATTTTACACCACTATGATTATTTTTGAGGTATTTTTGACGTGGATAAAACCAATGCAAAGATGAATGATTTACGAAGAATATCTTTGGCACAGTAGTCTGAAAGATGAACAGTGTTTAAATGAACATACTGAATGATGAATATCTTTAGCCAAGAAAGGCAAAGATGAATTATTGATGAATATCTTTTGCTCGTAATGCAAAGATGACCTGTTGTTGAATATCTTTAGCCAGTAGTGCAAAGATGAATTATTGATGAATATCTTTTGCTCGTAATGCAAAGATGACCAGTTGTTGAATATCTTTAGCCAAGAAGTGCAAAGATGAATTATTGATGAATATCTTTTGCTCGTAATGCAAAGATGACTTTTGTTGTTGAATATCTTTAAATTTGAAGTGCAAAGATGAATTATTGATGAATATCTTTGGCTTGTAATGCAAAGATGACCCGTTGTTGAATATCTTTAGCCTGTAGTGCAAAGATGAATTATTGATGAATATCTTTGGCTTGTAATGCAAAGATGACCCGTTGTTGAATATCTTTAGCACAGTAGTGTAAAGATGAATCGTTGATGAATATCTTTGGCCCGTGGTGCAAAAGATGAATTTATTAGTATGATTATGAACAGAACTGTGATTTGGTATAACCATGATCTTTGATGTTTCGTGTAAAGACAAGTGATGAAAATTATCTTTGTCTTGGATGAGGAAAGGAATTTAGAACTACAATTACGATTATGAGTTATACACGTTGATTGTGGATGAGGAATTGTTGATTGATGTTACGTGGATAAAACATTGTTGGTGGATTTTTAACATGGAGAAGACAATAGACTTTATAGTCTATTTGACTCTTCTAATGGATCGCTTCATTCCACTGCAACTATGGTTGAAAAGTTTTATCATCTACCATATGTTCTAAATCTACGATTTATTCTTGATGAAGACTATTGATAATTTATTTATCTTTAGTCATAATATTCTTTATCGAAGCTAGTTGTGCTCACCCTTTTGTTTCACAATTCCTTTCGTAATAAAAAAGTGTAGCCTTGGTCGAGCTGGGGATAGCGAGGGGAATAGAGTGGTGGTCTATAGATGTTGAGGTGAGGTGAATTTAACTTGGAAGGGTGTTTTGTCACTATCATACAAGATGTCTAATGACATACAACCTCGTGTTATCATAAGACATGGTTGTGCTCATCCACTTCTTGAGTATATATTTACAAGCACTACCTATATAATCTTGGTGTTTGTTTGGAGTATAATACCCAATTAGAGACAAATGGAGATAATGATATGTCAAGAGAAGACTCACCATTGGGAAGAATATGATAGTAATCTTCTCGTTTTTCTTTGGGGTTTATTGGGTCAACCAAGGATAATTCTGTGGCCATATGATATCTACCATAACCTAAAAGCATGGCCTCCCATGTATGAAGGTTTCTTTGAGCACTTCCCAAAGATTCTAATTTCTAAAACAGTTTTTGACTATACCTTTATGTAAGGTGTCATTGTGACGTGCTACAGTTGGTATATATTTGTATCCAAACTCACAGCATATGTGTTGTTGTATTTTGCACGACAATTGTTGTAATAAAGTTGTAGTTATTTTCCGTACCATATATTTGGCGACTCAGAATGGGTTGGATGGAATGGACCTATTTTGGGGTTGTTACATTAACCGATCCATCTCCGACTCGCGATCAACCCATGCCCTCTCCTCCAAGACATTCATTGTAAGACCCCAACTTATTATAAATAAAATTGAATTTTCTTCTATTCATTATTCTAAATTAATAAGGTGTTAATTTGATATAATGCTTTGGTTATGGGTGAAATGTGTAAATTTTGCAAAATAAGCAAATGGTTATAAAATATTCCTTTTGTCGGGGAATATTCGTTTGGTCGTGGAATATTCTTTTTGTCGGGAATATCCGCATTTACTGCACAGTCAATTAATGGGTCCCATAACGGAATAACCGCTTGATGAAAAAAATGACAAAGTTTGAGTTTTATAAATAACTGTAGTAATTGTTACCGCTAACATTTGTTGAATACCGTGGTGGTTAAAATACGAATACGCTGCGTGGTTGCCTGCATGTAAGACAATGTATTGCATGATTTTTGGAATTATTGATTCTTACGTGAAGCAAGCCACTACTCAATAATTGTTACAGATGGTTATTATTCGATATTTTATTTTATTGATTCAATAATTCTTTGCGTTGATAGTTTATATTATTGTTGTTTCAATAATTGTCATTTTGAAGATTTCCCATTATCGGATCAATAATTCATATTATTTGAATAATCTTATTAGATAGCATTATTGGCAATGTCTAGAAAGTTCACAAGGAGAGGTTTGGTCACCTAATTGCGTGCGATGAAGGAGAAATCCTTATTGGAAGCCCCTCTTTTAAGGAACTATGCGGTTTGTCATAATTGTGATTCTGTAATATTATTTATGAATAATTAATTATTGATTTATATGATAAGGAAATATTTATTTGATGTGGATATAAATGATGGATTTATTTATGTGGTTATAAATGAAGGAATTAATGTTGAGGTGTTTTATCAGTATTTTATCGGAATGGAGGTATTCAAAATTATCCGTTTGTGGATTTCGGATATTTTCTGTTTGGAATTTGGAAAACTCAAAGCTACAAAGTTGTAGAGAATTCGATTTCGTGTGGAATGGACATAAAATTCGTATTTTTCTTGATAAACGGGCTATTTTCTATGAATTACTGAAGTTTCGGAAAATAAAATGATTTTTATTAATTTATGGGTGGGACCCACTTTTGTGATTTAAAGCCTGAGGGTTGCTGGGATTTTTTTCAAGAGTGGCATGCTGGTCTTTGATGGCTAGCATATGTAGAATGAAGAATAAATAAAATAATATTTTATTATTTTAGTCTCTATCAAGGTTTCAAGATTTTCCTATAAATAGGTGCTTAGGTTAGAATTGAAAATCACACTAGAAATAAGTTTTCTTTCTCTCTATATTGTCGAGCGTATTTTTGTGAGTATTTAGATACTTTGAGAGTTCATTGTTTGTATAAGTTTCCTTCTTGACTTTCTGTCCGATATTCCATCGGAAACTTAGTTATTTTGAGGTAAGGGATGTTATTTTCTTCAATATCATTATGCCGAAATATTGGTTTAAACTTTTTAATCAAATTTAGAACTTTTGTGTCGGTGTTACTATTCACGTATATGACACTATTCACGATCTGGCACTATTCAATAGAAAAATGAAATTTTCTTTTTTTGTCCAAGATGTTCATTATAGTTACTTATCTTTGATTGTATCCATGTTTTGATCTTTATTTTTGAATCTTTGCTTCTCAATTGGTTATTATGAAGTATTATTTATCTTGGATAAGCTGTTATATGAAATCGAATTTTCTACAACTTTATAGCTTTGAGTTTTTCCAAATTCCAAACAGAAAATATCCGAAATCCACAAACGGGTGATTTTTAATACTTTTATTCCGACCAAATACTGATAAAACACCTCGACAATAATTCCTTCATTTATAATCACATAAATAAATCCATCATTTATATCCACATCAAATAAATATTTCCTTATCATATAAATTAAAAATTAGTTATTCACAAATAATATTACGAATCACAATTATGACAACCAAAGCCGCTCCAGAAAGAGGGGGCTCAATAAGGATTTCTCCTCTACCGGCGCATGAATTAGGTGACCAAACCTCTCCTCGATGTAACTTTCTAGACATTGCCAATAAAGCTATCTAATAAGATTATTCAAATAATATGAATTATCGATCCGATAATGGGAAATCTTCAGTGT
Organism: Panax quinquefolius; assembly: GCA_020205615.1. Classification (NCBI taxonomy): domain Eukaryota; kingdom Viridiplantae; phylum Streptophyta; class Magnoliopsida; order Apiales; family Araliaceae; genus Panax; species Panax quinquefolius. Next base: position 42,532,344 of record CM035173.1, read on the forward strand.
AGTAATAATTATTGAAACAACAATAATATAAACTATCAACGCAACAATTATTAAATCAATAAAATAAAATATTGAATGCAAGAACTCATCGTAATAATTATTGAGTAGTTCCTTCTTTACGTAAGAATCAATAATTCCAAAATACATCGTAATACCGTGTATATCTTTATCAAGCAACCACGCCAGACATCGTATTTTAACCACCGTGTATTCCAACAAAGGTTAATTCGTAATAATTACGCCGTTATTTATAAAACTCAAACTTTGTCATTTTTTCATCCGGCGCTTATTCCATTATGGGGCCTCCACAATTGATCAAGGCGTCAGTAAATGCGGATATTCCCGACAAAAAAGAATATTCCACGACCAAACTAATATTCCCTACAAAAAAGGAAAATTTTATAACCACTTGCTTATTTTACAAAATTTGCACATTTCACCCATAACCAAAGCATTATATCAAATTAACACCTTATTAATTTAGAATAATGAATAGAAGAAAATTTAATTTAATTTATAATAAGTTGGGGTCTTACAGCTTTCTTCTAGTCTTAGGATTTTTGTATAAAATTTACTATCTTTTTGTATGGGAACGTTATGATATTACTGAAAATTCAAGTTTGTTTTTCATGACTTCTGCTTACTTCGTTTCTTGTCAATAATTCAGTATCAATCAACTTGAAAATTGTATAAGATTCTTTTGAACTTAACTTAAATTGTGAATCAAGTAAGGCATATAACAGTTAAGTTAAAGAACAACATAAACCGAACTCAATGAATTGAACTCAACACTTGAACAAAATAAAGTAATGCATACTTATCGTTACCAAAGTGTGAGATGATTAGATATAAGGTCCGCGGCGCCCCCAAAATAGGTATACATCACCCATTCCGAGTTGTCACACATGGTACGTAAACAACTACAACTTTATTATTACAACAAGAAAGCGTGAGTTTGAATACAAATATTATCTTCTGCACAATATCTATACTCAAATAAATCCTCATCACATTTATTGATACATTATTTTACAAAAATGGTGAGGACTACTAAACAATCCTTTCTAAAACCTTCATTCCATACCCCAGGCTCAGACTCGCTTATATTCTCGCCTCCCGAGAAAAATGGAACAAAAGGAAAAGGGTGAGCTCAACTAGCTCAAGAAAGAATATTATGACTAAGATAATATACAACAAATTATCGTTAGTCTTCAACGAGGAAAAATCTAATAGAATCACAATAGACAACAAATTTTAAATCAATATTCGCAATGAAATAATAATTCATTAGAAGAGTTAAGTGAGAATGCAAACTACTATCTTCTATGTATGAATTTAAAAGTTCATCGCTCTATCTTTTATCCCCGTAACATCAATCAATATACATCTCGAATCAAATATTCATCTTTGCACTACGGGCCAAAGATATTCATCGATTGGTCATGTTCATTTAAACATCTGCTCATCTTTGCACTACGGCCAAAGATATTCTTCAAAATCATTCATCTTTTGCACCATCTGGGCCAAAGATATTCTTAAGAAATCATTCATCTTTACACTACAGCCCAAAGATATTCCATAATATCATCATTTAAGACCGAGGATGATGAAAATATTTTTTTTTTAAAAGAAACGAATCCAATTGAAACAAAATGACAAGGATTAAGGATTAAGGATTCGTACTTTAGTTTTATCCACGCCCAAAAATACCTCAAAATAATCATAGTGGTGTAAAATTCAAGAATGATCAAAACATGGATACAATCGTAGTTAGTATCCAAAATAGATGTTTTGACGAAAAAAAAAATTTCATTTTTCTATGAATAGTATCAGATCACGTGAATAAGTCTTGCACACGTGAATAGTAACTCCGACACCAAAAGATAGAAATTCCACAAAAACATCTTCACGCTTCATGAATAGTACTCGTGAATAGTAACTCAAATGAATAGTAACTCATGAATAAGAACTCGTGAATAAGAACTCATGAATAGTAATCCGTGAATAAGAACTCATGAATAGTAACCCCGATATGAAAAAGTTCCAAATTTGATAAAAAGTTCCAACCAATATTTCAAAGATAATGATATTGAAGAAATAATATCATTTGAGAAGAAAATAACATCCCTTACCTCGAAAGATCAAGATTTCTAGCTAGAATACCGGTATAGTCTTCAAGGAACTTGCACCGCCTAGCAATACTCAAAGTATACTCAAAATACTCACAAGAATACGCTTCGATAATATAGAGAGAAAAACTTGATTTACGTGTGTGATTTTCAATTCTAACCTAAGCACCCTATTTATAGGAAAATGCTTAGAACACCAAAGCGAAAATTTAATAAAATAATAATATAATTAAACAAATTCAAGCCCACCTTAGACCAACTGAATTCAAAGACATTTGTATCACATGTGGGATTGCAAAAACGCGTTTTCTTAAATAAAACAATTAAAACTTCCAAAATTAATTATTTCAATAATTCATAATAAATAGCCCTTTCATCAGAAAATTCGAATCTCGCGTGTTTTGATAGGAAATTCAATTCTCTACAACTTTGCGGAAGAAAGTTTTTCCAAATTCCAAATGTAAATCGACCGAAATCCACAAACGGACGATTTTTGTGCTATAAATCAAATTTCATCCAATAAATGGGGTCCACCAACATGTTTAACATGTTTTAAACATTTATTGCAACAAAAAATACTCTTCCTCCTCGTATACTCATATATCCCACATTCATTGTAAAAATATCACCGTTAATATATTATTAAAATAATATATTTAAATGAATTATTTTATCGTAAAAGATAAAATATTAATTTTCAACAATTGTCATTTTAAAATTTTCTCCATCTATATCCATATAAAATCAATATTTTCCTCATCATATAAATCAATAATTAATTATTCACAAATAATATTACGTAATCACAATATTGACAACCGGTGCGCCTCAGAGCAGGGGGCTTTCCAATAAGAATTTCTTCTTCGGGCGCGCAATTAGGTATTCAAACCTCTCCTGTATGAACTTTCTAGACATTGCCAATAATGTTATCTAATAATATTATTCGGATAATATGAATTATTGCTTCGATAATGAAAAATACCGTGTAATGACAATTATTGAAACAATGAAGAATATAAAATATCAACGCAAAGAATTATTGAATCAATAAAATAAAATCTTGAATAAGAATTTCAGTAACCATTATTGAGTAGTGCCTTCTTACGTAAGAATCAATAATTGGTGCAATACTGGTGTCTGTTCGCTTTCAACAACGCGTATTAGTATGTTTTAACCACCGGGTATTCCAACAAAGATTAATAAAGAATAACTACGTAGTTATTTAAAAATAACTTATATTTGTCGCTTTCTTCATCCAATCGCTTTACATGGGCCCACACACGGTTGCGCACCGTCATATTTAATATTCTCCCACAAAGATTTAATATTCCACGACCAAACGAATATTCCCCACAATAATGAATATTTTATAACCACTTGCTTATTTTGAAATATTTATGATTTAACCCTTAACTATCCACATTAATCAAATCAACCCTTACTATTTCAAAATAATAAATAAAGGAAATTCCTTTTTATTTAAAAATTTCGGGGTCTTACAAGGTCAATCCAGCTGATCTTCCTTGCACCATTGGGATCTTGTTTACCTCGCAGGGTACAACAAGGACATTTGTTTACCACATGGGGTATAACAAATTTATAAGGACCATGGAATTTGTTTACCACACGGGGTATAACAAATTCATAAGGACACACCTGCAAATAAGGCTACCATCGAATGGTTAGCGAGTCCACCCGAACCTCCTTACACCGTCGTGAATTTGTTTACCACGCAGGGTATAACAATATTAAAAGGACTATGGAATTTGTTTACCACACAGGATATAACAAATCCATGAGGACACACCTGCCGATAAGGCTACCATCGAATGGTCAGCAAGTCCACCCGAACCTCCTTACTCCAATGAAGTTTGCCTACAACGAAGGGCCTGACAAATTCATAAGGACCACCTGCCAATAAGGCTACCATCGAATGGTCAGCAAGTCCACCCAAACCTCCTTACTCCGGTGAAGTTTGGGCCAATAAAGAGAAGATCAATTGTGGAAAAATGAATCTTTTATTGATCGCCAAGTACATGGTACAAAATTCAAATACAACTTAATTATACAACAGTCGTGTAAAATACGACAAAACATAATCTGAGAGTTCTAATAAGAATATTGTCATTTAGACAATATCCACACTCAATGGAGTCCTCATTACATTTATTGTCACACTATTTAACAGAATAGTGAGGACTACTAATGTTATCATCCGGACCGTCACTCGCTCCCCGACTAGTCCCATGCCTACGCTCTCATTTCCTCAAGAGAACAATGAAAGAAAGGGTGAGCTCAACTAGCCCAAAGAAGAAATATTATGACTAAGATAATGCGTAATAAATTATCATTAGTCTTCAACAATGTTAAACCGATAAAATACAATAGACATCAAGTTTAATCTACAGAAAATAAGCAATCCATTAGAAGAGTCAAGTAGAGCATGATATCTACTATCTTCTACGATTTAAAATGTTTTCATCAATTTTTTTTATCACGAGACTCGACTTTAATAAATAAACCACATCATCGAGTCATCCCCCGCACTACGGGCCAAGGATATTCATTAAATCATTAATGGTTATGACTATACCGAATAATCCTCGTCATAATCATACCAAAAACTATCCATCAATGCACTACAGGCTACTGGGGACTTTTACCACATCATTTATAACATTACAGGTCATGATTATACCGAATAATTCCTGGTCATAATCATACCAAGTCCATCTATGCACGTAAGCCAAAGATAACTTTCATCACAATATAAGCATAAGGATGATGACAATGACATAATAATTCAATAAAAAAAGTTCAAGAATAAATTTTAAAGATTTTAAGTTAATTTATCTTGAAATCAATTACGTCCAAATTGTCAACATGATACTGCTTTGTGGAGTAAAATTCAAGAATGCTCAGAAGAATATTTCCATGAAAAGATACCGAATGAAGCGAAAATATCCAGGATATTCTACTAATTTCATGGAGTATAGAAGCCAAAACTTTAACCAAATGAGTACCATAGAATATATGAAACTGCAAATGGATTTTCACCCGCCATGCGATAATCCACGTAGACAGATCATTTCCATAATTTAATAAGGAATGAATACGAAGGATCATTCACCATGCATATGATAATCCACATAGACATGTTATTCCAACAGAATAATAAAGAATGGAACCGTGTCATGCGTAATCCTTACGCATAGGATATTCCAATAGAATAATAAAGAATGGAATAATGTAAGAATTCACCATGCATGCGATAACCGCACGAGCAAAGTTATTCCAATGTAATAATAAAGAATGGAACCAGTCTAGCATAATCCCGCATGTACGCATTATTATTCCAAATGTAATAATAAAGAATGGAATAACAAAGAATTACCATGCACGTGATGATAGATCAAGATGACGGATAGATTATTCCAATGAATAATAAAGAATGAAACCAGTTCAAAGATAATCCGCATACATACTGAGATATTCCAATGTAATAATAAAGAATGGAACCAGGTTTATCGTAATTGCACATACAAGATATTCCAAATGTAATAATAAAGAATGGAACAACAAAGAATTCACCATGCGATGTGATGTATCACATGCATAAGTTATTCCAATGTAATAATAAAGAATGGAATAATGTAAGAATTTCACAATGTATGCGTGTATTGCATGTATGCATTATTCCAACATAATAATAAAGAATGGAATAACATAAACTCTCTTCATAAATAATGAAAGTAATAATACCCCTTACCTTATAAAGAAACTGGATACTGGAGTAGAGAGGTAGCAGACTTCTCTTCTTCTTTCTCTCTATATTTTCTCTCTATAATAATTGCTCTAAAGATTTAGTAAATTGGTGAGAAATGAAAGAAGAATGAGCTTCTATTTATAGGAAAATATAGTTTCGATAATTGCACGTTTTGGGGCTCGAAATATTACAGTACAATACCTCTAACTTTTTTTCATTTTTAATTTAGTCCTGCAAGTAATATCAAACTTGCACCACCTCCCCTAATAGTAAATAATGTGAATCAATAGTTCAATCATGTGAATCAATAGTTATAATCATGTGAAAATACGAATTACAGTAATAGTACCTCCATCTATACCTCTATTTTTAACTTAGTCATGCAAGAATTATAGATCTTGCACCAACTCCCCTAATAGTACATGAATGTGATTCAATAGTACACACATGTGAACAAATAGTTATATAAGCATGTGAATTAGTAGCAATTAAATGCTCATTTATCCGATTAATTACCCGATTTATCAATATAACCCCCAAACATCAATTATCATCGGAATAGATGTCGATTTCCACTAATATTAATAATCCCAACACAATGGAACTATCAAATTCATCTTTAATCAACACGAACTTATTCATCATTAATATTATAACTCACAAAATTTAACAAACTGTGTCGTTCCTGTGAAAGAGTTGGCTTTCCGATAAGGATTTCTCCTTATTAAGCGCCAAGCATTAGATGACCAAACATCTCTTTGATGTAACTTCTGGACATTCAGAATATTGCAAATAAAATATTAACTTTTTCGCCTCAATTATTAATTTAATAATATAACATATTATGCAATTTAATAATATAAATAACTTTTTCGAGTATCAATTATTAATTTAATAATATAACATATTATACACGAGATAATCTTGTAACAATAATTGAATCAATAATATCAGATATTAATACGTCTGATGTACTATGCAACCACGGCAACATCGCGTATCTTTGTAAAATAATTGAAATTATAACTCTTTTACTATTAAGGTTGATACCGTAAAGAATCAGTTTTATACTATAAAAGAGGGAGATTTAATAACTTCTAGTTATTTTTATTAATGCCAAGAGATAATCTATCAATAACCAAATTACGTTGTTCTTAAAAAAGATAGATTATTTTTGTTTATCTTGGTAAAACAATTTTCGCAGGGTTCGCTGCTTATTACGCCATTGTATCTGTGAAGCATTAGATTATTTACGACAATAACTTAAGTCGAAATTTCTCTTCTCTCGCTATGAATGTTACAACATGCTATTTAATTAAATCCGATGCGTAACGTACTTTTTTACTACCGGGTTGTTCAACAGCTTTTAACGGTAAAACTTACCGCCGTTATTTTTATAAAAGATAATTACGTCGTTTTCTTATTACTTACAATAATTTCGATGTGGGTCCACTTAATGATTGTGCCGTATTTAATATTTTCTCATTTTTAAACAAATACTCCCGACCAATCGAATATTATATAACCACTTGCTTACTTTTGCAAAATTTATAAATATTACCCACAACTATAACATTATATTATATCCACACCATAATGTTCAAAAATATATTTCGAGAGAAATTAATCTTTATTCATAAAAGGTGGGGTCTTACATTTACCCCCTTATTGTAGTGTTTAGCCACTCTTCGCTGATAGGCCGCCAATCTGATAAAAGTCGTTTCTCTGACTTCTTCTAGCAGATCCATGTTGATCTTCAGCCCTTCATCATTGTAAACCTCCTTAAACTGACTGACCCGAAGACTTGGAGATCCAATTTCAACTGGTACTAAGGCAGATCGCATCAGAGGCGATCTGAAAGGTGAATCCCTGTTCATATCTATACCGAGCGACTCTTCTTGCCATCTTCCTTTAGCTTCATCCATCGTGTGCTTGATCCCATTCAATGAGCTGTTTCTATTGGTCACCTCGACCTGCCCGTTCGACTGTGAATGAGCTACCGAAGTCTTCCTGTGTTGAACCCCCAGCTCTTTCAAAAATCCTTCAAACTTCGATCCCACGAACTGGTGTCCGTTGTCCGATATCACCACCTTAGGAATTCCAAAATGGAACACTACTGACTTTTTCATGAACTTCAAGCATTCTTGTTCCGTTATTAACCTAAGTGGCTTCGCTTCTACCCATTTGGGCATATAATCAATGGCGACTATAACAAAACTGACCTAACCTTTAGCTTTCTAAGAATGGACCCAAAGATATCCACCCCCTGCATAAAGAAAGGGTATAGGAGATAAGATCGAGTATAGCTCTTCTGGTGGCTGATAAGGGATCGGACTGTTGAGCTGGCACTTCTCGCACTTCTTCACGTACTCAGTAGCTTCCTTAAAGATTGTAGGCCAGTAGAATCCCTGCCGAAGTACTTTATAGGCTAATGACTTAGCAGCCATATGGTCGCCACAAATGCCCTCGTGAACCTCTCGAAGAGCATATTCGGCTTCGGATGGAACCAAACACTTCAATAATGGAGACGAAAAAGCCCTTCGATAAAGATCCCCGTCAATAAGAACAAAGTTGGCACTCTTGTACTTGATCTTTTGGCTAACATCTGATCCGAAGGAAGGACGCCATCTACCATATATTCCAGATAAGGAGTCAGCCAACAGCTAGAACGCTCAATACACATCACTGCCTCGTGCTGAATGCTCGGCTGCTGCAGAATCTCCAAGTAGACTGATCCATCAAAATTGTTGGCATCCTTAGTGGCCAGCTTCGACAATGCATCGGCAATAGAATTGTCATTACATTCAACGCCCTGAAACTCATATGAGAGGAAATACTGAAGTCGATCCTTTAATTCTGGAAAATACTTGATCATTCGCGAACCACAAGCTTCATACTCCCCCGAAACCTGCTTGACGACCAGCTGAGAGTCACTATAAATGATCAACTTCTGAACTTCTAGACTCTTCGCCAATCGAACTCCTGCCAGCACTGCTTTATACTCTGCCTCATTATTCGTCACTCTGAACTCAAATCTGATGGCTTGCTGCACTTTGAATCCCTCCAGACTTGTCAAGATAATCCCTGCTCCACTGACGTCCGAAGTAGAAGACCCATCTGCATACAACGTCCATGAACTCTCGACATTACTTGAAGAACTACAATCGCTCATCGGACACTTCACTTCTCCGCAACTCTACATCTGCTTCCGAGAACGAACACTCCACCATGAAATCAGCCAAAGCTTGACCTTTGATAGCAGTTCGGGAATGATACTCAATGAATAATTGGGACAACTCCATTATCCAAGCAGCCAATCTCCCCGATAGTTCAGGTTTGCTCATCACCTTCTTCAGCGGCTGATCCGTGTAAACCACCAAGAGTCAACCTTGAAAATATTGCCTAAGCTTTCGACTAGCGATCATCAAAGGAAAGGAAAATTTCTCAATATTCGGATACCTGGTTTTATCATCCCTTAGGACATGACTGACATAATAAACTGGATGCTGTTTGCCCCCTACTTCTCAAACCAACACCGCTCCCACCTCCAAAGAACTAGCTGTCAGATACAAATATAATGGCTCAGTAGAAATCGGCTTTGACGAGCAAAGGTGTCAAAGACAAATACGTCTTTATTCCTTGGAAAGCATCTTCACACTCCGAAGTCCATTGTAACGTCGTCTTTGCATTCTTTGGTCCTTTAAACGTGTCAAAGAATGACAAACATCTTTCTATCGATTTGGACATGAACCACCTCAAAGATGCAATCCTCCCAGTCAGACGTTGAACATCTTTAAATGACTGAGGAGTCTTCATGTTTAGAATGGCCTGATTCTTCTCCGAATTGGCTTCAATGCCCCTCTGACTGACCAGATAGCCCAGAAACTTCCCTACACCGAGACCGAAGGTGCATTTGGTGGGATTGAGCCTCAACTTGTGATGACGGACCGTCTAAAAGAATTCTTCTAGATCATCCAAGTGTTTCTGAACGATCATGCTCTTCACTATCATATCATCAACATATACCTCCATGTTCCTTCCTAACTGCTTCTGGAAGATGAAGTTCATCATTCTCTGATAGGTGGCTCCAGCATTTATCAAGCCAAATGTCATATTCTTATAGGCATACACCGAACGGTGCGTGATGAATGCTATCTTTGGAATATCTTCTTTGTATATAGAGATTTGATGATAACCTAAAAAAGCATCCATAAAGCTTAGTAGTGCATACCCCGAAGTCGCATCAATGAGCTGATCAATGTGGGGTAGAGGAAAGAAGTCCTTCGGAAATGCTTTGTTCAGGTCCGTGTATAGTCAATGCACACGCGCCACTTCCTGTTCTACTTCTGCACCAGCACCACATTAGCCATCCACTCCGGGTAGTCTATATCAAATATGAAATCAGCAGTTATCAGCTTTATGATCTCTTCATCAATGATCCGTTGTCTTTCTGGTGCGAAGATCCGCCTCTTCTGCCGAACTGGCTTCTTTGAGGGATCCACTTTCAACCGGTGCTCGGCAATCTTTCGGCTGACTCTAGACATATCCTGAGTCTCCCATGCAAAGATGTCCGCATAACAGTGAAGAAGTTCCATAAGGTTTGTCCGGAGAGGTTCCGGCAGACCCGAACCTATCTTCACTATTTTGTCTTTTTTACCAATAACCAGCTCGATCTCTTCCGTCTCTCCTGTAGGGATGACCAATGGCTCCGAACTGCTTTCGGTAAATGGCTTGATTTTTATCGTCATAGTCTGCTTCTGCTTGATGACCCCGACTCCCGAGGCAATTACGGCATTCCGATATCGTCTGGCCAGATCCAAGTCCCCTGCTACCTCTCCAACTCCATGTGCCGCTGGGAACTTGATCTTAAAATGAGGAATGGAAGTTACAGCATGCAGGGCTGTCAGAGTAGGTCTACCCAGTATGGCATTGTAAGCTGAATCTACATGCACAACATAAAATTTACATGTTATTTCTACCTGCCGAGGAGATCTGCCGAAGATTACTGATAGCTTAATAGTGCCTGTAACTTTGACCGGATCATTGCTAAAACCATATAAGGGGGCCTCCTGCCCAACCTCCATCTTTCTCCCATCAAGATGTATCCTCTGATAAGCATGGACATACAGAATGTCAACAGAAGACTTGTTATCGATCATCATTCGCTTCATATCTATCGAACCCACTTGTGCAATTATCACCAATGCCCCTTCATGGGGTTCGATGGGCTCTGAAGGATAATCTGCATCAGTGAAGGATATAACTGTCTCTGGAAATGGTCTGTCGGTCTTCGGGAGAACACCCGCCACGAACATGACTAAGTCCAGATACCCCCTCCTCTTCTTCCCTACCAATTTACCTGTTGTCCCACCGGTAATTACATCAACGACGTGCCTTGGAGGCTAATTTGGAGCAGGTTGCACAGGTGGAACCGGTTGAATCACTTGAACAGTACAATCATCATTCTGTTGTTCTTGCTGATGATCCCTTCCGGCCACATACTGAACCAACATACCACTCTGAACCTTCCTCTCCACAAAGTCCTTCAGACTACATCATTCATTTGTATCATGACTTGTGGCTTGATGATAGCCACAAAACTTTCGAGTGTTGCCCTGTCCGGACGTAATATTGTCACGAGGTGGTTCATAGTACGGCTGATTCCTGATCTGATCCAATATTACCGACCTATCCATATTCAGTTTGGTGTATACCCTATTCACCACCTTCTGGGTAGGAGTAGGTGGGCGATTACTTCCTTGTCGCCAGTTGTTGTTGTACATCTTTGAGCTGCCCTCTGGTCGATCATTATTCCCTCCCCCCCTTTTCTTATCACCTTCAACCTTATTGGTATCCGTCTCCATCATTCTGCCCGAAGAAAGATGCTTTAGGCTATTCATAGCCTCCTTCACCACAATATAGCCTTCAGCTTTATCAAAAGCTTCAGCCAGATTCTTCGGATGGTGAAACATCAACTTCTTCACCAGCTTCTCTGACTTCACCAGATCTAAACTGATTTAAAACAACCCAACAGCCTGAAGATCATTAAGGTCTGACACTTGGCCAACTGCTTCTAAACTGCTTCACATACTGACCCATGGATTCGTTCGAAAACTGTCGAACTTGGGCCAACAAACCAGTAGGTTTTCCCCTCCTTCCGTTGCTCCCAAAACGAGCAAGAAACTTGTCACATAGTCCAGACCATGACGAGACTGAATTTGCAGGTAAAGTCCCCAACCACTGCCTCACATCCTTCCTCAACGTTGTTAGAAACGTATGACACTTAGCAGCATCGGTAAAGTCATAATAATCCATCAGCCTATCAAACGCCTGGCTATGGTCGTAAGGATCTTCGGACCCATCGTAACTCTCCATGTGGGACAACTTCTTAGTGGTATCCGCCTTCTCCTTAAGAATATCAGAAGAAAAAAGAGAAGCCTTCTTTCCCGGAGTATCTTTCACCTGTTGAACTTCGACCAACTGCTTTCGAAGCTCCTTCAACTCCTTAACCAAAAAGTCTACACCTTTCAATTTTGAGGAGACTTCCTTTTCTGGAGAAATCCTCTTCTCCTGAGTAGATCGACCTCTTCCATCAGAACCCACTGCTCTCGATGGACTTCTGGATCTACTTCGGCGTTTGGACCTGTTATCACGGTGAGAATAATCAAGTCGATGCACCTTCTTTGTAGTCTCTGGAATACGTTCTCTAAACCTACTTCTTCGCCTACTGTCACCGAGTTCTCGAGAACCAATAAGATAAAGTGCTTTCTTTGACACCTCAGGAGTTCTGCTTCTTGATCTCCTTCTGTCCTAAGGACGGCCTCGAGATACATGACCAGAGTGGACAAGCTCTTTCCCTTCTCTCTGCTTCCCATCTCTAGGTTTGCTACGCCTTTCAGACTCCACATAAGTAGACGTCTGGTCCTTCAACTTTGTGATCCGAAACATCTATTCGGTTGTGTCCTCTCTCTGCTTCAGAAGAACTTCCAAAGCTCTATCTGCTTCGTCTACCATCTTCGCCAACTTGGCAGCTTTATCATCCCGACCACTTCGGTGATGGGTTTTAGGCGGTGTACCTTCTACTCGCCTTGACCTTGATCACGCTCCTTGTCAGCAGCAAAGACCAACCTCCTTCTGGCTTCACCATAGGCTCTCGAACGAGAACCCCCTTAATCATGCTTGGAAGCCGTGCTGTCATGAGCACTCTTTGAGGACCTGACGATCCCTAACAGTAATACGTTGTATGGAAAAACTTACAGCCATCGGTTGTCCTTCCGGTGTAATAGTTCTACTCCTCACCATACTTTCCGACGTAGAACTAAATGAACAAATTGTGATTGAAAACTCAAGGACACTAGAACACACCCCTCCTTCTAGCGCCAATGTTAACGCCAAGATCTTCTGCCACGTCCCAATCACGTAAGACGCTTACGATCCTGCATGATAAACACAAACAACACTAAAAGCTTAACGGCCGATCAGTAGAGGGATAGCTTCGAAGCGTGAGAGTCAAGACTGAGCGATCACAAGGTTAACAATGGAGGATAAAAAATATCTAGTGTATTGAGAGAGATAAAATTATCAGTTACCTTTACTTGGAAGACTTTCTTACTATCATATACTCTCGGCCGGGATTAGCAAGTACCCTTCATCGTTGTCGACATCAATCCCCTAATCCTCGATGATTTCAAATTGATCGCATTTAGCTTCACCCACTACTTCGTCACTGCTTTTTTCCACCGGCCTACCGACTATCATCCCATCCACGAGAATCGTAGATGTAGATAACGATCAATCGTCATCTTTTTTCCCATCATTCTGGCCAAAGATAGATATTTAAATATCTGATGTGTCAATCTACTGACCCGGCCCAATATTGTAAGGACTCAACAGAGGTAATACAATGACTAGGCCCAATAACCTTAGGATCCATTAATGATGACCCAATGGACTAACCAAATAAGTAGGCTCAATCTATTCGGCCCAATAGGTAAAATATCATGACCCAACAAGTAACTTATTTTAAACATAATTTATTTAACTCACAAGCGCAGCGTTTACGTTAACTCAGACATAATACATCAAAATTAGTACGATAAGTTTAGAAATTTAAACACTAAAAACGGGAGTGGTTAGTATAAAGTGAACTTGATGGTAAGTTCATTTCATATCCAATATAGTGTTGCCACGCAGACACAGAGATCACCCTCTCGTCTATGTGTCAATGTTATATTGAACATAAAGTAAACACTTTCACTACAAATGTTAGCATAAAGTGAATTTTATGATAAATTCGATCACCCTTCTATCTGTATATCAATATTATATTAAACATGAAGTGAATTTAACATGAAATTCATGTTCATGCTAACCGGATCCATTACAAAGCTAACCATCTCAAACATTTATAGCCAAACAAACACTTGGAATGCTTTTTGTTTACTTTGAGAAACTAGGTTTTTAATGCCACCACATCATGGATGTAACACGTGAGAGGCACACCACATGGTACTATATAAAACGAGGCAGGAGCAGGACAAGGTCACAGGAGTCGACAATGTCGGTTGAATGAACGGCTAGTAACAGATGATAAAAGAGAATACGTGTGGAGATGGTGGTCCAAAGGGTATTTGGGCCCCCTTTGCACCCAAAAATTAACTTGGCCAGGTCCTACAAATTTTGTCAATTAACTTAAATCTGGTAAAATCATATTAGGGTTCAAGGCATAATATTATAAAAAATAATAAATGTCATTCCAATAATTATAAGAGGTGTTACTAAATTTATACTTATAATAATATTACTTTCGGTTGTTGATCACCAAAACAATAATTATACTACAAGAGTTATAAATATGGTTAAAAGTTAAAAACGTTATTAAAATACGTGTTAAAATATCGTTTAATATATATTTACTCTTAAGGTATAAATATTAGCAAGTATTAGCAGTAGTAATTTTTTAAAAAGATATGTAATAAATAACGTCCTCCTATAAATTAACAAAAATTATGGTCTCAATTTCGAGTCTTAAGTGGGTCCCGCTTCAACGCCCGAGCGTACCTCGACAAAAAAAAAAATACACCTCATATTACCAATCAATTCTTTGAGCTAAAAGACAACATAATTTCTCTTCTAACTAGTTTGACGTCTTCGAATTTAGAACTAGTCATTGTTCGCATCGCTCCCAAGTCAAATAAACCTAATGAGTAATGAGGGTTCAAGGAGAACGTGTATTTGACAATAAATGTTTAACAAGGGTCAATCAACACATAATTATTTTTTAGAAAAATATGTCCCTCTTTTCCAAATTTTTTTTACCACATTTTGACTTTAAAATCTCAATTCAAAGAAATTTAATATTTATATAAATTCATTTATATTTTAAAAAAATGTAATTAGTAGTAATTATTTTATATAGCTTACGGTGTTCATGATTTATTTATTAAATAAAATGAATTTATAACAATTTTAAATTCTTTTGCCAATTTAGTTAAATAAGTTGAACTAATAATAGAGTGTTCTGCTCTAACTCGACTCGTTTAAGTCCAGTTTATTTAATACTTAGTTAATTATTTTTTTTTGTTTTTGTAATAAAAAAGTAGAACTAGTTGAGCTTAAGTTTGAATAGGCTCGACTCGTTTAAATTCAACTTGTGTTTATGTTCGACTCATTCATAAAATAACCGAATTTATATAGAAAATTTTAAACTTGTTTGAAAGTCGGTCCAACTCGATTTATTTAACTTTTAAATGAATTCGAACTCAACAAGTCAATACTCGACTTTATTCGAAACTCGTTTACTACTCTAATTAAGAAGTGTTCCATAAATTTTGCAAAAAGAAATATTCCCTCCTTCCCATAAAGAAAAAAAAAATATCTCACAAAACTAAGAATTAGTAAAATTTTAATTAAATCACCAACTCAGAAGTTTTTTTAAATTAAAAATCTTCTCTCACAAAACTAAGAATTAGTAGAAATAGTCTCTCCCTCCCAAAATAAATTACTTTTTATTTTATTTTATTTTGGACAGCTTGTCTGTTTCTGGCCAACCATCATGCCAAACTTTGGTTGATAAATAGCCGGCAACCATTTCGATATAAATATTTAAAAAAATAGAAAAAACAAATACCGACAAAACGAGTGACTGTCCACTTAAGAGTTAAGACTCAATTATGACAAAATATACAAGAATATTCTCCAAATTTAATTCATATAAATATAGATTAAATTTCATTTTATAATAACAATATTTTGAAAAATTATAAAATATTATTTTGTACATTATATGAGAAGAAGTGTATTAAATTATACAAAATGACATTAATTTTATATGATAGTTCATATAATTATTTTTCATGCCTCACATTTTTTTGCCTTTATTTTATTATATTTTATTTCTTTATAAATTTTATTTAAATAAATTAATTCTATTGAACTAAGGGGCTGTTTGATTGCAGTTAAATGGCTGAATGACTGACCGATTCAACAATTCAGTGCGTTTGCTTTGGAAAAAAATCGTCTGAATGGCAGAACCAGTCATTCAGACGATTTTGAGCTGAATGGTTTAGGGGGTGTTTGTTTAGAGCTGAATGGAGCTGAATGACTTAATCGGTCAGTGCGTTTATTTTGGTCTGAATTGTAAGACCCCAACTTTTATGAATAAAAATATATTTTTTATAAATATCATTTTTGAATATTATGGAATATATTTGATATAATGTTATAGTTGTGGATAATATTTGTAAATTTTGCAAAGTATACAAGTTGTTATATAATATTCGATTGGTTGGGGAATATTCGCTTTAAACAGGGGAATATTAAATGCGGCAAGACAATCATCATTAGTGGACCCCCATAACGAAATTATTGTGCCTGATTGAGAAAACGACAAAAATATTTTTTATAAAAATAACTACGGAAGTTTTACAGTTAATCTGTTGAAACACCCAAAGTTAAAGAAATGCGAATACGCTACTGGTTGCATAAGAGTAGCACGGTATTGATTATTGATGCTTACGTGAGAAGTCATTCGGTTTTATTCAATTATTGTCGATATTTTATATATTATTAAATCAATAATTGAGATGATGAGTTATTAATATTATTATTTACATTATTAACGATGTCTAGAATTTCGCCAAGTAGAGGTTTGGTCACCTAATTGCGCTTGATAGGAGAAAATCCTTATTGGAAAGCCCCTCTTTCTGGAAATGACACAGTCGATTAATAGTGTGAATAATAATAATGATGATGAAGTTTTGTTTTATTAGTATTATTAATGTAATAAAATGAAAAAACTTTTTATATAAAAACATAATACTTTTATAAAGTTATTCGTTTTATTAGGCTAATAGTAAAATCTTTTTATATAAAAACAGAATACTTTTATAAAGTTATTCATTTTATTAGACAATAATTAAAATATATTATATTTTATTATGCATAAGTGTTTGCATAGTGCCTGCATAGTGTTTGCATAGTAAAATCTTTTTAAAAGTTATTCGTTTTATTATATTATAAATAGAATATATTATATTTTATTGTAAACCAATTTGGACCATCCATTTAAAGTAAATCGATCCGGACTGGTTCATGGATTGGTTCTTATTCAATCCCATTCTTCTATAAATAGAAGCTCATTCCTTCATTATTTCTTACGAATTCACTGAAACTCTAGAGAGAAACTGTAGAGAGAATTATTCTTCTATCTTGAGCATATTTCTTTAGCGTTTAAGAAATCTTTGAGCGTAGTGCAAGTTTCTTCAAGTATATCCCCGCCCTACCATCGGAGTACTCTTCTTTATAAGGTAAGGGGTATTATTTCTTTCGTATTCATAAAGAGAACTTACATTCCATTTTTTTATTATTACATTGGAATAACTTGTATCTGCTGATCACCCTATACTTGGTGAAATTCTTACATTATTCCATTCTTTATCATTATCTTTGGAATAACTTTTATGCAATGCGCAATCACCGCATACATGGTGAAATTCATTTGTTATTCCATTCTTTATTATTTTGTGGAATATCACATGCATGCGTTTTTCTGCCGGACTGAATTCCGTTATTATTATTACTGTTGGAATATTACATGCATGCGTTTTACGGCAGGACTGAATTCCGTTATTTATTATTTTGTTGGAATAACTTTTATCATGCTGAAATCACCATGTGCATGGTGATTTACTGTTGTTATTCCATTCTTTATTATTACATTGGAATATCCTGCCGGTGCGTATTACGCTTTGACTTTGTTCCGTTATTTATTATTACGTTGGAATAACTCATCTACATCACAATCGCGTGCATGGTGATTTCTTTTGTTATTCCATTCTTTATTATACTCAGGTTGGTTAAAGTTTTGACTTCTATACTCCATGAAATTAGTGGAATATCCTTGATATTTGCGCTTCATCCAAGATATAACGCCCGCATGAAATAGGTATACATCACCTATTTTGAGGCGCTTAATACATGGTACGAGAATACAAATACAATCTTTAATATACAACAAGAAAAGCATGAGTTTTAATACAAATATTGTCTTCTAGACAATATCCACTCTCGAAATAAGTCTTCATTACATTTATTGTCACACTTTATTTAATGAATAGTGAGGACTACTAATACTATCATCTGGACCGTCACTCCGTTCCTCGATTAGTCCCGGCTACGTTCTCATTTCCTGTAGAGAACAGTGAAGGAAAGGGTGAACTCAACTAGCCTAGTAAGAAATATTATGACTAAGATAATGCAGAATAAATTATCATTAGTCTTCGACAGTGTTAAACTGATAAAATACAATAGACATCAAGTTTAATCGCAGTGGAACACGCAATCCATTAAAAGAGTCAAGTAGAATAAAATCTACTATCTTTTATGATTTAAAGGTTTTCATCACTTTTATCGTCGGGACTCAAATCTTAATAAATAATCCACATCATCCCCACACTACTACTGACGAGGATATTCATTAGTATCACAACCACAATTTATCCATGCACTACGGGCCAAAGATATTTTTGTATTCATCAATGGTCATGATCATGCCAACAACTGTCCATCAATGCACTACGGGCCAATGAGGACTTCTACCACATCATTTGTAACATTACGGTCATGATTACACCGAATAATCCCTGATCATAATCATACCAAGTCCATCTATGCACTATAGGCCACAGATGACTTTCAACAAAATATAAATATGAGGATGATGACAATGATATAAGAATTCAATAAAACAAGTTCAAGAATTAATTTATCCAGAAACTAATAACGTCCAAATTGTCAACATGATACTTCTTTGTAGAGTAAAATTTAAGAATGCTCAGAAGAATATTTTCATAAAAAGATACTGGATGAAGCAAAAATATCAAGGATATTCCACTAATTTCATGGAGTATAGAAGTCAAAACTTTAATCAACTGAGTATAATAAAGAATGGAATAACAAAAGAAATCACCACGCATGCGGTGCTTGTGCGTGATAGGTTATTCCAATGAATCAATAAATAACGGAACGGTCAAAGCGTAATACGCATCAAGCGGATATCCCAATGAATAATAAATAATGGAATAACAACAGAAATCACCATGCATGCGGTACTTCGTATTGACAGGTTATTCCAATAGAATAATAAATAATGAAACCAGGTCCGACGTAAAACGCACAGACAGGATATTCCAACAGAATAATAAAGATGGAACTGAAAGTAGTATGCACACAAGCCAATCATGTTTGATGATAAAGCATATACTTTGTAACAATCTTATTCATTTATTAATAAAAAGTATTAATTTATTAAAGGCTTTTAATTATCTACATGTTGTTGTTTTATAATATGTGATAAACCCATAGTTTTAAGCAATGCTTTTAGAATAATGATGATGATCATTCTAATGAGATCTAAATTCTTAGAAAGCTTAAAACTAAAATAGTTCCCAATCATTGGATTACTAAATTGGGGATTAGTGAATCCGGATAGATTGGTTCATCGTTGCTTTTTCATTGGATGAGGATGATTGATCTCATGATCATTTGTGTGGAGACACTAAAGCAAGTATGTAGGTGCTTATTAGAGAATAAGTTCATTTGAGCGTTGGCTCGCTAAGGAATACCTAATGGAGTTTTACTTGCTGTCGATAGGAATTCTGTAGTGATAGTAGTCTGAGTGATCCTTGGACTTGAGATCATTATAGTATCTTGTGTATGATGAGTTATACTTTGACTTATTCCTTAAGACCCTTAGGGTATATCAAAGGGTATGCTTGGGTATAATAAGTTGTACATGGAGATAATGTATGATCGATAAAGAATCTACCACTTATTATTAAAGAAGAAAATGTCTATGTGATTCGATAAATGACAACCCAGTAGTCCTTGGCGGCGAGCGAAATGAAATTAGAAAGGAGTTTCTAATTTGCATTATTTGAGTTGTGCATTTAAGATTCGAATACATATAATTAAATAAAATAAGACTTGACAATGAATTCCATGTCTTATATTTAATTGGGACATTGTATGGTGGAAGGATTGAATTGTCGGTAACTATTTACTCAAAGGTTCTTTTATGATTAATGTTGAAATCTATATTATCCGGAAAGTCATTGATCGCTAGGGAGGCTTATCCTATTGTAGAATAAATATTATTTATTTAAATAAATTAAATTATTTAATTTATTTATTTAAATAAGATTAGAAATTATTCTAATTGATTTATTCACAACCTGTTTAATATGGAGAACCTAAATGGTCACACCATAAAAGGAAGAATAATTATTTAAGAAGTTAATGGCATAATCATAATAATATGTTATGTATATTTAATTTAATCTATGGTGATAGAATAAATTAAATAGTTTAATATTATTATTTAATATTTTAGAAATATTAAATATAAATTAATAAGAGGAGTCTTATTAATATTATTACAATTATTATTATTATTTTAATTTCTAAAAGAGTTTAGGAATTAATTTAATATAAGTACTCTCATTTATTCCTAATTGGATTAGGAAGAAAAATTAGTTAAAGGAGTTTAATTAATTATCCCTAATAAGATTAGGGAGCCCCTTTAATTAAAAGGGTTTAATTAAATAATACCTTATTTTAATAGGGTTACTTGATATCTTTATAAGAGGAGTCTTATATCAGATATCAAGATTATAATTCCAATGGTTGGAGAGTACGCTCCTTTTCTATAGAGATAGAAAAACTAGGGTTTAGCCAAATACTCATCTTCTTAAATCCTTCTTCTTCCTTGGTGGATCACCTCTAGAGGCCAAACACTTGGGTGGCTAACGTTGATCAAAGGAAGGAACCAAACCCGGTGGATTCAAGTTGAACGCGAAAAGGATTGGAGGTGAACTTGTACTCGAGGAAGCTTCGAATCTTCAAGGGTATGATTCTTGTTCTTCATTTTTCGTTTAATTAATAATTGTGCATAAAGGGTGATCCGGGTATATGGTTTGTAAATTTTTAAACTCTGATTTTACACGTTTCCGCTTATTTATGCAATTTGATTGCGTTCTTGAATATTACAAACCTAACAGTGGTATCAGAGCCAAACCTTTATGCGAATTATTAATTGTTCAAATTTGATATGTATATTGATATGTGTTTAGAACAATTTAATTGGGCATAATTTAGTTGTATAAAATTTAAAAAAAAATCGAAAATTCGCAAAGCCTGTTTATACCGCGAATTGATTTTCGGATTTTGTTCCTTGTGAATGTGATTCGCGCGGCTGATATATATTGTTAAAGGTTAACAGGTCATGAAGTATGGTTATATATGATATAATATATTATTTCATCTTTGGCCAGATCCGTGATATTGCTAACTCTGTTACTTCACGTGGTTGGCATATAAATATATCAATAATTTGGTATATATATATATGATCACCTGTCAATTATTATTATTATTATTATTTTTGAAAAGCTGATTCACGGATTAGCAGGTTATCTTCATCATGGATGGTGGCCACATGGCGAATTCAATGCGAATTTGAAAAAGCGAATTAAATGCGAATTTGAAAATCGAGATCATGCGAATTTTGGATTTCAAGGATTCACGTGGATTATAACTTTATAATATATATAATAATTTTATAATTAAAATAAAAAAAATTATTTAATTTTAAAATTAAATTTCATCTAACTAATTAGAGTTGGATTTGGATTCCATGATAACTAATTGGAGTTGAAATTGGATTTCATATTTCCTTAAATAAAGGAGTTTATTTAGATATGAAATAAGATTTCATATTATTCAAAATAAAGGATTTTATTTGTGAATAGGAAAGAGAATCCTAATTTCCTTAAATAAATGAGTTTATTTAGATATGAAATAAGATTTCATATTATTCAAAATAAAAGAGTTTATTTGTGAATAGGAAAGAGAATCTTAATTTTCTTAAATAAAGGAGTTTATTTAGATATGAAATATGATTTCATATTATTCAAAATAAAGGAGTTTATTTATGAATAGGAAAGAGAATCATGTGTTTCCTTTAATAAAGGAGTTTATTTTTTTTTTGGAATTGGATTCCATAATTAATTAAAATAAAGGAGTTTATTTTGATTAAAATTTTGATTAAAATAAAATAGTTTATTTCATTCAAAATTGGATAAATTAAAATAAAATAGTTTTATTTTGATTTAAATTTGGATTAAAATAAAGGAGTTTATTTTGATTCAAAATTAGATTTTATCTTAACTAAATTTTGCCCATTAAATGATATCAATATATATATTGAATGTTTATTATTCATGAGATGAATGCTATTTATTGATGCATATGATGATGTGTATGATAATAAATGGGATTGATTATGGACCATTGACCAATGTGATTGGATTTTATTTTAATTGGATGCATGAATGTATGGGTTTTATTAAATGGGGTCTGCGCGACCCTCGTCTTCTCTAATTTTTTCTTAATGTAAATTCTATCTCTCTCTATATACTTCCCTTATTTAGCGATCAAGGTTTCTATTTATTTTAAATAGTTTTGTAATAAGAATAGTTAGAATTATTTTGAAGAATTGGAGATCAAGGGACAAGAAGCGCGTGAAGATCCGTTTGTAATGGAGCCCGGGTTTAAATGTAATAGTTATATTTAAATATTAATTCTTGCACCCCTAGGGTTTGACCTTTTGGTTCACTTGGTGGCTCTAGTGAACCAAACTAGAATAAAAGTCCATAATCAATCCGGGTAGAATATAGTATTCTATATGCATGCTTATACTATATATATTATATATTATATGCAACATGCTTGCATTTTATTAATATAATACGCGTATTTTATATATATATATATATATATATATATATATATATATATATGCGCATTAAAACAAGATGAGACAAATTAATAAAGAACCCTTCATTTTTATATTAAGTCCTAAGCGTTCAAAGATATTTGGAATATCGAGCGTCGCCTTTTCTAGCATGATAAAATTAATAGAGTATTAAATATTTAATATGAGTTTGTTGTGTCACCACAAGGCAAGTATTAAGTATTTAAGATGTTAATTTATCACATTTGATGCTTATAAAGAAAATTGAACAATATTGTTTTGTTGTGTCACCACAAGGATGATATTTTTCTTTTTTGAATATATGGAGTGCTAGGTCGGACTTAACTTGGATAATTTTGATTCGGATGTGCCACCACTTGATCAAAATAATCTAAGAGGCAAAATACAAGGAGTTACATAGTTGATGTAATTGACAAGAGTTGTCTACCTATTTATTTATATATAGTTTGTTGTGTCACCACAAGGTTATATACATTTGAAATGGGATCCTTATTCTCACTAACATATCTTTAATTAGATATTGCCGAACTATATATTGAGGGTAATATAGTTTGAAGAAAATAGTGGGAGATACCAATTTAAAACAAGACCTAATTTATTTTGGTAATTAATAAAAGAATGTATGTTGAAATGTTGTTAATTACAAATTCATTTACATAATTTTACAATGTCTAAATCACTATCACTGTGTAGCATATTAAATGTTAAATTAATCGGGCCAAGAATTAAGCGGATTGGTTAAGGAATTTGAGAATAGTTCTCATGGCTGAAAAGCTATCTTATGTCCTTAATCGCTTATCCCTACAATGGTTGCGAATGATGCCTCTGAGGAAGAGATTGCTACTTTTAGAAAGTGGCAAGATGATGCATAATTGGCTCGATGCATCATGCTCGCATCCATGAGTAACGAGCTTCAAATCGTCGATGAAACTATGGATGCTCTACTATATTCCCGCATATCAAGTAGTTGATGATGAGGAAAGTAGGACTAATAGATATTAGATATCTAAGGAGCTCTTCCGATCTAGAATGACCGATGACACTATAGTACAGATAAAAGTCCTTTACATAATTAATTTGATTGATCAATTAGA
The DNA here is from genome assembly GCA_020205615.1 of Panax quinquefolius. Classification (NCBI taxonomy): domain Eukaryota; kingdom Viridiplantae; phylum Streptophyta; class Magnoliopsida; order Apiales; family Araliaceae; genus Panax; species Panax quinquefolius. Next base: position 42,556,665 of record CM035173.1, read on the forward strand.
CAACGAGTTTTGTCATGGATGGAGAGTTGAGCCAAGATTTGATCTTGCACTCACTCCGGACTCCTTTCACAATTGTTGTGAATTTTTCATATGAACAAGCTAGATATCGACCTGTTGATTTGCTTAACATGTTGAAAAATGTTGAGAGTCACTTTCAACCAAGAAAGATTAAGTCTTCTTGGTAGGGGCCAAAGGATCTTCCGAAAAGAAGAACGATTCAAAGAAGGTAAATAGAAAGGCATAAACAAAGGATAATAAGAACAAAAGCGTCACGGATAGCAAAGGAGCTTGCTTCCACTTGCAATAAGCTGGACAACGGAAAGAAAGCTGCGAAAGCATCTTGCGAGAGGCTAACCAAAGAAGCTTAGTGAAGTTTCATTTACAATACGCTTTTTGTTCATGATTGAAATAAATTTTTCTTTAAGTCGAGGTTCTACTTGGGTATTGGATACTGACTTTGGTTATCATAAATATAGATTTATGAAGGGACCAAGCGTAAGTAAAAAGCTAAACAAATATAAGTAATCCTATGTGGGAAAATGTAACAAAGCTTGCCATATTAGCCATAGAAACTTATAGTTTAGCAATGCCTACGGCAAATCTATTAAGTCGATAAGTTGTTATTGTATTCCAGTTCTTGTTAAAAATATTATTTCCATTTTATTGTTGGACAATGAAATCTTTGGTATTATAATTAAGAACAATTGTTGTTCTATTTATAATAATAATGTTTTGTATAGAATCGGAATATTACTTAATAAATTTTGTATACTTGACTTACATGAAAATAATTTTGCAAATTGAACAAACTAGTATAAGAAAAGGAGATGATCATTCAAAGAGTTGAATGTATGTATTTGTTGAAATATAAGTGTGAATTATTTGAAAGGTTCAAAGAATTCAGAAGTGAAACAAATTGACAAAGTATTAAGATTCTTTGATTAGATCAAGAATAAATACTTGTGCAATAAGTTTCTAGATCATCTCAAATGGTTTTCTTATAATGGACACATCCTGATACACAATAACTGATTGATGTATCTGAAAGGAAAAAGCATACCTTGTTGGACATGGTGCGGTCCATAATCATTTTACTAACATTCCAGTATCCTTCTAGGATCATGTCCTAGAAATGGTCGATATCTCTACGAAAAGGTAACCTCAAAATCCAAATTTCCCCAAGACTCCATAAAAGTTATGGTGGGGAGGATTCCTAATCTTAAGTATGTTAAGATAAGGTGTTGTCCAACTTATGTGAAAAGGTTTCAAAGGATAAGCTTGGGACAAAATTTGACATATCTGATTTGTGGGACATCCTAAAGTAAGTTTAGGGCATGTGTTCTATAATCCTACTTAGCAAAAGGTGTTTGTTGCGAAAAACGCCACGCCTTCTAAGATAAAGGTGTTTATCATTGAAAGGGCTAGTGGGAGGATTATAGATCTTGAAGAGTTCATGATCCACAAAAACACTATAAGTCAAATAAGAGGAACACAATAGATAGACTATTGTACCACAAATCAAATCATAAATGAATAATAATCTAGAAAGATACCTAGGAGGTATGGATTCATCATGGATGATGATGATGAGAGATGCACGTCATAAAAGATGATGATCCGAGTTACATATGATGAGGTAAGAGTTCTAGTGTGTACAAAAGGGTCGATTGGGCGCGTCGTGAAATTTCTAGTATTATATGTTGATATACTACGGATGAGGAATAACATACTAATGCTACAATCGGTAAATATAAAGTTATCTAAACATTCTTCCATGAATGATTTGGGAAGAGTATCTTAATTGGGGATACAAATCTATATAGATAGATTTAAAAGATGCTCGACTTAACCCAAGGAACGTATATTCATTTGATGCTAAAGTTGTTTAGCATGGCAAACTCAAGAGTTGTCTCATGTTGATGAGCTATGGAGTGTATCTCTCTTAATAGTCCCCAAAGACTCCAAAGAGAGAGATCACATGAGTAACTATCATGTATGCATGAAAATATCTGAGAGACCTATGTTGATCGATCATATTATGCGGAGAAGTTCATCGTGAGTCGGTGAAAAACATCTTAAAGTTCTTAACCAAAGACTAAGGATGTGTTCATACATGGTGGGTCCGAATTAAAACTAGAGGGCTTAACAGGACTCAAGTTTTCGTACAGCACGGACGAAGACGACAGAAAATCCACTTTAAGGTAAAGTGTTACCTTGAACGGTGGTGCAGTGAATTGGAAAGGTTCCAAACAACAAAGAGTTGTTGGTTTAGTGATAAAGACAATGTATATACCTATAAATGAAGCTACAAGTTGATTGTTTGGATGAAAAGTTCATTATAGAACTAGGAATAGTTCCTAAGTCTCATCTTGGATCTAAACATGTGTTGTGGCACTTTCATTTAATTATTAGAATCATTGAAGAGATGGGAAATCACTATAGAGATAGTGGACTCTCATGAACAACATTACATATCCATTAACTAAAAGCTTATCCAACAAACAGGATAATCGTCACTTAGAGAAGAAGAGTATGAGATACCATGGCGATTGGCTTTAGTGCAAGTGGGAGATTGAAAATAGTATCTTCATGTTTGATGATAAAGCATATACTTTGTAACAATCTTATTCATTTATTAATAAAAAGTATTAATTTATTAAAGGCTTTTAATTATCTACATGATGCTGTTTTATAATATGTGATAAACCCATAGTTTTAAGCAATGCTTTTAGAATAATGATGATGATCATTCTAATGAGATCTAAATTCTTAGAAAGCTTAAAACTAAAAATAGTTCCCAATCATTGGATTACTAAATTGGGGATTAGTGAATCCGGATAGATTGGTACATACGTTGCTTGCTCATTGGATGAGGATGATTGATCTCATGATCATTTGTGTGGAACACTAAAAGCAAGTATGTAGGTGCTTATTAGAGAATAAGTTCATTGAACGTGGCTCACTAAGGAATACCTAATGGAGTTTTACTTGCTGTCAATAGAATTCTCAGTAGTGATAGTAGTACAAGTGATCCTTGGACTTGAGATCATCATAGTATCTTGTGTATGATGAGTTATACTTTGACTTATTCCTTAAGACCCTTAGGGTATATCAAAGGGTATGCTTGGGTATAATAAGTTGTACATGGAGATAATGTATGATCAATAAAGAATCTACCACTTCTATTAAAAGAAGAGAAATGTCCTATGTGATTCGATAAATGACAACCCAAAGAGTCCTTGGCCAGGCGAAATGAAATTAGAAAGGAGTTTCTAATTTGCATTATTTGAGTTGTGCATTTAAGAGTCGAAATACATATAATTAAATAAAATAAGACTTGACATAATTCCATGTCTTATATTTAATTGGGACATTGTATGGTGGAAGGATTGAATTATCATTAACTATTTACTCGAAAGGTTCTTTTATGATTAATGTTGAAATCTATATTATCTGGAAAGTCGTTGATCGCTAGGGAGGCTTATCCCTATTGTAGAATAAATATTATTTATTTAAATAAATTAATTATTTAATTTATTTATTTAAATAAGATTAGAATTGTTCTAATTGATTTATTCACAACCGGTTTAATATGGAGAACCTAAAGGGTCACACCATAAAAAAGAAGAATAATTATTTAAGAAGTTAATGGCATAATCGTAATAATATGTTATGTATATTTAATTTAATCTATGGTGATAGAATAAATTAAATAGCTTAATATTATTATTTAATATTTTAGAAATATTAAATATAAATTAATAAGAGGAGTCTTATTAATATTATTACAATTATTATTATTATTTTAATTTCTAAAAGAGTTTAGGAATTAATTTAATATAAGTACTCTCATTTATTCCTAATTGGATTAGGAAAGAAAATTAGTTAAAGTAGTTTAATTAATTATCCCTAATAAGATTAGGGAGCCCCTTTAATTAAAAGGGTTTAATTAAATAATACCTTATTTTAATAGGGTTACTTGATATCTTTATAAGAGGAGTCTTATATCAGATATCAAGACTACGTTATAATTCCAATGGTTGGAGAGTACGCTCCTTTTCTATAGAGATAGAAAAACTAGGGTTTAGCCAAATACCCATCTTCTTAAATCCTTCTTCTTCCTTGGTGGATCACCTCTAGAGGCCAAACACTTGGGTGGCTAACGTTGATCAAAGGAAGGAACCAAACCCGGTGGATTCAAGTTGAACGCGAAAAGGATTGGAGGTGAACTTGTACCCGAGGAAGCTCGAATCTTCAAGGGTATGATTCTTGTTCTTCATTTTTCGTTTAATTAATAATTGTGCATAAAGGGTGATCCGGGTATATGGTTTGTAAATTTTTAAACTCTGATTTTACACGTTTCCGCTTATTTATGTAATTTGATTGCGTTCTTGAATATTACAAACCTAACAAGAACCAGGTCTGACGTAAAATGCACTGACAGGATATTCCAACAAAATAATAAAGAATGGAATAACAACAGAATTTCACCATGTATGCGGTACTGCATGCGCAGACGGAGTTATTCCAAAGATAATGATAAGGAATGGAATAATGAGAAGAATTTCACCAAGTATAGGGTAGATCACAGATACAAGTTATTCCAATGAATAATAAAAAAATGGAATAATGAAGTTCTCTTCATGAATACTGAAAAGAAATAATACCCTTACCTTATAAAGAAGAGTACTCTCAAGCGGTAGGCGGATATACTTGAAGAAACTTGCACACTACGCTCAAAGCTTTCTTAAACGCTATAGAAATACTCTTAAGATAGAAGAATAATTCTCTCTAGTTTCTCTCTCTAGAGTTTCAAAGTGAATTCGTAAAAATAATGAAAGAATGAGCTTATTTATAGAAGAATGGATGAATAAGTAACCAATCCATGAACAAGTCGAGATCAATTTACTTTAAAACGAACTGGTCCAGATTGGTTTACAATAAAATATAATATATTCTATTTATAATCTAATAAAATGAATAACTTTTAAAATGATTTTACTATCTGAAACACTATCTGATCACTATGCAAATACTATGCATAATAAAATATAATATATTCTAATTATTGTCTAATAAAATGAATAACTTTATAAAAGTATTCTATTTTATATAAAAAGATTTTATTATTAGCCTAATAAAACGAATAACTTTATAAAAGTATTATGTTTTTTATATAAAAAGCTTTTCTGTTTTATTACATTAATAATACAATAAAACAAAACTTCATCATCATTATTATTATTCACACTATTAATCGACCGTGTCGTTTCCGAGGAAAGAGGGGCTTTCCAATAAGGATTTCTCCTATCATGCGTAGCAATTAGGTGACCAAACCTCTCCTTGGCAGAACTTCTAGACATCGTTAATATTGCAAATAATAATATTAATAACTCTGTTATCTCAATTATTGATTTAATAAAAAAAATATTGACAATAATTGAATCAAATAACTGAGATACTATGCAACAATTACTGAAGCAATAATTGAACAAAACTGAGTGACTTCTCACGTAAGCATCAATAATCAATACCGTGTGCTACTATGCAACCACGCGTATTCCTGTACTTTTAACACCGGGTGTTTCAACAGTTAACGGTAAAACTTCCGCCGTTATTTTCATAAAAATATTTTTGTCATTTTCTCAATCCGACAATAATTCCGTTGTGGGGTCCACCAATGATTGTGTCGTCGTACGAATATTCCCCGACCAATCGAATATTATAAACAACTTGCGTACTTTGTAAAAATTTTAAATATTACCCACAACTATAACATTATATCAAATTCATTCCATAATATTTAAAAATGATAATTATAGAAAATTCATCTGTATTCATAAAAGTTGGGGTCTTACAATCTCCCCTTCTTATGAAATTTTGCCCTCAAAATTAGGGTACGTACCTGGTATGTCGAAGAGGTAAGGATACCTTGATTTCATTTCAGATTCTAACTCCCAGGTCATTTCCTCTACATCGTGGTTCCTCCATAAAACTTTGACTTGAGGTATAACCTTGGAGCGTAGAATATGTTCCTTCTTATCCAAGATTTGAACAGGAACCTTTTCATACGTTAAATCTTCCGCTATTTCGTCAAGTTCTAACTCAATAATGTGGTTCGGGTCTTTCACATATTTACGTAACATGGATATATAAAAAATATTATGAACACGAGACATACTTGGCGGTAAAGCGAGTCTATAGGCTACAGTCCCTACTCGATCGAGGATTAAAAATGGGCCAATGAATCGAGGATTGAGCTTTCCTCTCTTTTCAAATCTCGTAACTCCTTTCCATGGAGCAACACGTAACAACGCATGATCTCCAATATCGAATTCCACATCCTTTCGATGAAGATCAACATAACTCTTTTGTCGGTCTTGTGAGGTTTTTATACGTTGTCGGATCGTTTGAATCTTTTTTGTAGTCATACGTACCAACTTCGGTCCCAACAACGTTGCTTCACCCACCTCATCCCAGCATACTGGAGAACGACACTTTCTTCCATATAACGCTTCGAATGGAGCCATGCCAATGCTTGCTTGATAACTGTTGTTGTAGAAAAACTCCACCAATGGTAAGAACTTGTCCCAACTTCCCTTGAAGTCAAGAACACAGAGTCTTAATAAATCTTCAAGAGTTTGAATAGTTCTCTCTGATTGTCCGTCCGTTTGAGGATGATATGTCGAACTAATTCGTAAATCCGTGCCCATAACTTTTTGTAAACTAACCCAAAATCGTGAAGTGAATCTTGGGTCTCGATCAGAAACTATGGATACTGGCATACCATGCAATCTTACAACCTCATTTATGTACATACGAGCAAGACGTTCAAGTGTATAGGTTTCTCGTATAGGTAAGAAATGAGCAGACTTGGTCAATCTATCAACAATGACCCAAATTGCATCTATGCCTTAAGAAACCTTGGGAAGACCAGTAACGAAATCCATGGTAATGTGCTCCCATTTCCATTCTGGAATTTTAAGTGGTTGCAATGGTCCTTTTGGTACTTGATGTTCCGCCTTGACTCATTGACAAGTTAAACACCTTGAGATAAACAGCGCTATCTCTCTCTTCATATTGCCCCACCAAAATGTATGTCGAAGATTATGATACATTTTGGTACTCCTAGGATGGATTGTAAACAGTGTGTTGTGCGCCTCCATCATGATTTTATACTTTAAATCAAGGTCGTTAGGAACACAAAGTCTGGAGTTGACTCGAAGTATTCCTTCTTCATCGATTCTTGCTTTCGACATAGCACATTCTTGTACTTTCTTCCTCATATGCATCAGCTCCAGGTTTGTAGCTTGAGCAGCTTTAACTTTATCGATTAAAGTCGATTCCACTCGTATATTCGCCATCATCACTTGGGTACCTGGATTCTTTATCTCTATCTCCATCCTTTGCAAGTCATACAAAATGGGCCTTTACGTTGACAATATCGCACTTTTCGTGCAAGATATGATCTTTTACTCGATGCGTCGCCTACCACGTTAAACTTTTTCAGGATGGTATTGGATGGTATGGTCATAATCTTTCAACAGTTCAAGCCAACGTCGCTGTCGCATGTTTAGTTCCTTTTGAGTTAAGAAATATTTGAGGCTTTTATGATCCGTAAAGATCTCCACTTTCTCCCCATACAAGTAATGCCTCCAAATTTTAAGTGCGAAAGACAACAGCTGCCAACTCTAGATCATGAGTAGGATAATTTCTCTCATATTCTTTGAGTTATCGAGAGGCATAGGCTATGACTTTCCCATGTTGCATGAGAACATATCCTAACCCTTTGCCTGAAGCATCACTGTAGATGACAAATCCCTCCGAGCGGGATGGTATTGTCGAGCAGTCTTGAAATGAGTCTTCTCTTGAGTTCTTGAAAACTCCTCTCACATTCCTCACTCCAACCGAATTTTGAATCTTTCCGAGTCAGCTGAGTTAATGGAGTAGCGATTCGAAAAAACCCTTCTACGAATCTCTGATAATAACCAGCTAAGCCGAGAAAGCTACGTACTTCGGTCACTGATTTAGGTTGTTCCCAGCTTTGAATGGCTTCAATCTTTGCCGGGTCAACAGATATTCCATAACTTGATACCACGTGCCCAAGGAATGCTACTTCCTCAAGCCAGAACTTGCATTTCTTCAACTTGGCATAAAGCTTATATTCACGAAGCTTTTGGAGTATCAGCCTCAAGTGTTGCTCATGATCTTCACGGCTTTTGGAATAAATAAGGATGTCATCAATAAAGACGACCACAAAGTGATCCAAATATTCCTTGAATACTCGGTTCATCATATCCATGAAGGCAGCAGGGGCATTAGTCAATCTAAAAGACATTATTAGAAATTCATAATGCCCGTATCGAGTTCTGAAAACCGTCTTTGGAATGTCATCGGTTCTAATCTTCAATTGGTGATATCTGGAACGAAGATCAATATTTGAAAAGAATTTGGCACCTTGTAACTGGTCAAACAGGTCATCAATACGTGGCAATGGGTACCTATTTTTGATGGTGACATGATTCAACTCCCGATAATCAATACAAAGTCGCATAATCCCATCTTTTTTCTTCACGAATAGGACAGGAGCACCCCAAAGAGAAGTACTAGGATGAATAAAGCCAATGTCTAACAATTCCTGCAGTTGGGTTTTTAACTCCTGAAGTTCAATAGGAGCCATTCGATATGGGGCTTTGGAAATGAGTTTTGTACCAGGTTCAAGGTCGATACAAAATTTAATTTCACGCTCTGGGGGTAGGCCAGGAAGTTCTTTAGGGAATACGTCAGGGAATTCATTAAAATAGAAATATCATTCAAAACTGACGTATTTTTGTTTAGATCCGTGACATGAGCTAAGAAAGCTTGACATTCATTTTTCAATAAACGAATAGCTTTATGGTTTGAGATGACAGTGATTGATTTTAATGGTTTGGTTGCTTGAATTCGCATAATAGGTTGGTTAGGAATATGAAAGCTAATAACCTTACGAAAACAATCAATTTTTGCATGATGAGTGGTTAACCAATCAATCCCTAGAATTACATCAAATGTAAGTATTTTCAATGAAATAAGATCGACAGGTAATGTGAAGGTACCAATTTGAACCAAACAAGACTTATAAACAGTGGATGTAATGAAGGTTTCTCCTAACGGGAGTTTATCAGATAAGTCAAAGTCCAATTTCTCCGGAGTCAAATTTAAACGTTGAGCGCAAGTAGGAGAAATAAAGGAATGGGTAGAACCGGTATCAAATAAGGTATATACTTATTTAGAGTTTATGATAAGCTTACCCAGTAATGACCTCATTCGGGTTCTTGCTTCTGGGAGGTCACGACAAACGCTCTCCCTTGCACTACTGGTTTTGACTTTTCTGGGGCGTCCTTTGGTGCCTCCATCCTAGATGAACTTGTCTTCGGTGAACGATAAAATCGGGCTAGGTGACCTTCTCTTCCACAATTATAACATGCTTTGGACGGCATCGCACAGTTTGGACTGATGTGTCCCTCCCTTCCGCATTTGAAGCATATGATAGGTGGTTGTTCTCCTTCCTTAACAACAGGTGCTGATGCTGACGTCTTTCCATTATTGTTGAATCTCCTATTCTTGAAATGTCCATTCTTATTGCTTTGGCCATGATTACCACTGAAGTGGTTACCATTTCTGGCATATTGATTCCCTCCACGCTTATTGTCACCGCCGTCGATGATATTATCACTTTGGTATTATCATTTTGTCTACCGCTCTCTTTATGGTTGGGTTGACTCATTACCGCGCTCCAATAACTGAGCCCTATTAACAACATTTGAATACAAACACAGTTTATGAGAAATAAGATATTGACGTATCTCGGGTTTCAAACCTCTTAGAAATATTCGCGTCATTCTCTCCTCATTATCAACCAAATGGGACGGAAACCGGGACAGCTCGGCAAACTTGGCTTCGTACTGCGACACGGTCATGTTGTTTTGCTCCAGTTTAATAAACTCTACCTCTTTCATGTGACGAATACTTTCGGGAAAGTACTTGTCGTTGAATAGTTCTTGAAACTTTTTCCAAGACATCTTCGGTCACGGCGGAGTTGAGTACGCTTCTGATTCCCACCAAGAATCGCCTCACCCGCAAACACGAAGGTGGCAAAGGGAACCTTTTGCTCCTCGGAGCAACCCAAGACATCAAATATCTTGTTGATTTATTTTATCCACGTCTCCACCTTAAGTGGTTTTGGCTCTCCAAAAAACTCCGGTGGTCCCAGCTCCTTGAACTATTTGGCGGTGACCGTCCGAGAGTTGCCAGTGTTTCCACCTGTATTTTGGACAGGAGCCGCTCTCGCCTGATGTTGCATGAATTGCATGAAGCCTCGAAACATTCCATCGTTCATCATTTGGTCAGTGTTGTTGTTTGCATGAGGATTATTGCCTTCCTGATGCACATTGTCCTGGTTATTGATCTGTGGAGACTCAACGGTCTCCTGTGCTCCATTGATGTTCTCAACATTCTCGGATGCCATTTTCAAATACTGCCACAAAACAAGGGTTAATTAATATCACATATAATCTCTATACTTTGACCAACCAATTAAATATCAAATAAACTTAGGTAGGTCATACTAACGAAGGAATTTCCCGTCTCTCCCCTCCTAGTTCTTGTCTCACATCTCATCCAGGGATCATATCCTAAGCTTTGATACCAACTGTGACGCCCCCAAAATAGGTATACATCACCTATTCTGAGTCGCCAAATACATGGTATAGAATACAAATACAATCTTTAATATACAACAAGAAAGTTGTGAGTTTTAATACAAATATTATTTTCTAGACAATATCCACTCTCGGAATAAGTCCTCATTACATTTATTATCACACTATTTAACAGAATAGTGAGGACTACTAATACTATCATCTGGACCGTCACTCTGTTCCCCGACTAGTCCCGGCTACGTTCTCATTTCCTGAAGAGAACAGTGAAAGAAAGGGTGAGCTCAACTAGCCCAGTAAGAAATATTATGACTAAGATAATGCAGAATAAATTATCATTAGTCTTCGACGATGTTTAAACTGATAAAGTAAATAGACATCAAGTTTAACGGCAACGGAACATTCAATCCATTAAAAGAGTCAAGTAGAGAATAAAATCTACTATCTTTTATGATTTAAAAGGTATTCATCACTTTTATCGCCGGGGACTCGCAATAAATAATCCACATCATCCTCACACTTTTCTGACGAGGATATTCATTAGTATCACAACCATAATTTATCCATGCACTACGGGCCAAGGATATTTGTGTATTCATCAATGGTCATGATCATGCCAACAACTGTTCATCAATGCACTACGCGCCGATGAGGACTTTTACCACATCATTTGTAACATTACTACCATGATTACAACTGAATAATCCCCAGTCATAATCATACCAAGTCCATCATACCAAGTCCATCCAAAATATAAATATGAGGATGATGACAATGATATCATCATTATAAAATATAAATATGAGGATGACTGACAAAATATAAATAAGGATGATGATTGATATAAAATTCAATAAAACAAGTTCAATTAATTTATCCAGAACTAATAACGTCCAAATTGTCAACATAATACTTTTTTGTAGAGTAAAACTTAAGAATGCTCAGAAGAATATTTCCATGAAAAGATATTGGATAAAGCGCAAATATTAAGGATATTCCACTAATTTCATGGAGTATAGAAGTCAAAACTTTAACCAACTGAGTATAATAAAGAATGGAATAACAAAAGAAATCACCATGCATGCGGTACTTGCGATAGATAGTTATTCAACAGAATAATAAATAACGGAACCGGTCGAAGCGTAATATGCACCGGCGGTGATATCCCAACAGAATAATAAAGAATGGAATAACAACAGAAATCACCATGCATGCGGTACTTCGCATTGACAGGTTATTCCAATAGAATAATAAATAACGAAACCAGTTCCATCGTAAAACGCACAGACAGGATATTCCAACAAAATAATAAAAACGGAACCAGGTCCGGCGTAAAATGCACAGACAGGATATTCCAACAAAATAATAAAGAATGGAATAACAACAAAATTTCACCATGTATGCGGTACTTCACATAGACAAGTTATTCCAGCATAATAATAAAGAATGGAATAACAGAAAAATTTCACCAAGTATAGGGTAGACCGCGTATACAGGTTATTCCAACAGAATAATAAGAAAAATAGAATAACAGAAGTTCTCTTCATGAATACGAAAGAAATAATACCCCTTACCTTATAAAGAAGAGTACTCCGACAGTAGGGCGGGGATATACTTGAAGAAACTTGCACTACGCTCAAAGCTTTCTTAAACGCTAAAGAAATACGCTCAAGATAGAAGAATAATTCTCTCTACGCTTTCTCTCTCAGAGTTTGATGAATTAAGTAAGAAATAATGAAAGAATGAGCTTCTATTTATAGAAGAATGGATCTGAATAAGAACCAATCCATGAACAGTCGGATCAATTTACTTTAAACGAAACGGTCCAGTTTGGTTTACAATAAAATATAATATATTCTATTTATAATCTAATAAAACGAATAACTTTTAAAAAGATTTTACTATCGCAAAACACTATGCAATCACTATGCAAATACTATGGATAATAAAATATAATATATTCTAATTATTGTCTAATAAAACGAATAACTTTATAAAAGTATTCTATTTTATATAAAAAGATTTTACTATTAGCCTAATAAAACGAATAACTTTATAAAAGTATTTTGTTTTATATAAAAAACTTTTCTGTTTTATTACATTAATAATGATAAAACAAAACTTCATCATTATTATTATTATTCACACTATTAATAATCGACGGTCGTTTCCGGAAGAGAGGGCTTTCAATAAGGATTTCTCCCTATTGGTAGCATGATTAGGTGACCAAACCTCTCCTTGGCGGAACTTCTAGACATCGTTAATATTGCAAATAATAATATTAATAACTCTCGTTATCTCAATTATTGATTTAATAAAAAAATATTGACAATAATTGAATCAAATAACCGAGATACTATGCAACACCATCTTGAAGCAATAATTGAACAAAACTGAAAGTGACTTCTCACGTAAGCATCAATAATCAATCTTTATGTGCTACTATATGAACCACGCGTATTTACGTACTTTTAACACCGGGTGTTTCAATAGTTAACGGTAAAACTTCTGCCGTTATTTTCATAAAAAATATTTTTGTCATTTTCTCAATCCGAAAATAATTCCGTTGCGGGGTCCACCAATGATTGTGTCGTCGTACGAATATTCCCCGACCAATCGAATATTATAAACAACTTGCATACTTTGCAAAATTTCTAAATATTACCCACAACTATAACATTATATCAAATTCATTCCATAATATTTAAAAATGATAATTATAGAAAATTCATCTTTATTCATAAAAGTTGGGGTCTTACACAATATCTTTCATGGAAATATTCTTCTGAGCATTCTTAAATTTTACTCTACAAAGAAGTATCATGTTGACAATTTTGACGTTATTAGTTCCAGGATAAATTAATTCTTGAACTTGTTTTATTGAATTTTTATATCATTGTCATCATCCTCATGTTTATTGTAAGACCCCAACTTATTATAAATAAAATTGAATTTTCTCTATTCATTATTTTAAATTAATAAGGTGTTAATTTGATATAAAGCTTTGGTTATGGGTAAAATGTGAAAATTTTATAAAACAAACAAGTGGTTATAAAATATTCATTTTTGTCGGGGAATATTCTTTGTCGTGAATAATATTCTTTTGTCGTAATATTACGTATGCATTTAATGCTTGACCATTCGTGGGGCTCATAACAGAATAACTGTCGGATGAAGAAAACGACAAAGTATGAGTTTTTATAATAACGGCGTAATTGTTACTGTTATCATCACCGCTGATTACGTGGTGGTTAAAATACGAAGTCTGGCGTGGTCGCATAAAGAAGCACACGATGTTGCATAATATTTTTTGAATTATTTATTCTAAACGTAAGAAGGCACTACTCAATAATTGTTACGATAATTCTTTCGCTCAATATTTTATTTTATATTTCAATAATTGTTGCGTTGATATTTAATATTATTGTTGTTTCAATAATTGTCACTGCACAGTATTTCCCATTATCAGATCAATAATTCATATTATTTGAATAATATTATTAGATAGCATTATTGGCAATGTCTATAAAGTTCTGTCAAGGAGAGGTTTGGTCATCTAATTGCGCACCAATAAGGAGAAATCCTTATTGAAAGCCCCTCTTCTCGAAACTACTTTGGTTGTCATAATTGTGATTCTGTAATATTATTTGTGAATAATTAATTATTGATTTATATGATAAAGAAATATTTATTTGATGTTGATATAAATGATGGATTTATTTATTTTATGTGGTTATAAATGAAGGAATTAATGTTGAGGTGTTTTATCAGTATTTTTGTCGGAATGAAGGTATTAAAAATCACCCGTTTGTGGATTTTGGATATTTTTTGTTTAGAATTTGGAAAAACTCAAAGCTACAGAGTTGTAGATAATTTGATTTCGTGTATAATGGACATAAAATTCGTATTTTTTTGATAAAAGGGTTATTTTCTATGAATTGTTGAAGTTTCGAAAAATAAAATGATTTTTATTAATTTATGGGTGGGACCCACTTTTGGGTTGGTGTTAAATACACATGGGCTGCTATTTTTTTCTTCCAAGATGGCATGCTTGATGTTTCCAAAGGTGTGTGTAGAGAAAAAGAAAGAAATAATAATATTTTATTATTTTAGTCTCTTATGACGTTCTAGCATTTTCCTATAAATAGACGCTTAGGTTAGAATTGAAAATCACACCAGAAATAAGTTTTCTTTCTCTCTATATTATCGTTGTATTTTTGTGAGTATTTAGATACTTTGAGAGTTGTTGTTCTAAATGTAAAGTTTCATTCGAACTTTCTATCCGATATTCCATCAAAAGTACCGTTATTTTGAGTTAAGGGATGTTATTTTCTTTTTAAATGATATTATTTTATTCAATATCATTATGTCGAAATATTGGTTTGAATTTTTTAATCAAATTTAGAACTTTTGTGTCGGGGTTACTATTCACGTATACGGAAACTATTCACGAATACGTACTTATTCACCAATAAATAAAATTTTCTTTTTTGTTCAGATGTCTTTTATGGTTACTATCTTTGATTGTATCCATGTTTTGATCTTTATTTTTGAATTCTACTTCACACTTGGTTTATTATGGAGTATTATTGAATTTGGATAAATCAAATACTGAATCCCTAATATTTGTCCTTCATCTCTTCTTCGGATTCGTTTTCTCTAAAATATTTTCATCATCCTCGGTCCTTAATGGTGGTATTTGATGAATATCTTTGGCATGTAGTGCAAAGATGAATGATTACTGATGAATATCTTTGGCCAGTAGTGCAAAGATGAATAGTGTTGAGATGAACATGACCAATTTGGTGATATAAATGAATATCTTTGGCCCGTGGTGCAAAGATGTATATTGATTGATGTTGTTGAGGATAAAATATTGATGATGGACTTTCAAATTCATAGATGATAGTAGATTTCATTCTCTACTTAACTCTTCTAATGAATTGTTGTTTCTCATTGCGATTTGTTGATCTAAAATTTGTTGTCTATTATATTCTATCGATTTTTCCTGTTGAAGACTAATGATAATTTGTTGTATATTATCTTAGTCATAATATTCTTTATAGGGCTAGTTGAGCTCACCCTTTTCCTTTTTTGTTCCATTTTTCTTCTCGGAGGTGAGAACATAAGCGAGGATCGAGCCTGGGGTATAGAGTGATGGTTCTAGAAAGATGTTTTAGCGATCCTCACTATTTTGTAAAATAGTGTATGAATAATTGTAATGAGGACTTATTTGAGTGTTGATATTGTCTAGAAGACAATATTTATATTTAAACTCACAGTATGTGTTGTCGTATTTTGCAGGATAATTGTATTATTGAAGTTGTAGTTTGCTTTCTGTACCATGTATTTAGCGACTAAGAATGGGTGTTGTATACCTATTTTGGGGGCGTCACAGTTGTGTAGGGGTTCGGCACATAAAACGCAGCGGAAATAAAAAAATTCAAAGCAATTTCTGAAACCCAAAAACAGGATCCATGTGAAAAACAATTAACTTAGTTGTTTAGAGATTATACCGAATATGAAAAACGAGAATCTGAAATTGATGCGCTCGAATCCTTAACGCAATTCCTCACGAAACTACGCCTCTATGGTATCCATCCACGAGCACCGCATCCGGTGAAAACGATTACGCAATAAGAGGGACTTCCTAAGACTAGCCACCAAAGGAACCTTTATGAAATCGTATGTTTTCTCTCTAGTCTCTCTCTAAGAGCGGCTAGGTTTTTCAAAGTTATGAATTAACCCTAAGTAGCTGCTATATATCCTATATATAGTAGTTAAATGGAATTAATCAAAACCTAATTTCATAAAATTCGAATTTAGATATATATATATATATATATAACTTAATTAAGTCTTACTTAATTAATATACATATATACAAACTTTCCTTTTAATTTAAATTCGTGATTTAAATACTATTAATCATATTAATATATTTAAATCCTTAAAATTTAAATTTATTCCCTTTTAAATTATGTTCTATGTGTGTGACCCTATAGGTTATTATCACGTTGGCAATAATTTTAAAATCATATTATAAAATTATAAACAGTGAGCGGCATCTAGTAATGCATCACTGCTACCCAAGTAATAATAAGATCGATGATTCGATGCAACCTTTTAGTAACCAATGTTTCAATGTAATTTAATCCTTTTAACCTTAATATCCTAGATTAAACTCGAGTCTTGGAATGTGTCATACTCTTCATAATTTAATCTGAGTTTTCTTGATCAATGAGTAGACTATATGAAACAAATCACTATTTGAGCATGGCCATGCATTTCATAATCCTACTCAATCAAGAGGCCTATGGATATCACCCCTAATAAATAGGAGGGTTAAATTCCATCTAGATCACTCATATTCCACACACGATTCATGATGTACCCAATAATCACCTTTATAGTCCACCCTATTAAAGGTGACATTTGATGATATCAAAGTACATAAATTCCCGTGTAGTAATATAGTGATTTCAGGTCAGAGGACCATTACATCATTGTCACTATGAGAATTGCTAATCACACTTCGCATAATGCTCCACATAGAATTCTCATGGTGGGTCTGTCCAGTACACCGTTCTCTAACATGTACCTATGCATTGACTTAATATCTCATATATTTATAACCAATGAGATTTGGTCATCAGTCAATCCACATACTAGTCTCATTGTTGTCCCATCAACAATGATACTCGACTAAGAACATTTAAGAACAATGATACTAATTATAATTATATAATCTCATGTTCAAGTCACATACTTGAAACCATATAATTTGTATCACTATTCTAAGGAATTTTATTATGTTAACAATTATATAACGCAGTAAATAAAACCATAATCAAATCATTCATTTATTTAATCAAATATAATATCAAAACGTTAAGCAATTATATCAAATAATTGGCCTCTAGGGCATAAACTCTAACAAGTTGGTATCAAAGCTTAGGGATATGGTCTCTGGCGGAGATCGGGGAATAGAACTAGGAGGGGAGAGATGAGTAAATCCTTCGCTAGTGTGTCCTATCTAAGCTTATTTGTTGGTTAGTCATAATATAGGGATATTATGTCATATGTTAATTTGTTTAATTAACCCTTATTTTATGACAGTATTTAAGAATGGCTGCTGAGAACGTTAACAATGGAGTGTATGAGACTGTGGAACAACCTTTAGTCACAAACCAGGAGAACGTACAACAAGAAGACAATATTCCTCCTGTAAACAACACTACCTAGCAAACGATGAATGATGGAATGTTTAGGAGCTTTTTGCAGTTCATGCAAAATCAGACGAGCCAGACTCGTGTACAAAATACGGGTGGAAGTGATGGCAACGCGCCATTGATGCATCACAAAGAAAGCGCTTCAAGGAGTTGGGACCACCAGATTTCTGGGGAAAGCCCGATCTGATTAAGGCGGAAACATGGGTCAAGCAAATTACTAAGATATTCGATGTCTTGGGATGCACGGAGGAACAGAAGGTTCCATTCGCCACCTTTATGTTCCATGGAGAAGCAGATTACTGGTGGGAATCCGTGAAGCGTACCCAACGAGACGCACTCAATATGTCTTGGGAAAGATTTCAGAAATCGTTTCAATGACAAGTACTTTCCGAAAAGTATTCATCATATATGAAAGGAGGTAGAGTTTATTAGATCGAACAAAATAACATGACGGTGTCTCAAAGACAAGGAAAAGTTCACGGAGTTATCGAGTTCACACCTCATTTGGTAGAAAATGAGGAACGTATGACGCGGATGTTTCTTAGAGGTCTAAAACCCGAGATTCGTCAATACCTTATCTCTCATAAATTTTCTCTGTATTCAGATGTTGTCAATAGGGCTCAATTACTAGAGCGAGATAATGAGTATACTCAACCGAGGGATCACAACCAGGGTCATACCGGTGACAACAATCATCAAAGCGATGATAACCAGCTAGGAGGGAAGAATATGGACAAAAGCAGTAACCACTCGGGTGGTAATCGTGGCCATGATAATAGAAGAGGTGAGTCTAGTGGAAATTTCAAAAAGAGGAGATTCAACAATGACGGGAAGACATCAGCAGCAGCACCAGCACCAACAAAAATTTTAGGGGAGGAGAACGACCGCCAGTTAGATGTTACAAATGCGGGAAAGAGGGACATATCAGCCCAAACTGCCCACAACAATCCAAGGTATGTTATAATTGTGGAAAGGAAGGACATATTGCTCGAGATTGTTCTGTAGCAAAACCAAGTTCAGGGG
Organism: Panax quinquefolius; assembly: GCA_020205615.1. Taxonomy (NCBI): domain Eukaryota; kingdom Viridiplantae; phylum Streptophyta; class Magnoliopsida; order Apiales; family Araliaceae; genus Panax; species Panax quinquefolius. The sequence continues at coordinate 42,575,617 of CM035173.1, forward strand.
GGATGGTGACTCCAAAGGCTGTCCCGGATAAGTCGAAATCAACGGTTCCTAGAAGAGCATTTGTCGTGACTGGCCAAAACGTGAGGAACCAAAACGAGGTGATCACGGGTAAGCTAATCTTGAATTCTTGCGAAGTTTATACCTTACTAGATACCGGTTCTACCCATTCTTTTATCTCTCCCGCTTGTGCTCAACGCTTAAACTTGACTCAGAGAAATTGGATTTTAACTTATCTGTTGAAACTCTGTTGGGTGAAACCTTTGTTACATCTACAGTTTATAAATCTTTCTTGATCCAAGTTGGCACTATCACATTACCTGTTGATCTTATCTCTTTAAAGATACTTGCTTTTTTGATGTGATTTTAGGAATTGATTGGTTAACCACTCATCATGCCAAAATTGATTATTTTCGTAAGGTTGTTAGTTTTCATATTCCTAACCAACCTGTCATACGAATTCAAACAATTAAACCACTAAAATCAGTCACTGTCATATCAAGCCACAAAGCTATTCGTTTATTGAAAAATGGATGACAAGCTTTCTTAGCCCATGTTATGGATTTGAATAAAGACAAGTCAGATTTGGATAATATTTCTGTTGTTAGAGAATTTCCTGATGTATTTCCTGAAGAACTTCCCGGTCTACCCCCAGAACGTGATGTTGAATTCTTTATTGACCTTGAACCGGGTACAAAGCCCATTTCTAAAACCCCATATCGAATGGCTCCTATTGAACTTCAGGAGTTAAAGGTCCAACTACAGGAATTGTTGGACATCGGTTTCATTCGTCCTAGTACATCTCCTTGGGGTGCTCTCTGCTTTATTTGTAAAGAAGAAAGAAAGACGGAGTATGCGACTTTGTATTGACTACCGAGAATTGAACCATGTCACCATCAAGAATAGGTATCCGCTACCTCGCATTGATGACCTGTTTGACCAGTTGCAAGGAGCACAATTCTTTTCAAATATCGATCTTCGTTCTGGATATCATCAACTGAAGATTAAAACTGAGGATATTCTAAAGACTGTCTTTAGAACTCGGTATGGGCATTATGAATTCTTAGTCATGTCTTTTGGATTGACTAATGCTCCTGCTGCTTTCATGGATATGATGAACCGAGTATTCAAGGAATATTTGGATCAGTTCTTTGTTGTCTTTATTGATGACATCCTCATCTATTCCAAAAGTCGTAAAGATCATGAGCACCATTTGAAGCTGATACTTGAAAGACTTCGTGAAAACAAGCTATATGCCAAGCTAAAGAAATGCGAGTTCTGGCTTGAGGAAGTAACATTCCTTGGGCACGTGGTGTCAAAACATGAAGTATCTGTTGACCCGACGAAGATTGAAGCAATACAAAGTTAGAGCAACCAAGTCGGTGGATCAAGTACGTAGCTTTTACGGGCTTAGCTGGTTATTATCGGAGATTCGTGGAAGGATTTTCTCGAATCGCTACTCCATTAACTCAGCTGACTCGGAAAGATACAAATTCGTATGGAGCGAGGAATGCGAGAAGAGTTTCCAAGAACTCAAGAGGAGACTCATTTCGGCACCTGTTCTGGCAATACCATCTGGTTCGGATGGATTTGTTATCTACAGTGATGCTTCAGGCAAAGGGTTAGGATGTGTTCTCATGCAACATGGGAAATTCATAGCCTATGCCTCGCGACAACTCAAAGAATATGAGAGAAATTATCCTACTCATGATTTGGAGTTGGCAGCAGTCGTTTTCGCGTTGAAAATCTGGAGACACTATTTGTATGGGGAGAAAGTGGAGATTTATACGGACCATAAAAGCCTCAAATATTTCTTTACCCAAAAAGAACTCAACATGCGGCAACGACGTTGGCTTGAGCTGTTGAAAGATTACGATCACACTATTCAATATCATCCTGGAAAAGCGAACGTAGTAGCTGACGCATTGAGTAGAAGATCATATGCGAGTACAAGTGCGATATTATCAATGCAAAGGCCCATTTTGTATGACTTGCAAAGGATGGAGATAGAATTAAAGACTCCAGGGACCCACGTGATGATGGCGAATATACAAGTAGAACCAACTTTAATCGATAAAGTTAAAGCTGCTCAAGCTACGGACCTGGGGCTGATGCGTATGAAGAAGAAAGGGCAAGAAGGTGCTATTCCAGAAGCAAGAATCAATGAAAAAGGAATACTTTGATTCAACTCTAGACTTTGCGTTGCTAACGATTCTGACTTGAAGCATAGAATCATGATGGAGGCACACAACACCTCGTTTGCAATCCATCCTGGGAGTACCAAAATGTATCATGATATTCGACATACATTTTGGTGGAACAATATGAAGAGAGAGATCGCGGAGTTTATCTCGAGGTGTTTAACTTGTCAACGTGTAAAGGCGGAGCATCAAGTGCCAAAAGGTCCATTGCAACCACTTGAGATTCCGGAATGGAAGTGGGAACACATTACCATGGATTTCATTCTGTGTCTTCCCAAAGTTTCTCAAGGCATAGATGTGATTTGGGTTATTGTTGATAGATTAACCAAGTCTGCTCATTTCTTGCCGATACGTGAGACTTATTCCCTTGAACGTCTTGCTCGTATGTACGTGAATAAGATTGTGCGATTGCATGGTATGCCAGTATCCATAGTTTTGGATCGTGACCCAAGATTCACTTCAAGATTTTGGGTTAGCTTGCAGAAAGCTATGGACACGGATTTACGATTCAGTTTAGCATATCATCCTCAAACGGACGGACAATCAAAGAGGACTATTCAAACCCTTGAAGATCTATTAAGACTCTGTGTTCTAGATTTCAAAGGAAGTTGGGATAAGTATTTACCATTGGTGGAATTCTCCTACAACAACAATTATCAAGCAAGTATAGGCATGGCTCCATTTGAGGCGTTGTATGAACGAAAGTGTCGTTCTCCAGTATGCTGGGACGAGGTGGGAGAAGCAACGTTGTTGGGACCAGAATTAGTATGCATGACTATAGAAAAGATCCAAATGATTCGACAACGTATTCAAACCTCACAAGATCGACAAAAGAGTTATGATGATCTTCATAGAAAGGACGTGGAGTTTAATATTGGAGATCATGTACTATTACGTGTTGCTCCATGGAAGGGAGTTACAAGATTTGGAAAGAGAGAAAAGCTCAATCCAAGATTTGTTGGTCCATTTGAGATTCTTGACCAAATAGAAAATGTAGCCTTTAGACTCGCGTTACCCCCAAGCATGTCTCGTGTTCACAATGTTTTCCACATATCTATGCTTCGTAAATATGTGAAAGACCCGAACCACATTATTGAGTTAGAACCAGACGAGATAGCCAAAGATTTAACGTACGAGGAGGTACCTGTTAAGATCTTGGATAGGAAAGAGCATGTCCTACGCACCAAGGTTATACCACAAGTTAAGGTTTTGTGGAGGAACCATGTTATTGAGGAAATGACCTGGGAGTTGGAATCAGAAATGAAAGCGAGGTACCCTCACCGCTCAAACACACCGGTGTATGTCGCCAATTTCGAGGACGAAATTTTATAAGGAGGGGAGGTTGTAAGACCCCAACTTATTATAAATAAAATTGAATTTTCTCTATTCATTATTATAAATTAATAAGGTGTTAATTTGATATAATGCTTTAGTTATGGGTAAAATGTGTAAATTTTACAAAATAAGCAAGTGGTTATAAAATATTCATTTTGTCTGGAATATTCTTTTGGTCGCGAAATATTCTTTTTGTCGGGGAATATTCGTATTTACGGCAATAAGCAGACCATTCGTGGGGTTCATAATGTAATAACTATCGGATGAAGAAAACGATAAAGTATGAGTTTTATAATAACGACGTAATTGTTACCAATTAACACCGTTGGATTACCCGTGGTTAAAATACGAATACGCTGGCATTGTTGCATAAAGAAGACACGATGTTGCACAGTATTATTGAATTATTGATTCGCACGTAAAAAGGCACTACTCAATAATTGTTACAAGATTCTTGCTCAATATTTTATTTTATATTTCAATAATTGTTGCGTTGATATTTAATATTATTGTTGTTTCAATAATTGTCATCATCGCATGATTTCCCATTATCGATCAATAATTCATATTATTTGAATAATATTATTAGATAGCATTATTGGCAATGTCTAGAAAGTTCTATCAAGGAGAGGTTTGGTCACCTAATTGCACCAATAAGGAGAAATCCTTATCGAAAGCCCCTCTTTCCCGAAACGCCACTGGTTGTCATAATTGTGATTACGTAATATTATTTATGAATAATTAATTATTGATTTATATGATAAATAAATATTTATTTGATGTGGATATAAATGATAGATTTATTAATTTTATGTGGTTATAAATGAAGGAATTAATGCTGAGGTGTTTTATCAGTATTTTTGTCGGAATGGAGGTATTAAAAATCACCCGTTTGTGGATTTTGGATATTTTCTGTTTAGAATTTGGAAAAATTCAAAGCTACAAAGTTGTAGAGAATTTGATTTCGTGTGGAATGGACATAAAATTCGTATTTTTCTGATAAACGGGCTATTTTCTATGAATTATTGAAGTTTCAAAATATAAATAATTTTTATTAATTTATGGGTGGGACCCACTTTTGGGTTGGTGTTAAATACACATGGGATGCTATTTTTTTTCTTCCAAGATGGCATGCTTGATGTTTCCAAAGGTGTGCGTAGAGAAAAAGAAAGAAATAATAATATTTTATTATTTTAGTCTCCTATGGCGTTCTAGCATTTTCCTATAAATAGACGCTTAGGTTAGAATTGAAAATCACACTAGAAACAAGTTTTCTTTCTCTCTATATTGTCGAGCGTATTTTTGTGAGTATTCAGATACTTTGAGAGTTGCTGTTCGGTACAAGTTTCATTCGACTTTCTATCCGATATTCCGATCAGAAGTACTGTTATTTTGAGGTAAGGGATGTTATTTTCTTTTTAAATGATATTATTTTCTTCAATATCATTATGCCGAAATATTGGTTTGAATTTTTTAATCAAATTTAGAACTTTTGTGTCGGGGTTAATATTCACGATATCAGACTTTATTCACGAATCGACGACTTTATTCACCGAAAAATAAAATTTTCTCTTTTTCGTCCCAGATGTCTTTTATGGTTACTATCTTTGATTGTATCCATGTTTTGATCTTTATTTTTGAATTCTACTTCACACTTGGTTATTATGGAGTATTAGTGAATTTGGATAAATCAAATACTGAATCCCTAATATTTGTCTTTCCGCTCTTCTTGAATTCGTTTTCTTTCAAAATGTTTTTCATCATCCTCAGATCCTTAATGGTGGTATTTGATGAATATCTTTGGCCTGTAGTGCAAAGATGAATGATTACTTGATGAATATCTTTGGCCCGTAGTGCAAAGATGAACAGTGTTGAGATGAACATGACCAACCGGTGATATAAATGAATATCTTTAGCCTGTATTTAAAAAGATGTATATTGATTGATGTTACAGAGGATAAAATATTGATGATGGACTTTCAAATTCATAGATGATAGTAGAGATTCATTCTCTACTTAACTCTTCTAATGAATTGTTGTTTCACCGCAAATTGTTGATCTAAAATTTGTTATCTATTATATTCTATCGATTTTTCCTGTTGAAGACTAATGATAATTTGTTGTATATTATCTTAGTCATAATATTCTTTACTCGACTAGTTGAGCTCACCCTTTTCTTTTTGTTCCATTTTTCTTCTCGGAGGTGAGAACATATGCAGATCGAGTCGGGGTATGGAGTGATGGTTCTAGAAAGATGTTTTAGCGATCCTCACTATTTCCGCAAAATAGTGTATGAATAATTGTAATGAGGACTTATTTGAGTGTTGATATTGTCTAAAGACAATATTTGTATTTAAACTCACAAAGATGTGTGTTGTCGATTTGCAGACAATCAGTATTATTGAAGTTGTAGTTTGCTTTCTATACCATGTATTTGACGACTCAGAATGGGTGTTGTATACCTATTTTGGGGGCGTCACATTTATATTTTGTTGAAAGTCATCTGTGGTCTGTAGTGCATAGATGGACTTGGTATGATTATGACTAGGAATTATTCGATTGTAATCATCACGTAATGTAATGTTACAAATGATGTGATAAAAGTCCTCATCGGCCCGTAATGCATCGATGGGCCGCTTGTTGGCATGATCATGACCATCAAGAATACATAAATATCCTTGGCCCGTAGTGCATAGATAAATTATGGTTATGATACTAATGAATATCCTTGGTAGTAGTCTTGTGGGATGATGTGGATTATTTATTAAAATTTGAGTCCCAAATGATAAAAGTGATGAAAACCTTTTAAATCATAAATGATAGTAGATTTTATTCTCTACTGACTCTTTTAATGGATTACATGTTCACCGCAGCTTAAACTTGATGTTTATTGTATTTTATCGCTTTAACATTGTTGAAGACTAATGATAATTTATTCGCATTATCTTAGTCATAATATTTCTTCTTGGCTAGTTGAGCTCACCCTTTCTTTTACTTTGTTCCTTCGTGAAATGAGAATGTAAATGGACTAGTCGAGAACGGAGTGACCATCTCCCGATGATAGTATTAGTAGTCCTCACTATTACATTAAATAGTGTGTTAATAAATATAATGAGGACTTGTTCGAGAGTAGATATTGTCTGTAAGACAATGTTTGTATTAAAACTCATGACTCTCTTTGTTGTATATTTAAGATTGTATATGTATTCATACCATGTATTTGGCGACTCGTAATAGGTGATGTATACCTATTTTGGGGGCCACATGAATAGATAAGATGGACGAAATTTGAATAAATAAAAGTCGATTTTTTTTAAGCTCAAGAAATTTGAATGTGCAGATGAATGAAGTAAAATAAAATTTAAAAAATTAAAAAATTAAAAAAAATATTACCTATTATATTAAGTAATATTAAATAAATTTATAACAATTTTGAATTTTTTCAGAGGACTAAAATAACAAAATTTTGTCATTCAAATATTTTAGACATATCAATTATCAAACAACTTTTTTTATTCAGATTCAACTCATTCAGATTCAGATTCAGGTAATTCAGATTCAGATTCATTCAATTTTTATCAAACACTCCCTTAGTCCAATTATTTTAGTTGAATGAGCGGCTGAATGATTTTTTTTTTACAATATTAACTATTATATAAGTAATATTAAATAAATTTTAAACAATTTTTTGAATTTTTTTAGAGGAGAAAAATAATAAAAATATATTATCCAAATGTTTTAAATAAGTCAATTATCAAATAATTTTTTTAATTCAAATTCGGATTCAACTCATTCAAATTCAAATTCAAATTCAAATTCAAATTCAAATTTATTCAATTTTTATAAAACAACCCCTAACAAGTCTAATCCACACCGAATGAAATAGGCCCCAATAGGCACTCAAACAGACACGGAGCTAGCCGTGAGATCTCAGCCAAATTTGATAATTAGAAAAGAAGAGAATATTGTTGTTCTGAAAAGTTTCATGATTGACATGTGAAGCAATCACATGATTGTGTTCACAATCATTAATCTTAAACCCTACATATTAAGTAATTCCTTTAATTAACTCATTAAATTTAAATTTATTTTTTAATATGGACATAATAATTTAAGTACGACTTATATGAATCTAATTAGCATGAAATAAAATTTCATGATAAATTTATTTTATTTTTAATATAATACTGACAAATAGGCGAGAGTCAGTACTATATTAGATTTTAAGTGAACTTACCATACAGTTTACTCCATGTACAAAATTTAAACATAAATCTTTTTGAAAAATTATTACTTGTACACAATTTCTGTTCTTTATACAAAAATAAGATTTAGATGCTATTCAAATGAGAAAGAATTATGTAGTAATAGTCGGAAGTAGTTATCATGAAGTTTATTATTGAGTAAGTTGATTAATTGGTCAATAGAGCGCTAACACGCAGGTAAAATTTTATGTGTGTCAGCATTCTATTGATCAATTGACTAATTTATTAAAAAATAAATTTTATGCTAACCGGATCCGTAATTATCAAACAAGAGGGACCCGTAAAAGACCTATTTTTCCCACCCACCTACTGTTCCTGGGATGATGGATGAAGTACATCATATTATGTGCTTTCATTGCTGTACCATTATCATTTATCACACCCTGCCTGCGTCTGCACACGTGAGGCCTGCTATATTTTATGTGTATTTTATATTTATATTTTTTTTATTAAAGTTCTGAAATAAGAATAAGAAATAAATTCCATTGATAAACAAATTACAAAAATGTTAAAGTAGAGGAATCCAAGAATATATAGATTTTTTAAAAATATACAAAAATAAATAAACTTGACTGCATCTTAACAACTCATCTTTTAATGCATCTTAATATTTAAGATTAGAATAAAAAAATTTATCTCTAAATCATTAAGATATAAATATGAGTCTAAATTATTTAGAGGACCATATTAAGATACATTAAGAGGTGGAATTAAACACCAATTAACGCAATTAAACGCCACAAAATCTGACTAGATCCGTCTTCACTAATTAACGACTTTGGGTCGAGTGATATCACTCAACCCATGAGATTGGGAGTTCTCTACGATTATAAATGTGAAAATAAGTTTTGTAGAGACCCTCCCCAAATGGAAGCTAGGATTTTTTATTTGTTCTAAAATATAAGATTATTATTTATTTTTGAAATTAACTTAAGATATTTATAATTTAAAATTGACATAATTTTTTTTAATTTTAATCAGTACAATGATAAATACTATAAAATATTTTTAGAAAAATACTATTAATTATAAGATTTATTTATTTCATAAATTGTAATGAACCATCTCAATTTTGAGTTTTAAATTAATTTTTTAAAAATTAATAACGATCTTAATAATTTTGAATGGAAAAATTATTTATGTGCGGAGGAGACATTAATTAATATTTATTGGTCGACAACTTAATCTAATTATAATTCATAATCTGACATTGATAACATAACAACTAGTCTAAATCCATAACCACTTTTTGCAGATGTGTGTAAAATTCTATGCTTTAGGTTGGCTTATAAGCAAAACAATAATAGAAACTACAGAGAAGTGCAGGTTAATTAGCTAGGGCTGTTCACCTAGCAAATGATATGAAAAAACAAGTAGTAGTTGTCCTAATTTCGTATTAAGCTATGCTTTATTCTCCAACTCAAATCCTCTAAATCTATCTAACAAAATATAACTGATTTTAAATTTCCCGCTCACTCTAATAAATTATCTGGGACATCTAAAGTTTGAAATAAATCTCAATTGCCTACATGTAGTCAGGCCAAGCATACGTAATACGCATAGTTGTCAATATTCAAGGACACAAAATAGTGTAGTTCCGGTAATGACGATTTTAAGGACAATTTTCACGTGTTTACGAGGTCGTGAATTAGTGAGTGTGAACTCATGATAGTGGATAAGGTATTAGCTTATTGGTTAAAACTGATGTATTATAGCAGTCTCAATACCTAATTAATTTTTTTTTTTTTTATGTGAAACTTGTTTCTTCTAAATGTGAGACTCGTTTGTAAGTTTATTTATTTTTCATTTATTGAGGTTTGATTGGTTCTTGATATTGGAAATTATAATTTTATAAGAGTGATGATGTACTTGATTATGAAATTATATTATGTTCACAAAAAATAGAGTTTTTTACTAACAATATTAAAAAAAAACACTCATGATAACATTACTCAATTTAAAATTTGGCTTTTAGAAATATTAAAGAGTATTCACTAACTTTGAAAATTATAAGCCCAACATTAAAAGTTATATGGGTTTTGTTTAGTCCAAGGCAACATAACTAGTTTGCCATAGATCTCAATAATAAGATTATCATGGGAAATTAATTATTTCCTCAATAAACTTAATTAATCCTGTTTTTTCATGGTGAGAATCTCAGACAATAAAAAACAATACATATGGTCATTGATTGCTACAGAATAAAATTATATTATCAAAATAATAAATATTATTAAAATAAATGTAAAAGTGTTGTTAAATATATATGTATTCTGACATGAACTATAAATTATTAAAAGTAGAAAATTGATATTTTCACAACATTACTCAATATTTTCATATGAAAAATGTCGCTATAGATGTATAGCGACAACAATAACAATATAATTTTTTATTGTGTATTTATCGGTTTCCTAAGCATGACTATTCTCAATAAGAACCACCAAAGGAGCTATTAATGGCCCGTGTTGATTTTGGAAGTGGCCTTTACTAGCTTGTTGAGCTCTAGAATTTTTAATGAAAACTGGCAACTGGCAAGTCTCTCTCTGTCTAATAAAATACAATTGATTTTAAATTTTTCGGTCACTTTAATAAATCATTTGGACCGTTCAAAATTTAGAATAAATTCCATCGTCCATGTAGTGTCGGAGGAACGTGACACAACTAGTATAAATATGTCACTTAATTAGCTTACTCATAGTAGATTAATTGTTGTACACATTTCATACTATATTATATTAATTTTTATAATATTTTGAAAAAAATTATCATTTTTGAATGAATTTATATTCATATATATGCACACTAATGGGCAATAAATAGCACAAAACTTATTAGATAATAATTAAACCTTTATTATAATTTGCATGATCATTCATTTCCATATAAACTCCCAAAATATTGCTACATCTCCAAAAACCAAACACAATACACATTCCATTGCAACTAATTTTTGGTACATTTAACTTCATTGGAGATGTCCCTTCTTGGACAATCTAATCAAAATGGGAACAATAATACCTCACTTAGACATGAAAGAAGAAATTCCCATATTCAAAAGTTACAAACCATAAGCCATTAAAAGAAGGAAAAGAATAAATAATGGGAATTGTTAAATTCACAATACTTTTTGTTATTTCTACAACAAAAGTATCGCTGTAGATGTATAGCGACGGTGAAAATTGTAGTTATAGGATCTATAGCGACACTTTTGTTATGGATTTAACGGTTCCGATAAAGTAGAAGAGAGTACTGCTAGGTAACTAAACATAAGTTGTCTAGTTTACTTAGTTAAATCTCAACATGATAAATTAGACAACTTTAATTTCGTGTGGTTACCTGGGAACGGTTCATCGTCCTCGTCCAGCTCTGCCAAAACCATTCTACTAAGAGGACTTGGCCCAAGCTTTTTCCTCCTCTTTGAATTTCTCCTCCTAATAATCTCCATCTGATTCCTCCTTTTAATTTGCATCATTGCTTCTTCTTCCACAACAAATCTCTTCATCAAAACATCATCTGTCAAAGATTTTCCGCGAAAAATCTTCCTTCCTTCCATGCTAATCCTGGCACTTGGCATTCGTTCTTGTGGGGAGCTGCAGGGAAATGGTTTTGATCTGGGGTAACTATTGCTTCTTCTCGGCGGAATTTCGGACTGGAAAACTTCGGTGTAGGAAGAAATTGGTGCACATAGACAAACCCTAGTGAATGAGGTTGCCACCCTTAGGGAAGTGCATTTCCTTAGCTTTGCTTTGTTTGAGGAGGACGTAGTGGTAATTGTTGTGGTTTTTGAGATGGTTTTCCATAATGTGGAATTTGTAGTGGGAATTTCAGTGGATTTGGAAAAGGTTTTCCATTGAGTAGCCATTTCCATTGCTCTTTGATACCAAGGTTTCCTTCAACATAATAAACATATATGCATGCATGCATGCATGCATGTCAGCTGAATTTTAAGATGTGCAATGAAATGAAATGAGCTTGTATATATATATATTATTTTTTTTCATGCATTAATTAGAATAAATTGCATTAGTCCAATATGAATGAGGAACTATTTTGTGATTTATTGCTTTGTTACAAAACATATATTGTAAGAAACATATCTAGCTATGAAGTGAGGGGTTCAATTCTTGGTGGCATCAAGGAGTGTGTGTGTGTGTGTGTGGTGGGTGTGTGTCAATGTAGCAAAAAAAAGAAAAAGAAAAAAAAAAGATATAGTCAATGTTGAAGTTTTATGTTAGTTTCATTTATAATTTTTTAACACTATTATCATGGTGACTAAAGAATTATTACAAAAAAAATACATACAAAATAATGTGTTTCTGTTGGTTACAATCACTGGACTACCCATGTATGGTGGATCATCTACTAATCACACTTTAACACATTATTTTGTAAGCAAATTTTTGCAAGAGATCTAAAGGTCGTAGTATTTTGTAAGAGATATAAATGTCGCAGCACCTCAGTTTTTACCAAGTACTAAGTTAAAATCTTATAGCTTTTAGTTTACTAGTAATGACATAAAATAGAATTATTTAAATAAGCTTGAGTCCATTGTGTTATTTAAAAATGACAAATTAATTTTTTTTTTTTAATAAATTGAGAGGATATAATGCAAGGATATTCACTAATCTCCATCAATAAGGAGGAAACAATAACGGCAGACTACTAATGGGCGTGAATTTTCAGCCAAGCCCACCCAGTTACGAACATAAGCCCATTTATAGGCTCATTGGACTTGACTCATTGGACTTCTTCGGACCCAACCATTCTTTAAGAATCAGGATAGGTTGAGGCATTAGAATAGAAACATAGCTTTGGGCCCAATCATAGAAACTTGTAGTTGTGTATGATCTAAACATGAAGTTCTAACAAATAAGATTTGGGCCTAAATATCTCAACCTTGTTCAGGAAAAGCTCACTCTTCATCTCTATATCATATTTTTATATTATGCAACTCTTTTTCTACTTTATTCGGTATTTATGATTTACTCCCTCTGTTCCAAAGATACATTTTCTATTTTAAAACTAAAAATATATTTTTATTTGAAGACTATAAAGGGACATGATATTCCTAATTTACCATTATTTTTTTTATTTATCTCTATCATTTTTAATATCACACCGACCACAACCTAATTCCTAATTAATATTAAGACTATATTTGAGAACATAAAAATATACTTTAAAATTATCGTTTTATAAAAATAGAAACAAAAAATGTTACTTTTTGTGGTAGGGATAGTTTTATTTATATCATTTAATTGTTATGAAATACGCTTTTATTAGTCGGGTGCTTGATAAATCGATCTTTCTTAAAGATATAATTAAAAGTAGTTGAAATAAAGTTAAAATTGGTCAAATTATTTATAAGCTATATATATTAGTTAACATTTCTTAGAATCTTTTTGTACATATTATGATTTCTAATATTGCCCTAAATTTACACATGTAATAATTCTATTTGTAAATATACTAGACAATTTAGAGGTTGATTCTACATTGTCCATTCTAGACCTTCATTATATTTCGCCATAGTCATTGGTTATATGTTCAAAGGTTTATATAAGAGGCCAGATATCTTTCGTTAGTAATTAAATCATAAAACTAAGTCATATCACTTAGCCATTCTTGGCCTTAAACTCATAATTACATTTTAATTGAGTTATATATATTGATATAAGAAAAAATGAAGCAGGAAAAATGTAAACGTACAAGAAAAATTATTTTTCCTCCAAACGCACTCAAACAAAAATCCCCCGATTCTCAAAGCAGAATACAAGAAATATGATAGACTAACCGTATGATGCTATAATATAAAAAGATGGATAATAGTTATCAAATAGTAAAAAAATTTCTAATATGTAATTTATGTAATTAATTACTATAATATAGAGAAAATTTAATTTAGATTGAATCCAATCTCATGCTAAAGAAGTATGTGCCATTTTGTCATGAAATATTTTGGAAAAGTTAAAAATGAGATTGTTAGCATTAATGAAAGTAAAGAATTAGCAAGTACATGCATCATACATTTTACAAAATCCTAAGCTTAAATATACTACATACATACATACATACATACACACATATATATATATATATATATATATATATATATTTTTTTTCATTTCTCAATGTAAATATATTGCATAAAACCTTTATCCTTTTCCTAAACCATTTCAAATTTCAGCAAAGTAAACACAATAGCTAGCAACAAATAATAATTACAAGTCTTGCAGAAAACAAATGCATGTACTAAAATAGCAAATTAAATTGTGTGTGTGTGTGTGTGTGTGTGAGAGAGAGAGAGAGAGAGAGAGAGAGAGAGAGAGTGGGGGCATATATACCTCTTGTGTGAGTTCTTTGGATCTTGCATGAACAAAAAAACTGAAGAGAATGAGAAAGATAGGGTGGAATTGGTAGAGATTGAGGAAGGGAGTTCATCTGATCTGGGTAGAAGAAATTGAGAAAGAATTTGAATGATCAACCCTTTTGCCTACAATATGTGACTGATCAAAGATTGGCTGGCATTGCACCTCCTTTTTCCTTTTCTCCTTTTCTCCTTTCTTTATTACACTATACAACATCATGTACACTCCCCTTTTGCTTTGGCAGGCATGATTCCTCTCCTCCTACTCATATTTAAATCACTTATATATATATTTCAAATTAAGGCAAAGTGATGAGTTCATGATATATAGCTTTTAGGGTTATTACTAAAGAGCCCCAATACTCACTTTAGAAAGGCACCAATAACGTTTGAAAGTGGAGTACTTACCTATGTTGACTATTAAGCTACATTTGGATTGAAGTAACGAAAGTGGGAATTAAATTATTAGTTTCGATTGAATGAAAAAAAATTGTGTTTGATTGCGATTGTAATTGATTGAACAATTTTAATTTATTCATCCCAAATTTATGAATTTTATTTCTTAAGGGAGGCAGAATATGAAATAATTCATTCTAATTATAACGAAATAAATTATTAAACTCTTCATTCTATTCCTTCAATTCAAACGTAATATTAAAGTATTGTATTATCAAAATTGGTGTACTCTATTAATAAATTATAAGAAAAAGTACAATTTTTGAGAGAAAATAATTGAAGGGACAATATATTGCCCCCACCCATTTATGTAGCTCTTCCCCCTTAAAGGCATGGTGGAAGTTTTATCTGAACAAGTTTGATACCCATAAAATTCTCTTTTTTTATAATGTTCTTCTTCTGTCCTATAATATATGATATTTTAATAAAAAAAAAATTAAAAATTATTTAACATTTTATATAATTTAGGAGAATTAATCATAATCTTTTCAAAATTATCCCTCATAAAAAAATATTACATACAAAGGAGAGTATGACATAAATATATGGTAAAAGATATTATGTATAATTAATATTATATTTAATGTTATATAATTATTTTTTTAATTCTCGTGCACAACTTTAAAACGTTATATATTATGTGACAGAAATAATATTGAATGTAATTAATATAACCATGTGATCATGATTATTGCCTAGCAACCATGTGTAATGAGATTTGTTGGGACATTTATAATTTGTGCACTTAAAGCCTGTTTTGGATGCCTGTGTAACATGAACATTAATCATAATGGTCTATAAAGTTGTATTTATACTAAAGAATTAATTGATCAAGCAACTTAATTTCATGATAGTTTGTTTCATTCTTGAATTACTAATATGATTTCTTGAAATAATTAAAAGGATCTGAAAGGGTCCGATCTTTCTTAAATTAATATATACTCCCCCAGTCTTTAATTATTTGACGTTTTAAAGTTTTTTATTTGTCTCTAATTATTTGACGTTTGTTCAAATCTAGGAGAATTAATAATAATTTTTCCAAAATTACTCCTCATTAGACTCTCTCTCCCTTATCCCAACAAAAGATTTAAGGGTATTACAGACAATTGAGTACTATATTTAATGCTTTCCAATCATTTTTTTAATGCTTGTGCCCACCTCTAAAACATCAAATAATTAGGGACGGAAGGAGTATTTTTTACATTATTATGATACCAAATATGGAAAGTGAATATATATATTATATAATATATAAAAATATATTAATATATAAATATATATATATATTATTAATAATTAATAAAAATTTTAAAAATCTCATTTTTTTTTATAAACTAGAACATAATAAAGATGAGTTATAATATTAATAAAGTGGTTAATTTTAATAATAATTTTTTTTTGGTAAAAAAAATAAAAACCGGGTCAACTAGGTCAATTAATCGGGTTTATCAGTTGGATCGGTAGTCGACGGGCCAACCCGGGTTTTGACCAAAACCAGGTCATTGGTCTAAATCAGACCGATTCCATTTTTTACCGGTCCAACCGCCATCCGATCCAAGTTTTAAAACACTTAATAACACATCATTTAAAACAATTTTTGAGATAAAAAATTAAATAGTGATATATACACACACTAAATTGATTATTACATAGCTTTATATATCAAAGAGACTAAATTACCGTGAAATATTTAGGAGCCAATTAATATATTTGTCAACTGTTTGTTTTAATTGAAGTTTTTAAAATAAAGTTTACAATATCAAAAAGTTTGTAGCCTAAATAATTTTTTATTTTCTTTGAATTTTAAATTTTATTTCAAGTCAAAATAAAATCTTTTGAATTAGATGAATTAGTAAATTATATTGTGGGTACAATCTTTTTTCCCTAATATTTTATGTATTCTAATCTTTAATACAAAATTTTAATAATTTATAAAATTAAATATATAAAATAAAAAAGAATGTTAGGAAGTAAAACTGTAAAAAGGTATCAGTTTAATAAAGTAGTTCAATTCAATATATGGTTGAAAATTAAGTTTTGGCTAGTGTACGAATCCTCTATATTATAAATATGATGTATAACAAAATTAAAATAAAATGAATAAATAATAAATAGTTAATTAATTTTATGTATATTAATAGTCTCTGATAAAATGTGCATATATCAACACCTAAAAAATTAAAATATATTCTCATGAAAAGATTATTAATAGTGTTGCTTGTATTTTAAAATGATAACCAAAACCTGTTTAATTATAAAATTTAGAACTTCTCGAAGGCACAACGCTAAGGATATTATGTCATTTAATGTTATTATTAACAAAAGTAAAGTTCATTTTGTGTTATAATCCTTTTTTTATATATAAATAAGATTGTTTTTATGAAACAAAGAGAATAACATGTGAAGATGTAACTCACAAAATTCCATCATTCAATTAGCAAGATTAAGGTCACGTTTGGATTGAGAAAATAGAATAGAGGAAGAAATAGAATAAAAATAATGTATTTGATGATTATTTTGAAGGATAAATCATTCTAATAAAATGAAAAATAAAATTCATTCAAACGGAATGAATATATATGATAATTTTGTCATTATACGACAACACTCACCACCAGTCCACCGCCAACAACCAAACATACACTTAAAAATACTTTAAATTATTTTATTCCGTCCTCTATTTTATTCTTTCAATCCAAACACAGTAAAATGATGATAAACTGAATAAAAGATTTTATATGTATACTCCAAATAAAATTCTATACTATTATTTTATTGAATCCGGTTAGCATAAAATGAATTTTATGTCCAATACAATACAAACACACAAATAAAAGAATAAATTCTCTATCTACATATGAGTACTGTATTAATCATGAACTAAAATTACCTTAAACTTCAATTCATACTAATCACTCCCTTATTTTGATGCAGCCTTGAAGGGCAAAAAAGGCAAAACAGGGACAGGGGGAGGGGAGGGGAGGAGGAGGAGGGGGGGGGGGAGAGAGGAGGGGGTGGGGTTATTCAAAATTCAAATAATAAGAGGATAAAGGTCAATCATTGTTCTCGTTCACTTTCCTAACATTGTAGACCATAGTAATCATTTTGTCCAACTTAATCTCAATCATGGAGATGGAGGGACCTCAGGACGTCACGTATTTCGGGTCGTGGGCTTCCTGTAAACGGGTCGGGTTAAAATTGAGTTTTGTACTGTCTCATCTGTACCTGATTTTATCGGATTTAGATAATACTCGTCGAATTTTACATTCACCTAACAAGTACTCAGTTAAATAATTATATAATTAAAGAAATTATATACTGACATAATAATTAGATATAAATACTTTATAATTTTATTTATTTATATTTTGACCCCAAATGATAAAAATAAAAATATCATGTCCAATGAGAAATTAAAATACAAATAGATAAAATTGTAAATCACTCGTATCTAATTTTTATGTCCACATAGAAAAGCTCCATGTTAAAATGATAATTTCACATATAAGTCTCTCTCACTGCCTCACATGAAAGTAGGTCCTACTCACTACTCACTACTGTTCATGAGAAATCATGTCAGTTTCCCCATCTAAATTCCCTATTTATAAACTTGCGGATATTAATATTTACTTGAAAAATATCAATTCCCATATTATGATGTTCACTCTCTGATAGGGGATGCGAGTAACAGTACTCAACCAGAACTTCCATATATATTAATATAACAGAATTCATGCTAACACAATAATCATTTTTGCACAAACTATGAACATTTTAAATGACCAAAAATAAACTATGAACATCAGTAACTCTGGACAAAGTTGGATGACTGAAAAGAGCATATGTTTGACTACATCCACAAGTTATAGAAAGTAAATAAACCAGTTCCAAAAAAATAATATTTTCGACAAGAATAGTCTCGAGAAGGACAACAAATACCAGAAACCTAACTGAAATCAACAAATACAGGTTCATCAATCTCTAACTGACAAGATATGCAAAGGTTTTTCTAGCTTTATACAGCTACACTTTCTCTGAACTTCAAACCCCATTGATGCAC
Source organism: Panax quinquefolius (assembly GCA_020205615.1). Taxonomy (NCBI): domain Eukaryota; kingdom Viridiplantae; phylum Streptophyta; class Magnoliopsida; order Apiales; family Araliaceae; genus Panax; species Panax quinquefolius. The sequence continues at coordinate 42,594,301 of CM035173.1, forward strand.
TCAACAATTGTTTGATAATACATTTATGTAAAACTACAACATGCATGCAACAGGAGTGTTGAGGTGCTTTGGCTCTCTTGCTCACCTAATTTCTCGAAAAGTTGACATGCTCAAGAGTCACTGGCTATCAGCCTCACCTGGGCATTGACGGTTCCAATTGCCCATACCAGCTTTACGCTCCCCTCGCTTCCTTTTGTTCTTGGGAAAATGGAAATCCGAGGCTAAATGTGGTTTCAGAGTTGCATGCTCCTGAGAATTGGCATTTTTTGGCAGGTTGTCGGGTTCCAATGTTGGAAGGACTGGATTAATGGTGCTTTCTTCTTCACCAATTGTCTCAGGTTCGTGCTGAGTAATGCTATTTATGAGAGTATGTGTCTCAGCTTCTTCAGCTACTTGGTTGTGTATCAAGATGTTATCCAAAATCTGCAGATATTGTTTGATAAGTAATCATGTTTGTAAAAATAAAAATCAAAATAAAATCAAAAGGGGATGCTATTGCAGAAAAGAAAATTGCACAATGTACACAAAAATTAAAATCTCAAGTTGAAATCATATGAAGGGAACACCCTCTACGGGATCAAAATGCATATTGTGACAGAATTCAATCCTAGAAATGAGTGATTAAAAGGTAAAGGCAAACCCATCAGGATACTGACCAAATAGAGAAACCAATCCTAGAAATAGTAGCACACTGCCTGAAGTAACATTGGGTCATGTAATATAAGAAATCGCCAAATAAATAGGTAAATGGACAAAGAAAAATAGTAATTACATAGAGAAGGCTTACATCTTCACACGAATCTCCAATTTGTGAGTAATGTTGAGTGACATCAGCAGAGGACAACAGTCCCACAGTGCTTTCAATTATATCTGGAATATCAATAGCCTCTCCAAAACTTGAAACTGCACTTTCAGGCAACACCAAATCTCCAAGATCATACTCGGATATCTGGTGAATTGGATCGTACAGACCTCGCATCAGCATTGTATCCCCATTGCAAGCAGAGAAAGTAGGACTACGTACAGAGCTTGTTTGTACATCACATGGCACAAGATGGCTCAAATTCTCAGAGGAAGAGAACTTTCCAGCAGTTTTGGACATAACTAAATCAAGTTGAGCCTTCAGCTTGTGCACACGAGAGTGTACTATTTCAATCTTCCAAAAGATCTGCTCTAGGGAATTATCTTTATCTTCAAGAAATGACCAATCACTATTAATTCCAAACTCACCATGGCTAGTGGTAGTTTGGTCTGCAAGCCCTAATCTCCAAAACAAGAAACAGCAGCTAGATTCAAACTCAAAGAAGCCATTTCACTTTAACATGTAAACAAAATGATGATAACAATAAGGATTGTAAGTTTGTCATAGACCTTATCAAACAGAAAAATGCGTGAAAGAGTTTCTCCCCCGGTATCTAGCGTCGATGCATAAGTACTTTAAACAGTTACACACAACTCTTAATTATTACCATTCGTCCATCTAATCATGTTAAGAGAACCCCTTGATGACTAGAAAATAATATTTACTATGCACTATAATATTACTAAACACTCTATATCTATAACAGCACTGCTATCCAAGTGAATCAAAACAGGTGGTATTGGTTTACTACAAATAGGTAGCATCTCACATAACAAATCATGTAACCAACATGCTTTCTCACTAGCACAGGACAAGGCTATCAATTGCAGCTCCGTGGGGGATTTAGCAATTATTTGTTGTATTTGTTAACATACATATGTATGACGTCGTCTAAAGAATCTTTTTTGCTTCTTCTTTTTTTCCCTTTTTCCCCTTACGAAGAGCCAATAGTTAATTTGAGGCAGCAATAAACACATAGGACAACAGATTGGACTAAATTGAGCTGATTGTTGACAGAAAAAAACATTACCATAAAAAAACACTTTCAGAAGTAAAAATTGATACAACTTTATCAATCACTTAGCTTGGATGGCACTCATCAGTACATGAAGAACATAAAACTAAGTTATAAACAAATCATTACTGCATTATTTATCAGAGCTTCAAATACTACACATCCTTTAAATGTACGACACATATTCAAAAACTACACACTCCGTAAATGTGCTACGCCATTTGAATTGGAAATTCAAGCCTAGATCCATTATACACAAACACCAAAAATATATAAACAAGTGGGGGCGGGATCCGCGGGGAGGTGGGAGAAAATAAAGCATGTCATCTGAGTTTTTCATGGAGTTTCTTGTTCACAAATAAAAACGCTTTCTTTTATTTATAACCTCCCTAAGAAAACCAACTAGTTGCTTCTACATATACAACTGGATGAGCTCTACCATCTTAAACACTTAAAAGGCAAATAAACACATTTTTTATCGAGATTGAACATATTTACCCGTCAATGAGATGTTGTATTAGTATCCTCATAAGTTAGCACCGGACATGCTTATTTTATTCAGTTTGAATTACATAAGTCCACATATTTACTCCTCTTAATGAGATGATGTCATCTCTTTTATTGACCTCAGAAGAATATTTAAGACACATTGGAGGAAAAACAAAGATAAAGAAATTAAGACACTCAATATTCAAGATTTTTAGACCTTTATGTAGATTTCTGCATTGGTCAGTAAACAAAATTTTACCTGAATTACACAAATCATCAGCTATAGAAGTTCCATCTGGATCAGACCTCTTATTTCCTGTAAAAGGTCATATGCCAGATAGGGAAGACATTAGGATGGCTGGAATAAAAGAGCAAAGCACCGATACCATGATGCATAAGTGCAAAGGAGTTTTACCAATATAGGAGAAAAGCCTGTGATTTGACATATATGATTTTGGATCAATCGTGTCTTCTACTCTCTTTCGCTTCCTCCTCTTCATGACCTTTTTTCTGTGCCCTTGAAAAGTATATGGCAATGATCTCGAACCAAATCCTTCTACTGCAAATTGATCTAAACCCATTTGTTTTCTCTGATCAAGTGCAGAAATCTCTCTGTCACACTTTACAGCCTGGGATACAAATTCCTTTATTCTTAATTCTGTCCATTTGCAGCGCCACATAAGGGGGCGTATAAAGCTCCTCCAATGACTTGTCAGCTTCTTCTTCCTGAAAAATTGGATCCATAACTGGAATCAGAAACAGTGGATAAACAGAAGACCTATATGAATTTATGTATAACACTTACATTTACAGTACACTTATGTATGAAGACAATTTTGTTCACATACTAGAGCAGACAAACCTGAACCCATTATCATAAATTCTAAGTAAAATATTTCCGATTAAAGTAATAAGGAAATTATCTACAAAAATGAGGATGACAAATGGAAGGCATTGGCTTGCAATGATAGTATTTCATTAATTGATGTTTTCCAAAAAGAAGAAATTTTTTCAGCCTAAGTTAATAAAATGACGAACTTTCAATATTTATTTATTCCTTTTTTCTTTTCTTTTTTTAAAAATAGCATAGAAGTTTCCACTATAAACTTTAAAAGTGATTGTATGTCATCATAACATCTAAAAATGATAAGAGTTCCCATCCAAACATATATCAGTATCCTGTAATAATAACTATCTACTTGTATGAGAAAAGTGTTCCATACAAATTTTTTTAAATTTTTATAAATTATTGAAGTTGATGTTTGAGTCTTACTAAATAATAGCTGTCAAATGATAGCTTGGGTATAAATTAAAATCAAAGTTAAAATCAAAGTTGAGATAAGGACATTTGAGACCCATAGAATTTTTGGTCAACCCAATTATTTATAGCCTGGAAAGTGATAGACCAGCTCGGTCATAGATCCCTTGCTTCTTCCAAGGGGTGTCTAGAGTGGAATTTTTACTTTTGGGTTGTTAGTTAAAAACATCACATGATTATTTGTCAACATGAGGTTAAAAAAAGTAATCAACTTGACTTTAGCCATTAGCAGACAACTAGAAAATTATATTCATTACAAGTCAGTGCAGGGGCACACTTCAGAAAACCCGAATGAGAATTTATTGGTTGTTGGTTCCAGTATATAGTCAAGTTATATTAAATAAATCGTGCCTATGACTATTTGGTACATGTGGTAAATTACAGAAACAATGGAGCGAGAGCAGCAAGAGGATGTTACAATCTTCATAGATTGCTAGCAACCTATGTCATTTGGACTCTTCACTTTGCTCTAAAGTACTTGCATCCAACACTCGACAATCAAACAAGATATGGGTGCTAGACATTGCATTTTAGTGTAAAAAAATTGACAAAATTGAGGAGTATCTATGTCGGACTCTTTAGAAAACTTGTATGATCTGACACTCCATCCAATCCATGTAACTTAGTTAGCAATAGTACAAAACCATACTACCTCCATTTTCAGTCCACCTTCACAATAGTGTTAATAGGCATCTTTCAACTTTTTGTTACTGAGAGTGGAGAATTGAAATCAAGCTCAATGCTAAACCTTCTACTAACAAGACATGTGATGGGGACTCCAAGTCAAGAACAAAGAAGAGATTTTTTATATTTATTATTTGGAGTTTTTATTATGTTTAATATAAAAGTAGTTGATATGATTTATGTATTTTATTTATTAGTGGAGATTTAGGATATTAATTAGTGATTAAGAATTATTAATAAGGGTATTTTAGTCGTTTAGTATTTTATTATTTCCCAAGTAAAATTAGGGTTCAAGTCTCTTTAAATAGTGATGTAATCCTCACAAGTTATTTTGACTACAAAATATTGATATTGAAGTTGATTATTTTATTCATATCGTAGAGGTATCCTACCGTAAAGGTATTTATCCATCTTGATGTTGATACGTGGAGTTAATAGACTTGAGAGATTCTAGTAGTTTATTTTATAATCTATTGTCCCAAACATCCAATGTCTCAAGCCACTAAAAAATTGATTGTTGAAGCAAAAGAGTATATTAGGTTTCTTGACGATGAAAGTGACCGAATATACTACCTTATTAATACATGTGGTCATAGATATTTGTAACACAAACAGGAAAATCTTAGATGGGATATGGTTGATGCGCAAGATTACCTTGGAAAATTGGAACGTCGATATCAAGATGAAAGAAAAGTTGAAGCAAGGAAACGTCAACAAACTGAAGCAAGGAAAAATCAACAAGTTAAACCAAGAGAACTTCAAAAGGCTGCACAAAGACTGATTTCTATATGTTCTTCTTTAAAAGATGACATATCTTCTATAAAAGAAGGCCTTATTGACTTGCGGGCACATCTTCAAGCAGAGCAAGAGAAAGAAAAAGAGGATGTTCCAAATTTTGGGGCTACAATTGTGACTCGTCCATGAAAATTCTTGAAGTTCCAAAAGTTGAACCAGAGCTTATGTATAAGGAACAAATTGAGGAAACATCCAACGTTACTTTTGAGTTTTTCGTTACTGAAGAAAGGATGATTCGAGAAGTTGATCCAATCCAAGTTGACATTGTTGACTTCGTTGTTCCAGAAAGCTTATTTTCAACACCTTTGAATACGAAAGCGATGCTCTCATCAATTCTCTTTCCAAAAATTTTTGAGCCTTACCGCGTGGTGATGTTTTCAAAGGTGTTTCAAAATGTTCTTCCGTTGCCGAGGAGTTCATTGCTTATTCTCTCATATTATAGAACTCGAGGTCGAGTTTTCTCCACAAGAGGAGAATGATGGGGACTCCAAGTCAAGAACAAAGAAGAGATTTTTTATATTTATTATTTGGAGTTTTTATTATGTTTAATATAAAAGTAGTTGATATGATTTATGTATTTTATTTATTAGTGGGGATTTAGGATATTAATTAGTGATTAAGAATTATTAATAAGGGTATTTTAGTCGTTTAGTATTTTATTATTTCCCAAGTAAAATTAGAGTTCGAGTCTCTTTAAATAGTGATGTAATCCTCACAAATTATTTAGAATACAGAATATTGATATTGAAGTTGATTGTTTTATTAATACTGTATAGGTATCCTGTCGTAGAGGTATTTTATATATCTTAGTGTTGATACGTGAAGTTGATACACTTGAGAGATCTTAGTGGTTTAAACATAGAGTTTAAATCCTAGTTTATTTTTCGTCAATTCTTCAGATCTGTCTTACATCAATATTGGTAACGGAAAAGTATTATCTTCCACTCACACACTCCCGGATCCATTAAGTGGTAGCAGAGTATAGGAAAATCTAAGACTTTTTGTTAAGAAAGACAAAAATTTCAACTTGCTCTAATAGCTGAACAACTTGATCTTCTTTTATTGTATAATTTAATTTCATAGAAAGCTTCAGACGAATCAGAAAGTAGTGTAGAAGTAAAATTATTTAATGACGAATTTGTTATAGATCTTTATCAGAAGATTGTTCCACGAATTGGAATTCTCCGCCCAGCTTTTATGTTTATTCCAGAGTGGTGAAGTGAATATGTCACAATAGGCTTACACTATTATAGATACTGGAATCATATGGATGATGTCATCTTTTGTTAGAAATAATTGAAGTTGACTAATACTTGTATTTTATAATGGTAGTTGTATGAGTCTCATATTTCTCTAATATAATTCTTCTCTCTCTCTCTCCGCATTCTCTCTCTATTCAATTATCTAATTACCTCCCTCCCCTCTCTCTAACCAAGTCACCATTTCCAATGCTTACAAGTTAATTCCCTTGACGTTGCCGGAGTTTTGGATTTTTTTCTAGTGTTCAATGAAAGCTTGCACCAGTCGCTTCAAATGCCTCACAATTGTTTGACAAATATCCAAGATAATCTAGTAATGAGTTTGAGCCTTCTAAGTGAAGTTATTTACAATTGTGGTGAGCCCATAACCCAAAATCCATAAGATGAAGGTTGTTGGACAAATTGTCAAGATCAATCTTATGATATATTAGGAAAGATATTCAATCTGCAAAAGATTGAGCATTATTATTTCGTTGGATTTGATCACATTCTTCCTGTAGCCTACAACCATGAACAAATTTATACTGTTGTAAAGGAGCTTTGGTATTAATTAGGATTCTGTAGACATATTAAGAGTTTTTTCTTTACTATGTAAAGTGATACAATCTTCAATCTTAAAGAATAAAGTTTAATATATTGTTTGATAAATTGAATTTGTATCATTGTGACCCTTTGGCATTATTGTTCTTCCTTTTTCCCTTCTTTCTCCTCATTTACCCATCCCTAAACCCTTCTAGACCTTATCATACATACCAAACCTTGGTCTACAAGCTTCACCACTTGTGATGGGGACCACTAATCGAGAGCAAAGAAGAGATTCTTATACTTTTTATTTGGAATTTTTATTATGTTTAGTGAGAGTAATTAATGTAATTTATTTATTAGTGGGTATTTAGGATATTTATGTTTATTAAGAAAAAATAATATTTAGTTAGGATTTTAGTTGTTTTGGTACTTTTATTGTTCCATAAGTAATATTAGGGTTTTATGGTTTTGATTCTCTTTAGATAATGTGTAGTCCCCACAATTTACTATTGAGCATACTATTGATTATTGATATTAAGCTATAAGTTAGTTTCCTCTCTTCTGGGGTTGAGGAATCCTTACGATACTGATGTGCGAGCATCACCCAAGTAGATGATCCTTGGGGTAGTGAGGTGCAAAGCCTTACCAAGTTAATTTTCCCTTGTTTCTTTTAATTATCTTTGTTCCAAAAAATTTCCTACATCAACTTAGCCTTAACATTGAGGATCAAAAAGGGCATAAAACAAACATTTTTTCAAGCTGTGTATTGAGAAGGTAGCTTCATTCTTGTACTGAAGAGGAGTAAAATGCTCTTTAGGGAATGGTGACTTATGTCCTCCTTTGCAAGTTTTGCAGTCAATTACCAATGCTTTAGTGCCCCATCACCTTTACAAGATGAAATGAAAATGATGAGATGCATGGTTACATGAAAAGAGAATTTGACCATTGCAGATGATACTCTAGTTTTGCCGAGTCAAGTACTCAATTAGGGAAATTAACAGTTACATATATTCTATATTTGTTTACAAATACACTCCTCTGGACCTAAAAGAAGGGTACTACTTCTTCGATGGCTGTTTTCTCGAACATTATGGTTTGCATAGGAAAGATTCTGGCATAATATTTTTCAGCAACTTTCCTCGATAATAAACTGTAGTTAATGAAAAAGATTATATATGTGTCCCTATGCAAGCTAAAAGTCGATAAAAATAAATAAATACCCTTTTCTAAGGAAGGAGGGAGACTGATTTTATGAACCATAATCATTATGCAATCATATTAACAACCATAGTTTTTTTCCTTTTGACAAATAAATACAAATCCACTAAAGACACCAAAAAGGGCAAACCAGATCACACATTTAAAAGGTTCCTAACTGTTTAGATTTTCTACCAAAATATTCAAAATAAAGTGTTGGGAAAATGATATCACACCTCATTGGGAACATGGTATTAAAGTCATCGAATGCAGAAGCAAAACCATTGTCACCATAGAATTGTGACTCAACTTCAGCATCACTCAATCCAGAACAATTCTCATTTCCGGATATAGTGTCAGCAAAAGAGCTTGAATACTCCGTTGCATCTGTATCTTCCACTTCAGGCACTCTTATGTCACTACTCCTTGTAAATTCATTTACATTTACTGCAACATCCTCTTCGAGCTCCAGACCCTTGGTTTGCTCATCTGACAGGACTTCCATTTCAATGATGGCTTCCTCAGACTTTATACACCTCAAACCCTTTCCACGGGAATCTGTCAATATCCTAGAGTTCCCCCTACCTGCTGCCATATTAGAGCTGGAATTTTGTTTACTATCTGGATGTTACTCTGCTAATGGTTGAGCATGAGGAGCCATGCCACAGCTCGTTCACTTAATGAATCAAACTGGAGGGGAAAGAAGATCCTTCAGAATAAGCCTAAACAAATATACCAGTTAATTAACAATACTAAATTCGTTCAGCTCAAGTAGTCAAGTCATTATTCTATCCAAATTTTCATTACAAATATCAGGAGCATCTTGTGGGCCAATGTGGTGATTGGAGTGTTTGAATTTTGAAATTTTATAGGGAACTGAAACAATAAATAATTTATATATTTCATGAAGTACTTTACAGCAATTGTTGGATGAGTACAAAGAAAGGGTAACTAAAAAATTACGTGCGTCTTTCTTAGATATACAGCTTGGTTTATTTCAAAATAAAACTTGATGAATTCTACTCGGTGATGATGGTAAAATATATTTTAAACTTCAAAATAATGGTAAAATATATTTTTAAACTACAAAATGTTAGAATCTTGAAAACTTCACATTTGAGTTACCTAGCCACAACAATTCTTAAGAGGTGAAAACTAAGACCAGAACTGGCAGTCAGTTTAATTGTACAAATCAAGAAAAAGACGGTTCACTTTGTTGTTATCTCAAATTCAAATTCCCAAGAATGAGGAAACAAGGTGGAGGGTCTTCAACGAAATAAAGTTTAAAATGAAGCCTGCTCTAGTGGCATTGCGTTTGAAAATATTATTTTCCTTAGAACTAACAATAAGTTTCCTCAATTTTCTATTGTTGGGTCATGATATTTTCTCTCATTGGGCCGAGTGTGTTGGGCTTATTCTTTTAATTAATCTATTGGGCCTTTATTAGTAAACCATGGAAGTCTTTGAGCCCAGTTATCTTATTATTTTCTTTTTAACTTATAAGACCGGGTCGATCCAGTGGGTCGATCCTTTGGACATTTTAATATCTATCATTTTGACCTGCAATGATGAAAAAGCATGACGGTTGACTAAAGAACCCGCCATGCATTAATGTGGATGGGATCATAACCGGCCGGCGGTGGTAACAGTGACCAAAAGCAGTAGATAAACTACATGCAGTCGGCAAGACCCATCAGATCAAAGGGGGTGTGTCAGGTAGTAGTGGGTGGCACAGTAATCCAGGCAAAGAGAGTATAACTTAGCAAGGAAGTCTTCACAAAGAGGTACGTTCTCATACACTTCTTCATTCATAATCACATATACACAGAGAATTATTATTATCTCTCTCTCAATACACTAGGCGATATAGCCTCCATTTTCGATAAACCTTGTGAACTCATATACTGACTCTCACGCCTGAGCTATCCCCCGACGGAACCGCCAAGCCAAGCTTGTGGTGTTTATCAGGTTTACGCTGCAGATCGTGACGCCTTACGTGATTGGGACGTGGCAAAAGATCTTCGCGTTAACATCATGCCAAAGGAGGGCCTTTTTTCAATCACAATTGTTTAACTTATTTCGGAAGATGATTCAAGAGAGATGGTACACCGTAAGGGCGCACGATGGTCATTAGTTCATCATCGCCAGATTTCAAAGAAAGGACCGTCTGGTCCTTCTAAAAGTGCTCACGAAAGCACGGCTTCTAAGCATGAACTCGTGAGAACTTCGTCCAAGATCCACGGTGGAGCCAGATTTTAAGTTGGTTTTCAACGCCGATAAGGGCGTGATCCCGATCAGAACGGGTAGAAGGTTCACCACCGTGACTCATCGCCAAGTGATCAAGAAGACAGAGCTACCAAGTCAAGCGAGGACGGCGGACGAAGCAGATATAGGCTTTGAGGTTCTGTTAAAACAAAGGGAAGATATAGCCAACGGATGCTTCGGTGAATGAGTTGAGGGACGAAGCATCTAGCCATATTCATTCCGAGAGACGGAGTAGTAGGCATAAGGAGATACCCGTCGGAAGGGTAAGGAGCCGGAACATTCTCATGCATGTGTCCGTGGATCATTCTCGCAGAGAGGAGATCGAGGAGCAGAACGCCTTTGGCCTCAAGAAGGCAATCGACATAAGTTGGATCAATTCATCGCGACGATGAAAGACGCGTGTCGAGAGAAATTGTGCGAAAACCCGAAGGGGAGAGTACCGACACAACCGCTTCTCATCACGAGGATGAGATCAGACGCCTAGTAAATCAAGAAGTCCCGCAGTGGCGTTGGATCGGCAGGGAAAGGTCGATCCATTCCAAGTGCCTAACGTCCGCCAGAGAAGGAGATCTCATCCCAACCTCAAGGTGTTGATTTTCCGTAAGGAGTTGAAAGAACTCCGAAAAACAAGTAATTTGAGGTCCAACAGTGAAGGACACTCCCGGAAAGAAGGCATCCCTTTTTCCTCCGATATTCTCAAGGAGAAGCGATATTACCAAAAAGTTGCCTCGTATGGAAAGCTATGATGGGTCCGGAGATCCTTATGACCATAACAAAGCGTTGAATCGGCTAATGGATTACTACGACTTTATCGATGTCGCCAAGTGTCACACTTTTGTCACGACTTTGAGAAAAGACGCAAGATGTTGGATGGGGACTTTACCATCTGATTCGATTTCCTCGTGGACCGAACTTTGTGATAAGTTCCACGACGCTTTTGCAAATCAAGAAGGAAAGCTTACGTGCTCTTTAGCAGACAGATCCCATAGCTTCACCAAATTTAATCTTTAGCCAATATGTAAAGAGGTTTGTAGAAGCTTGTCATCCAGTATCCGATCTTAATGATCTCCAAGTCGTTGGTTTGTTCCGTAATGGGCTAGATCCGGTTAAATCGAGAGAATTGGTAAAGAAGTTAATGTTTCACCATCCGAAAAGCTTCAGCAGGTTTCCTTCGACAAGCGCAGAGGGCTATATTGTTGTAGAAGAGGCTATGAATAGTCTCGAAGAATCCTTCTTTGAGCTACCAAAGGAGGTGGAGGTTCCCAAGACCGATGTCGATCGTAGAAGAGTGGGAGGGTACAACCAAGGGCGTAAGGTAGTTCAAGAAGTACAAGAACTCGTGGCGACAAGGCAAAGCAACAGACACCTGCTTTCTACCCCAAGGTTAATAAGGTCTACACCCAATCAATACGAGAGAGGTCGATAATTTTGGATCGATCGTAAACCAAATTTCTTTTCGAGCCACCTCGTGATAATTACAAAACGGGACACCAAGAACCCTCGCAAATACCGTGGTTATCATCAAGTCACCGGTCACGACACTAATGAGTGTCAGAATCTAAAGGATTTTGTGGAGAGCAAGATTAAAAGCGGCCACGATTCAATATGTGGTGAAGGACCGTCTGGGTCAGCAGGTTATTAATCGTACCATTCAAACGGTTCAAGTACCACCCATTCAAAATGCTCCAATACCACCGCCAAGGCAAGTCGTTGATGTAATAACTGGTGGATCTGTTGGGAAGTTAGTAGGGAAGAAGAGGAGGTCTTATCTTGATTCGGCCACGTATATGATGACGAACGCCTCAAGATCGACAGCCTTTTCCAGAACCGTTATATCATTTACGGATCGCGGATTATCCTTCTGAGCCCATCGAACCGCATGAAGGGGCATTGGTGATCACAAAGACAAGTAGTTCGATGGATGTGAAACGATCACGATAGATAATGGATCTTCTATGGACATTCTTTATGCCCATGCTTTTGAGGATGATCTCGATGGGCACAAAATGGAGGTCGACAGAGGCTCCTCTATATGGTTTCTAAGAATGACCCACCAAAGTGGCGGTGCACTATCAACTCCCTTGCTTATCTTCTAAGACTACCAAAGAAAGTTATCATCAAATATCCATGCAAAGAAGACATTCCAAAGACAAATATTATTACACATCGCTCAGTTGTATGCATACAAAAAAATGACTTTTGGCCTCATTAATCGCCGGAGCAACCTACCAAAGGATGATGAACTTCATCTTCGATAAAAATGGGGGAGGAATACGGAGGTTTATGTAGATGACACGATCGTGAAGAGTATGCAAATTCGTAAGCATTTGGACGACTGGAGGAGTGCTTTCAAACTATTCGATATCGCTAACCGAGACTTAACTCGGCCTAAATGTACTTTCTCGGCTTGGTGCCGGAAAGTTTCGGGTTATCCGTCACCGAGGGCATCGAGGCCAATCCGGAGAAGATCCAGCCATCCTCGACATGAAGACTCCTCGGTCATTCAAGGACGCTCGGCGTCGACCGGTAGGATCATGGCTTTGAGGAGGTTTGTCGCCAAATCATGGAGAGATGCCTTCCTTTCTTTGACACATCAAGGGACCAAGAATGCGAAGACGCTCCAATGGACTTCTGAGTGTGAAGACGCTTTCCAAGGTATAAAGACGATTCGCCTTTCTGGCTCCTTTATCGGTAAAGCCCGTCCCCAAAGAGAGACTTTATATTTGTAGACCATGCAAAGTTCCTTAGCAGCTTGGAGCGCCGTGTTGGTTCGGAGATCGGTGGGAAGCAAAGATCCTGCCCATTATGTCACCCACGCCTCGCGAGATGTCAAACCGTATCCAAACATCGAGAAATTTGCCTTTGCTTTAATAATTGCCAGAGAAAGCTTCTAAGATTTTCAAGGTCGACTCTCGGTCGCCTACACCGGATCGCCCATCAAGAAGGTGATGGGCAAGCCGCAGGTCTCGCGGCATTACTAACAAGACGGACTATGGAGTTATCCCAATTTTTATCGAGTATCATCCCCGAATCGCCATCAAAGGCCAAGCCCGGTCGACTTTATGGTAGAATGCTCGCTTCACCGGGCGATGCGAGTTACCGGTCAATCTTCCGACGAAAGCGAAAGGGCCGTTTCTTCAAAGGATCGGGAAGGCGGACGCTTATACGCAGATGGATCCTCTACGACGATCAGTGGGAGCAGAATTATTTTAATAAGTCCGTAAGGATTCAAAGTCCAAAGAAGCCATCGATTCGGGTTTAAAGCAACGAACAATGAAGTCCGAGTATGGGTGTTAGCGGTGTCCGATCAGCAAAGAGTCTCAAGTCCAACAATTGATTATCTATACGATTCTCGCTTAGTCGTTAAACAATTGTCGGAGATTACGAAGCTCGTGGAACCCGAATGATCAAATATCTGGCGGAATTAAGAGACCAACTCCAATCTTTCGCTTCAGATGAAGTTTCAGAGAGTATAGAGCGAATGACAATTCAACCGCCGATTATTGTCAAAAGTCGCCCACTACAGATGCGTATGTTTTTCACGGATCGGTATATATTGGAAATTTTGTGCAAGAAATGCAAGTGTTCAAAGACGGGCGTTGATGTATCGAGCGAACGAACTGTTGGATGACCCCTTACATCGAGTATTCGCGATGGCGTCCTTCCTTCTGGATCAAATGTCGCAAAAAGATTAAATACAAGAGTACCAATTTTAGTCTTATTGATGGGGATCTCTATCGATCGGCATTTTCCTCACCATCATTGAAATGTTTGGTTCAATCCGTCCGAGGTATGCTCTTCGGAGGTTCATGAAGGAATTTACGGTGATCATATTGGTCGCCAAGTCCTCGCTCATAAAGTACTTCGACAAGGATATTATCGCCTACAATTTTCAAAGAAGCTACAGAGTATGTCAAGAAATGCGAAAAATGTCACTTAATAGTCCGGTTCCACATCACCACCGGAAGAGTTATATTCGATTTTATCTCCTATACCCTTCATTTATCTGGGGTGGATATATCGGGACCGCTACCTAAAGCTAAAGGTCGTTTAACTTCATTATAGTTCTTTATCGATTATACGACTAAGTGGGTAGAGGCAAAACCACTTCTGGCCAATAACGGAACAGAGTGTCTAAAGTTTATAAAGGAGTCTGTGGTGTTTCGCCGGGATCCCTAAGGTATTGATATCGGACAATCCAGACGCCATTAAATGGGTTCAAATTTGAAGAATTTTTGAATGATTTGGGATTCAAAGACAAGAAGACTTCGGGCTCATCCACAATCGAATGGACAAGTCGAAGTGACCAACAGACGTTAAACTAATCAAGCGTAGATTGATGAAGCTAAGGAAGATGGCCGTAAGAATCATTGAAAGCGTTGTGGGCGCATCAACTACACCAAGGACTACTACGGGATTCGCCTTCCCGGTTAGCCTATGGTATCGATGCTTTAGTCCCAAATAAATCGGATCTCCAAGTCTTCGTAACTCAATTTAAAGAAATTTACAACGACGAAGGACTGAAAGTTAACCTGGACCTGCTAGACGAAGTCAGAGAGGAAGCTTTAATCAAATTGGCTGCTTATCAACGAAGGGTAGCCAAGCATTATAACAAAGGAGTCAAACTTCGTAGATTCGAAGTGGGAGACTTCGTTCTTAGAGAAGCCGAAGCTTCTACGCCTCAAAACACGGAAAGCTAATGCCGAATCGGGAAGGGCTATATGAGGTGATCAAGTACCAAAGCCGTGTACTTATTTGCTAAGGGCACTCGATGGTTCCGAGATCAAGAATACTGCACGCCAAGGTGCTTCTAAATATTTTCAATAAAGATTAAGTCGGGCCACCTAAGTCCGTATACACGATTGTTTGTTATTAATAAAAGGTCACTTTTTCATAAATAATCATCGGTCCTATTTCATCCACGGCCACTATGGTGTAAGGGAGGTACGGTAGGACTCACCGCCATTCGATGGTAGCCCCGTGTCCTTTTGATCCTATATCGATCTTATCAGGTGGTAAGTCAATGGTCACGGTCACGGTCCGGACTCCTATGGTAGTCCATCCTATATCATCTTATCAAGGTGTAAGTCAATGTCAGGTATTCATAGGACTCAGTGTAAGGAGGTACGGTAGGACTCATTCGATGGTAGCCCCAGTCCTTTTGATCCTATATCGATCTTATCGTGTCAATGGTAAGTCAATGGTCACCGGTCCTATTCGTCCATGGTCACTATGGTGTAAGGAGGTACGGTAGGACTCACGGCCATTCGATGGTAGCCCCAAGCCCAAGGTCCTTTTGATCCTATATCGATCTTATCGGTGGTAAGTCAATGGTCACTATCGATCCTTATATCTCGGTTCTTATATATATTTCATCATCCAAATTTACCTCACATACGATTGATCTCACTCTTCTATGACCGATAAGTATATCGTTACTTTATTTTGTTTAAGTGTTGAGTTCACCCATTCGGTTCGCTTAAGTCAATCTCATCTCAAGAAATTCAATTCATTTCATTTCATTTCATAAGTTAATCATTATATGCCATATCTAATTCACCAAATAAGTTCAAATTTTATCGATACTAAATTATCGACAAGAAATCGATCAAAACATAAGTCATAATCAAGACAGTTAAAGATTTATCAATAATATAAAACGCCATTCATTCAAATCAATCATAAATTAATTACATTAACATAAAAACTTAAAGTAGTTAAATTAGTACATGTAATCAAAAACATGACAGATATTCAGTGCACCGCTTTCATCATCTGAGTCGAAAGCAATGCCGGGTCCAAATTGAAAGCAAATTGATAGCTTTTTTCTTTTCCTCGCCTCTCAAGAATCCTCATACCCTCCGAGTATACCTTCACGATCTCAAGATTGAGTTCGTCCGAAGTCCTCGTGAGTCCTTTGAATCTTTCCTGAGCTCTTCATTTTCGAAATCAGGCCTCGTCCCTCGAGATCCTTTATTTTACGGCGAGCTTGTGACGTTTGGCCTTTATGCGCCGGGCTTCATCTTGAGCCTTCGCCTCACTTTCACCCAAATAGATGATTAAGCTTTATTGGTCAAGAAAATTCCTCATTTTTGTCTTCGAGAGTAAGTTTTCTTCAACCAAACCAAATAGCTCAGTCACCAGAGTTTGTCATTCGGGTTTCAGACGCCGCCAACCCGTCCTCGTGGGCTCTTTAATTCATTATCGATGTCTTCAAATCCATCCTAGCCCGATCTAATTTCGCTTTGAAGACCGTTGATGGTATGAAAAGCATCTTCACGACCCGCTTTTTCTCGCCCAAGGTCGATTTCAACATATTTATCTCTTGTCGCATGAAATCTTCCTCGGCCTCTCCATTTATGTGTCTCTTGACGCATCGTCTCAAGACAAGAGATTAGCCTCGCATATTTTCAAAATATTCAAGTCAAATGTCCAAATATTCAAAGGAAAACAGAGATATAGAGGAAGAAGAGCTTGTTATTTACCTTAGCTAAATAACTCATCCCTCGTCGAGAAGATTTCCGTCTCAGATGATCACCGAACCCAATGGTCGCCGTTGTTCAACAAAAAGTCTCAAGAGGTCAAAAGGAAATTGGCGTTGAACTCGGCCACAGGTGGTCGAGATCCCATGACCTCGGCGATGGTAACTCGACCGATGGACCGGGTCGCTCGAGAGAGGGTCTCGGTCTTTTTAGGAGAGAGAATAGGTTGTTCGGGAGGTGTAGGGTCTGCGTATGTATAGTTTCAATTATGGGAGATTTATTGGGGTGGGTCCTTTCTGTCAAGAAGCAGAGGCGAACTCTGATGGCTATCGAGAGTGCGCTTCTCTTCCTGGATAGCGTATTTAATCCCTTCGTCCCCGTCACCGTCCTCTTCAATCAGATTTCTGCTGGGGGCACGAAGGTGGAATGACGACCAAGACTTAGGAACCCCGAGCTCTTCTTGGCAGCTAGAGGGGTTATTTTGTTTTAATTTTTTGATCCTAAGTATATTTCTTCGATCAGACGATCAAGTAAACCGCCTCGGTCGAGGAATGGTTCTAGGGTCGGTTCTGCTTCGTATGAATTCGGGAGGAGTGACAAGAGGGGTCGACTCGGGTTTTTGTAGCTCTCCTCTTCGCCGAGGGTGAAGGGTCTCTTCGTACGAGAACCTCTTCTACTCGCTTCTTCTCGTTTGAAATTCATCCGTATGAATTTCTCGTGTTGGTTCGACTTCGGGAGTAGCTTCTACTGGTATAGCCTCAATTGCTTCCAAGACTTCCTGATAAAAATCTTCAACTCCTTTATTTCTAAGGAGCTCTATTCGATCAAAGATAACGTGATAAATCAAGCAATTCTATGTTAAAATTATATATCATAAAATATTTTCAAAAAATATATATATAAAATGAGTCGGTACTTACACTTACGGTCATATAACCACGCCGCTTCGAGAGGAGTCCATATTTCCACTCTTCCTTCTGGAAGTCATCGAATAGTTCCATCATTTCCACTTCCCGCTCTTCTTGAAATATCTCAAGTCGTGAGATATCTTTTCGTCATTGCCCGCCCAGAGAGAAGAAATCTCGTGGCCTTTCGACGAAGAACCATTTCTCGTGCCATCCCTATCGTCAAGGGGTGTTCACCAAATGAACGCTCATCAAATTTTTCTCCGCACTTGAGAATGCTTCATAAGGCCTCAACCCCTTCTCCCCGGATTGTACTATCTTGCAGATGTGAAGAAGAAGTCCAGTGGAGGGCTCGACGCCCAATTCACGGCGTAAGGCGCCACGAAGGCCGAATGTGAATGTAGGAGAGTTTGGCACCAACCAGAAAACCCCACACCCGTAAACCCCAAAGTAGGTCACTATAAAGACGCAGTGTGGGGAAACGAACCCCTTCTCCAAGAGAAGTCACCGGACTACCATCCATCCTTCAAAGTGCCGCATACATCTTTTTCACCGCATCGGGTACCCCGATCGCACGGGTATCCTAATGTGGAACCGAGATCGAACCCTCTTTAGTTCAAATTTCGCCATGATAAGGAGGTTGGCACGCGAGAATCGCCCCGCATTCTCGTAGTATTCGTGAGGGGTTTTTTGAAGTTTTCATTTCGGGATTCGTGTCAAGTCCCTTCGTGAGGATCAGGGTCAGTGGAACCACCGTGATTGGTGTTACGGTATGGGGAACTCTCGCTCGTGGTCAGGGGAAGCCATTTGTGATGATTTGCGAGAAAAGATCGTAAAGTTTAGAGGGCGCTTAATTTCAAATGAACAGTAAAATCGCCAAATTTGGTAAAGTTATCCTTTATATCGACTTGCCATACCTGGTGTTCAAGGCGTACATTAAATGCTAGTAATAATTTGAATTTGAATGGGAAGCGTCGGGTTTGGTCCGGATATTTAATGGATAGGGCCTTTTCGATTTGGGCCTTTAATTTCCTTTCGCCTCATTTCGTGAGCAATAAATGGGTACGCTTTTTAATTACATCTTATTATTATCGATTCTCAAGAAAATATCACGGATTATTTATAGTTTTCTATTAAACATTCTGCTCAACAAAAAACTAGGGGGTAATGTCATCATGATATTTTCTCTCATCAATGAGTGTGTGTTGGGCTTATTCTTTTAATTAATCTATCGGGCCTTTATTAGTAAACCATGGAAGTCTTTGAGTCCGCTTATCTTATTATTTTCTTTTAACTTATAAGACCGGCCGATCCAAAGGGTCGATCCTTTGGACATTTTAATATCTATCATTTCGACCGCATCGATGAAAAAGCACGACGGCCGACTAAAGAACCCGCCATGCATTAATGTGGATGGGATCATAACCCCACGGCTACGCGGTGGTAATAAAGACCAAAAGCAATAGATAAACTACATGCAATTCTACAGGACCCATCGATCAAAGGGGTGTGTCGTAGTAGTGGGTGGCACAGTAATCCAGGCAAAGAGAGTATAACTTAGCAAGGAAGTCTTCACAAAGAGGTACGTTCTCATACACTTCTTCATTCATAATCACATATACACAGAGAATTATTATTATCTCTCTCTCAATACACTAGGCGATATAGCCTCCATTTTCGATAAACCTTGTGAACTCATATACCGACTCTCACGCCTGAGCTATCCCCCGACGGAACCGCCGTCAAGCTTGTGGTGTTTATTGTGTTTACGTTGCAGGATCAGGACGTCTTACGTGATTGGGACGTGGCAAAAGATCTTGGCGTTAACATCTATAAAGACTAACCGTTTGCTATCATTTCCCCTATTTCTTCATGGCAGTCAACTATTTGCATCCTAATTATAGACTTAGAACTAACAATAAGTTTCCTCAATTTTCTATAAAGACTAACCGTTTGCTATCATTTCCCCCATTTCTTCACGGCAGTCAACTATTTGCATCCTAATTATAGACGCAACACCTCAAAATCACTCATTCTTTTCAGCATCCACACTTAGAATTAGATAAAAATAAGGAGGCACAAATCATCAGATTCAAAGAATAAAAAACAAACTAGCCTTTTAAAATATTTCGAAAGTTTAGTGAAGCAATTTCTTCAATATTCCCAAACACTTTCAAACATAAAAAAAAACACAATAATTACTTGTATGATCTACCATTAACCCAGCAAACAAAACCAATAATTGACAACAACCCAACTTCAAGTAACAAACCAGGTCTCAAAAAAAATTAACCCACCATGTGTTTTGGTATTTTTGTGAGAGAGATTGTGAGTGATCAGCAAAAGTGAAAGGGATAATTAAGCTAGTAAACAAAATGAAGAAGCATGCATGCCAACATATTGATACATGTACAGTAAATAACACCACCAAGATGACCATATTTCCAAAATTATGAAACCAAACACACAAAAATACCACTAAAATTGTAACTTTTACAAAAAGAACGCAAAATACAGAAATTTGACCAACATTGATCCTAGCTATACAAAGAACAGGATCCAAACCTTAAGCTAGCTTTTAGCAGAATACCCACATAGGAATTATAGTATAGATAAATCTCATGTAGAGAGAGATAGTTTGCCAGAAAATTATGAAGTAGAGAGTGGGAGGCTCGGCGGCCACAATGAAGCGTTGTTGTAAAGAAGTAAAGTGGACGTTATATATACTGTAACCTAACGATACCATAAATAAATTAGAGTAAATCTACAGGCGGCCGGTTTCGGCCGGTTATTTTTTTTCAAATAAATAGCAATTTGGTCTGTTCGGTTGGTTTTGAATTTTTGGTAGTTCATCCGGTTTTGATTGTGAAATGTGGGGACAAACAATCTGATTTATTTAACAAATAATTAAATTCAAAAAATTTAAAAAGCATTAGAAAATACTAATAAATATTGCAAATCGATATCCGTATCAATATTTTTATAATTGTAGCTAGGTCTCAATAAATAACAGGACTCAAAAACAAATCAATTCATCTAAACTCAAAAACCTAAACAATACGATAGACAATGAAAATGAGGTGAATTTGTATATCATAAAAGTTTAAGAAGTAATAATAGAAAGAAAATTGATATTTTCATTAATGTAAAATAATATTTTTATTGAAAAAAATGCCTTTTATATATCTTATAAATGACGCTTATACATATATAATGTATAATTTTATATGAAAAATATCAAAAAATATTATGAAAATATCAATTTCTTAATAAATTAGATTTTCATATAGTTATAAAACTCCTTTACTTCATAAAGAAATTGATGGATTAATCAAATTTTTACATACATGAATAAATTTAACACTCTTCTTATTGTCCTTTTGTTATTCTTTATTAATCACTTCTTTCGGATTAGTAGAAAGTGAGAGCGAATGAGACAAGTAAATGAATAAAATCAAAATTAGTAAGTTAAGTTAGTTTAATTTGTTATTAAATCTGTCTGTTCATGTCTACTTGGTTCGACTCGATCAGTTCTCTTGGTTTAATTTAGAGAACTGATATTTTTGCATATAACCATTAATTTAGTTTAATAATTAATTTTTGCAACAATTAATATCAATTCCACATACGATTTAGTATTAATATTAATTAATTTAGTTTAATTTGTATTGATATTAGGGAACTGATATTGATATTGATATTTAGTTTAATTTTTGATATTAATTAATTTTTGCATATTTTTGTTTTAATTTGGTTTGGTTTGATATTAATTTAGTTCTTGATTCGTAATAATTTTTGATATTTTTGTATATGGGACACACTTTTTTAACCATATACTAATATTAATTTGGCTAAAAAACGAGTCTCACATACGAAAATATTAAAAGTATTACAGAAAAATCAATTACAAACAAATATTAATATATGATTAAACAGTGGGTCCCACATGCAGAACTATTAAAAATTGCTACGGAAATATCAGCTCTCTTTAATTTATTCGTTATCTCAAAATGACGATATTTGTGTAACATTAGAAGGGAAAAATAAATCATTTTCTCTCATGTATTTTCTCTCTCGCTCTTTCTCCTAAAATGAATAAATAAATTAAAAACCCAAATGTATGTATCAACTATCATGTATCTTTCCCCAAATACAAGTAATTCCAAAACACAAAATGATTATTCTGCAATTCTAATTTTTAAATATATAAATATAAAGTTTTAAACATATGTAATATATATTATTAGAATAATATGTTAGGGGTCTCAAATTTTTGATTTCAAATGTGTCTCAAATGACATGACATTTAATATTTTAATAATTTATTGTATAGCCAATCATGTGAGATCTACTTAACCAGTGTCATAGTGACACATCATTTGAGATACTTTTTAACAGGGACGGAGCCAGGATTTATTCTTTAGGGAGACCAAAAAAAATTTAACAGAATAAAATATATTCATCACTAAAAAGTAAAATTTCACTATTACAAAACATATTTTTACTAAAACAAAAATAATATAGTAATAGAATTTGCTTTGACAAAGATAATAAAACATAGCAAAAAAAGTCTTTTAAAACATATCAAAACTTCGTCAGAACTTGAGGGGTCGTAGCCTTACAAAATTTTTAAACCAAACCAAATGTATAAATGAGTTTTATAAAATTTTCAAATTTTAGGGATGAATCTTACAAAAATTTCAAATTTTAGGGGTGATCGTGGCCCCTTCCAATATGCATGTGGCTCCGTCCATGCTCTTTAAGACTAGAAATTGGAGAGCCCGTATTATTAATTTTATTTATTCATGCACTGACCACGAATTTTATGAACAATATGATGGGTTTCACCATGCATATATATTAATGTATTTGAAAATTATTAGAATTAAGTAAAGTTGAGAAATATTGTGAATTGTTAAGGTCATATATATTTCGCCAACTTCTAATTAAATACATGCTAGCTTCCTTTGAACTTACCGCATTGGCATTACTTGACATCCAAGTATACTTGTATGCATGTATGATGCGGGGATCGGCCAATATGGTCCAGGCATGAAACCACCAAGTTATCATGAAATGAGAGTTCATATACTAAAAAAATAAGTTGATAACTCAAAAAAGATGATGAAGGAGCATCAGAATGAATCGAATAAAAATGGTTGTTATATTATGTGTGATGGTTGAAAAGACGAGAGAGAGAGAGGACTTTGATTAACTTTTTTTGTTAAATAGTCCCAAGGATAGTATGTTCGGACTCGGTTATCATGAATTTGATTTATCAAAATTATCGGTCAGTTGAAGTCTATCGTGCCGGCACATCATTAGCAGTTAAATTAATGGGCGAGATTCAATAATTTCGCACAACATCATTTGGCAAAGCAAATTCGAATAAATCAGATGCAGCGAAGTAATTGACTCAAACAAGGGAGATTTATACATGACCCATCTAATTTCAAATCGATTGATGTCTGAGTCTGACCGTTGCATAGCAGGGACGGTGAGTGAAGATCGAGATGTGGTAGGAGAATCTGGCAGGAGATTTGGCGCCAATTGTTCCTTTTCCCCCTTATTTATAGCATTATAGGATGTTTCTTTCCTTTCCACCCAAGTTCTTCTCCTTCTTATTAAAAGCAGATTGCTTCAATATGTCTCATCAACCTAGTTTTAATCAAAGTTATTCTATGTATCAATCCTTATCCTTATATAAATACATCACAGCCTATCATTCAACTCAATCAATTTCAAATCATTTAATTAATCTGGCTTCCAAACACACCCAATTTTAATCAATTGAAATCAATTTGATTTTTAACATAGTTAAAAATCAATTAATTAATTTGTCTTCCAATTTGATTTCCAACAGAAACTCAATTAATTTCATAGTCTATCCTCCAACTCAATCAATTTCAAATCAATTAATTAATCTGGCTGTTAAAAAATCAAGTAATTAATCTGTCTTCAAATTTGATTTCCAACAGAAACTCAATAAACTCAATTAATTTTAAATCAATTAATTAATTAACACACCCAATTTTAATCAATTGAAATCCCATATACAATTGATATTTGCCATTAATACATAATATTAACCATTAATACATAACAAAAAACCATAATTCAGTTGCCTTTTCCAATCCAATAGCTTTTCTTTTTCTTTCATCTTCAAAACTGCCACACAGATTCATGCTATACAACATTGGATTACAATTAAGATACAGAGTTAAATCAATAGACAATCCAAAAGACAACACTCACTATAGCCATAAATATTAAAATTGGTAACATATAACGGATAATAGACAATCCAAAAGACAACACTCACTATAGCCATAAATATTAAAATTGGTAACATATAACAAATAAGAATTGATGACAAAAAAAAAATACTCATTAAATATAAAACACCTATAAATACTACTATCACATAAACAAAAAACCCAATACACAAACAATATCATACAAAATACTAAATAATGGATATCAGGTAAAGTAATTAGTTTGTTTTTTTAACTAATATATTCTTCATATTTTGCATGTTATTTTTAAAATTTTATGTGTTTTCATTTATTTGCAGATCTATACCAACAAAAAAAAAAAAGGCGAACAAACGCCAAATTATTGAAATAAGCGATGATAGCAGATAGGACAACAATGGTGGTTATGGATATGCCAAGAATGCAAGGATCAAGAAACTATTGTTACGCTACAAATAAAGATCGCCATGAAAAGAAGATTCGTAAAATTGAGCAACAACTATTAGTTTGTTTTTTAACTAATATATTCTTCCTATTTTGCATGTTATTTTTAAAATTTTATGTGTTTTCATTTATTTGCAGATTTATACCAACAAAAAACAAAAGGCAGAACAAACGCCAAATTATTGAAATAAGCGATGATAGTAGTAGTGACAATGGTGGTTATGGATATGCCAAGAATGCAAGGATCGAAGAAACTATTGTTACGCTACAAACAAAGATCGAAGCCATGAAAGAGAAGATTCAGAAAATTGAGCAACAACTGAATGATCTTAAATAAAATGGGTTATCGCAATAAAAGTGGAACCGTGGAAGTAATAAAATAGCAATAGCAATATATTTATACATGTAATTGTTATGCCATGCAAAAGAAAATTGAAAAATTTATATGAAAAAAAATATTATTATTATGAAAAATCTTTCTCATTCTAATTTTAGAAAATTATACAATCGAAAAATAAACTAGCCCGTGCATTGCATGGGCTATCAACTAGTTCCTTTAATTACACCTTGCACTCAACTCAACGTTCGCACCCTGCACGTTCCACCCAATTCAGTGCTTCCGATCATCCCAAATATTGTTATTGTGGAAAATTGACTCAATTGAAGACCGCTTGGACTGTACAAAATTTGGGGCGCCAATTTTATGGATATTGTGCTTATTGGAGCCCGCTATCTGTATGAATTTTTATTTGTTCCTTTATGAATACTTGATACGTACATACTTATAATCTATTTATTAGTAAATACTAATAAAAATTAAAATTTTGATTTTGCTAATTTTGTAGATGGGACTTACTTATGATTTTTTGAAGTGGATTGATCCTTCTTTATGTAAGAAGGGGAAGGAAATTATTCCTAGAATTTGGAACAAACTCAATGAAATAGAGACTGAAAATAAGACCCTTATTGTTGATTTGAAAGCTTGTCGTGCCCATGAAAAAAATCTGGTAGAAAAGCTCGCGGAAGCGGTTCAATATGAAGGTGATTTACAAAGTCAGGTAATTGACATTTCAAAATTATTGTCCAACTATAAGAAAGAGAGACATGTGCTCTATGGGTTGGTTGGAGCTTTGTTTTTGCTTGTGGTTGTCTTTATTGTCTCTACATGAAGAAGATGGTCGTTGTTAGTGGCTGGTTTTGGGGTTATCATCTCTTTATGAAGATGGTTGTTGGTGGCTGATTTTTGGGTTATTTAGTAGTCAATTTTTGAGTTAACCTTGGGCTTATAAATGTATACTTTTGTTGATAAAATTTGAAGGTTATTGATGTAAAAATTAGAAATAAACTACTAACTTATGGGTATTTATGTAAGCTAATGACTGTCAAAATGTAAGGAAAAGTTTCGAGCTAATGTTATTATATTTAGTATTTGTGACTTGACTTGGATTATATTAATGTTAGTAATTTTATTATGTTTGATTTGGCATTGGTAATGTATGTGAATGTTTGATCAGAATTGGATGGTTATTTTGGTGAGTTTGTATTTACTTTTTTGGAGTGTATGGCCGTATACTGTTTCACAGTTTTTTAGAAATTATTTAGGGAGTGTATGATCCATACAACAATGGTTGCACTGTCTTAAGCTTGGACATAAATGGCATTGTGTATTGCTTAGTTGTTGAGAGATTGTTGTGTAAATTATAATACTTGAAGACAATGTAATTGCAGCAGTTATTTTTGGTTGAACTTTGGCTTGAACTAAGCTTTAAGAATCTGCAGAGTTGAGTTTTTCTCTATTATTGTGGTCCAAGCATGGACATGGCTGATGCAATTCCTTCTTTTTGTCTAAAAAGTACTTTATGCTTTATAAACTATTTTGAATGAGTTCGCTTACTAATGTCATTTGAGTATACTGAAGTTCATATGTTATCTGCAGAATACACGTTTAATAAGCAAATCAGTCAGTTCATATGCAACAACAACTTGTAGTTTCTTCTTAGTGATTTTCATTGCAAAGCTTTTATAGTGATCAAAAAATTCATTACAACTTCATTTGTAGTTCAGATTTGATGTTTTGAGTTTGTATAACTTACAAGTTATATACAATCAAACAAATAAAGAAGAATCAAAATAATTCTCATGAACACAAACAAATTGAAATACTGAACATAAACAAATTGAAATTGAAAGAAACTGACATGTTGTTATTCACACTACTAGAAACAAGGGTAAATGATTTTCCAAATAAAATTGGCAATAGTCCAATTCCTTGCTCATCACCATGCCTTCCAAATGATGAGTGTCCACTTCCTTGTTCATCGCCATGCCTTCCATTTGATCCGGAGCTCCATCTCGTCATCTGTCCATGGTTTAAAATTATATAAATTCGTGTACATATGCAATAAGTATGCATATTTATATTAGCACTCATTAACACTAATTCAATATGTATATTTATATAATATTGCTATCAATACCTCGACCTTTTTACTTCCATTTTTTTACCTCTTTTTCTCTGCCATTTTTTCTAACCAACACTTTAGTCGTGACTGACCCTTATGTGATCTCGACCTTTTTTTGATTCCTCGTACTGTTGCCCCTTTTGGAATTCCTAATCTTGCAGGTATATTAAATGTAATGGAATTAACAGCTATCTCGTGACGGTCCACTTCATGAGAATTATTATTTTTCTCTTGTTGGATGTTTGTTTGTCTATTACATATTTTTTCAACACATAAAGATAGCTCACTAATTGCTTTATTAACCATTTTCGTTGCCTCTTCACATTATGCTGCTCGATGAGCAATCTTAACTAGATTTGGAATTAACATTCGATACCGACTACCTAATTTTAGCTTTGGATCCCCCTCTACCTCTCTTCCATAATTGTCTTTTATTTGCCCATTCCTCGCAAACATTGTCCATCTTTTCAAGATATATTTCTTTGGAACCAATTTGATATTCATAATGCCCAAATTTTACAATATATGAGAGCATAAGATACCTTTTGTGTCAAACATTTTACATGAACACACAACTTCTTGGCGAGTAGGGCTGCATATAACAGTTCGTATTTTATCGCTCCCAAAGTAACTTACTACGTACTCGAATTGCCCTTCCTCCTTCCCCTCAACTAACTTTATAACAAGGCAAAGTGACTTATCAAATTGTTCTTTGAATTCAGAAAATATTATAGGGGTATAGTGAATGAAAGCTTCATTCAACATTGGTCCTCTCCTTCTTCACCGCCATATCAGTACTTCTCCCTTGCCTCATACTCGACCTCCAACTCTTTATATCTCTTAGCCTCAAGTAGCCGGTTGAAATGTGTGAAGAATTGTACCAAATTAATTTCTGAGCTTAAGTAATCTTTGATATCTGCGTTCAAGCTCTCACTGGGTTGTGTACTCCTCATTCCCAAAGTACAAGCCTTGTTAGTATAACATCTTGCCCATTTTTCTTTCAATAAATATGTACATTGCATCCACTCATTTGACTCAACTTTATACTTGGCAATCATTTCAGTCCAAGCATTTTCAAATGAGGACTCATCATCATATTGATAGACACAATTCATAAATGTTTGTAGAAATTCTTGACTATTTTCTTTCATCACGCGGGACATACGCTTAACATAATTTTGAACAATATGCCAAGTACACAACCCATGATATGTGCCTGGCATCGTTGATGATAATGCACTTGCTATTGCATGATCTTGATCAGTGAATATTGTAATGGGTTTCTTCTGGGACATGGCATCCAAAAAAATACAAAACAACCACTCAAACAACGACGTTGTCTCATCATACATTAATGTTGTACCAAATATGACAGCTTTCCTATGGTGATTAAAACCTGCAAAAACACCACAAGGTCTATATGAGCTATTTATTTTATAAGTGGTATCAAAAGTAACGACCTCCCCAAATTGAGCATAATCGATTATCATCTTTGCATTTGTCCAAAATATATTTGTTATCTGCTCATCGTTGTCTAATTGAATTGCATAAAAGAATGATGGATTTTCAGACAACTACTTCTGAAAGTACGTACAATAAAAGGCTGGCAGCTTCACCGTATTTCATATTTCTTTGCCTTTTTGTTTGTAAATGATTCTTCTAATCTGATCTTGTGTGACCAACACAATCCTTCCCGCCAGTTTATCTAGACATAAACTCATGGGTTTGTTAAGATTTTATTCCAGAATTATATGCTAATTCTATCTCAATCGCTTGTGTTTTGGCTACATCCCGTTGAGATCACATCAAATGAACGCATTCAGGAATGTGCAATAAGTGATTGTGATTCTCATCAAAACTATTGGCAACGTACTTTTGTTTTATTTTATCAAGTACTACATTCATTTTTGCTTGACAATTGAATCTACTAGGTCGTCTAACTCTCTTTTTCTTGCCCTTTACTATTATTTCCATCTGCTCACCCTCCTTCGAGCATGAATATCTTCTTGAAGTAACTACACCAAGCTTGTTTTTGTTCACATATTGTTTCCTCACACTAAATCCTAACTTTCTTCCATAATTATTATAGAAATTAAACGCATCCTCCTCCGAATCAAATTCTTGTTCTATGCAAGAACTTTCAGTAAGTGAAACACCTTCTGAACTTCTGTCATCCATTTAGTTCTTTCTATGTTTGATCTGTCAAAATAAATTAGATCGTACAAACATCATATATATAACAATATTAATTAGTAGAAGTTGAAGAACGATTATCTAACTACTAGAATTACTAAAATTCAATCATTAAACTTAGACTTGTATTATAATATTTGCATTACAATAACTAATTCTCTAATTCCACTTCACTAACTTATTTTTAATCAACTTAAATTCTTTTTACATTTTATAACCATGAATCAGTCATTACATATTGAACTTTTTTCCAATGCCCAAATATTGCATATAATTCATGATTTATATAAACCAACAGATTTACTAAATATTCAAATCTATTGCATCAACATTTCTTTATAACTTCATTACTGTTATATATTGGAGTTTATTGCATCAACTATTTCTTTTTAGCATCACGACTATTGTTCAACTCATTTATATATACTAACCTCAATATAGACTTTATTCTTCCTTGCACCACCTGTTAGTGAATCGAAGACAAGAATGAAGAAGCTCTGTTTTTAGATGAATCTATTCTCAATAATGAAAAAGTTCTGTTTTAAATCAGTACATTTATTATTTGAATTCTCGTTGCTCTGTTTTACATGGTTGCTACTAAGTGCCTTCCAATCTCAAGAAGCTCTGTTTTACATGGTTTACTATGGTGCCAAATCTCCCGCCTGACGTCAATCATCGTTTGTCAGTGCCGATTATAAATCTCCCCTTGTTTAAGCTGATTACTTCGCTGCATCCAATTTATCCGAATTTGCTTTGCCAAACGACGCCGTGCGGAATTGTTGAATCTCGCCTATTAATTTAACTTCTAATGACGTGTCGACACGATAAACTTCAACTGACCGATGGTCTTGATAAGCCAAATTCATGCTAACCGAGTCCAGTATGTTCATTGAATCTATTAACACTGTTGTTTAAAACGAAATCGGTTGATTGAATCAATTAACCACTTTTGGTGAAAATTTGGTAGATTCGGTTGATCACCGATCGAACCGGTGGTTCAACTGATAAATACTACAAGAAAATGGTCCAACAACGACCAAGAATTGCAGCTACCATCGTTTTCGGTCGTTAAAATTATTACAAGCAACCGCTGTTAACGACCGAACTAAAATCTAGTCGCTAATAAATATCAACGACTGCATGCGATCGCTGATTTAATTTTACCACCATAAATTTGGTGCAAATATTAGTGGGAAGGTTTGTTGAGACCAAAAAATATAAGCAATCAAGCGACGGTCGCTAGTACGTCCACGTTATTAAAAACTAGTCATTTTTAATCTAATCAGAGCTTGGCAGTCGAGCAGACCAGCAGACGAAAGGGAAAGAAAGAAAAAGAAGAGGAGCAAACCAGCAGACGAGAGAAGGAAATAATGAAAAAGAAAAGGGAGGTTGTCATTGCCGAAGCCGCCGCCAACCAACACTGAAGATTAGGTATGAAAATTTTGCTTGTATTAGTTGTAATTTTAAGGAAAATGTTAAATCTCAGTAATATTTTTACGAAAAATTAATAGGATGCTGAATCTCAGTAATATTTTTCTTGAATTTTATCTATTGGTATTTGTGTTGTAATTGATTTCCTTAATTATAAGGATGTTTTGTTTGCAGAGTCTTTGAAATTTGTATGTATTTATAGTAATATTATGGGTAAAAGTCTGCATATTATGTTTTGTTAGATGATTAATGTGACGCCCCCAAAACAAGTATACATCACCCATCTTGAATCGCCAAATACATGGTACATAAATCAAATACAAACTTAATTATACAACTGTCGGGTAATATACGACAAAACATAGCTGAGAGTTTAAACAAGAATATTGCTTTCTAGACAATATCCACTCTCAATGGAGACCTCATTACAATTATTATCACACTATTTCACAGAATAGTGAGGACTACTAAAGCCACTTATCCTGGACCATCACTCTATTTCCTGACTCGTCCCAACTATATTCTCATTTCCTGAAGAGAACAATGAAAGAAAAGGGTGAGCTCAACTAGCCCAGTAAGAAATATTATGACTAAGATAATGCAGAATAAATTATCCTTAGCCTTCAACAGTATAACAACTGATAGAATATAATAGACAACACGTTTTAGATCAACAACTGCAGCGGAATAAGCAATTCATTAGAAGAGTCAAGTAGAACAAAATGTCTACTATCTCCTCTAGATTAAAAGTCCATTGGTTAATATTTCATTCATGTAATACTCATGAATAGTTCTTTGTTATACCCAAGACAAAAAGAACTCTCATCACCTGTCTTCACCTGAACCACCAAAGATTATAGTTAAATCCATAATTCATATTTATAATCATGTAAATCAACAGTTTCTCCTTGCCACAAAGGCTTAATAGAACGTTTACTCAATATCCTTACCCCAAAGGCTAAAGATATTCAAATGTAATAACAATGATCATACCAATCAGTTGTCTACCTTTGTAATACGGGCCAAAGATATTCAACAATTAAACCAATGGTCATGATCATACCAATCAATTGTCTGTCAGTGCACTACGGCCAAAGACATTCAACTATTAACTAATGGTCATGATCCTGCCAATCACATCATCAAATTATTCATGCACTACGGGCTAAAGATATTTGTTATTATCACCAGTGGTCATGATCATGTCATACACCTATCCATCTTTGCACTTCGGGCCAAAGCTATCAATCAACAGTAAGTCTTTGCACGTAAGTCAAAGATATACTGTGACGCCCCCAAAACAGGTATACATCACCCATCTTGGGTCGCCAGATACATGGTACAGAACTCAACTACAAACTTAATTATACAATTGTCGTGTAAAATACCACGAAACATAAGCTGAGAGTTTTAACACGAATATTGTCTTCTAAACAATATCCACACCCAATGGAGTCTTCATTACAATTATTATCACACTATTTCACAGAATAGTGAGGACTACTAATGCAAACATCTCGGACCGTCACTCCGTTCCCCGACTAGTCCCAACTATATTCTCATTTCCTGAAGGGAACAATGAAAGAAAAGGGTGAGCTCAACTAGCCCAGTAAGAAATATTATGACTAAGATAATGCAGAATAAATTATCCTTAGCCTTCAACAGTGTTAAACTGATAAAATACAATAAACATCAAGTTTAATCTGCAAATGAATAAGCAATCCATTAGAAGAGTCAAGTAGAACATAATGTCTACTATCTCTTCTAGATTAAAAGTCCATCGTTAATATTTCATTCCTGTAATACTCAACAACAGTTCTTTGTTATACCCAAGACAAAAAGAACTATCATCACCTGTCTTCACCTAAACCACCAAAGATTATAGTTAAATCTACAATTCATATTTATAATCATGTAAATCAACAGTTCCTCCTTGTCACAAAGGCTTAATAGAACGTTTACTCAATATCCTTACCCCAAAGGCTAAAGATATTCAAATGTAATAACAATGATCATACCAATCAGTTGTCTACCTTTGCACTACGGGCCAAAGATATTCAACTATAAAACCAATGGTCATGATCATACCATTCAATTGTCTGTCAGTGCACTACGGCCAAAGACATTCAACTGTTAACTAATGGTCATGATCCTGCCAATCACATCATCGAATTATCCATGCACTACGGGCTAAGGATATTCGTTATTATCACTAGTGGTTATGATCAAGTCATACACCTGTCCATCTTTGCACGTAAGCCAAAGATATACAACTATAAAACCAATAATCAACATTCCATCTTTGCATGTAAGCCAAAAATATACAACTGTAAAACTAATAATCAACAGTCCATCTATGCACGTAAGGCAAGATGACTTTCATCACAATATAAGCATGAGGATGATGACAATGATATAAACATTAATCAAACGAAATCAAGGATAAATATTAAAGACTTTAAATTTATCCAGAGTTTAAAAATATCCAAATTGTTAACATGATACTGCTTTGTGAAGTAAAATTCAAGAATAATATTCATGTACCAAAAATAATTTGGATAGAAAAGAAATATATTTTTGCAAATAAATAGTACCCCTTGAATAGTACCACCATGAATAATATTTCGAGAATAGTACCTTGTGAATAGTACCCCGACATGAAAAGTACCCCAAATACCCGAGTGAATAATATTCGGGTGAATAGTAACCCGTGAATAAAAACTTGTGAATAGTACTCCGACACGAAAAGTGCCCCGAATACCCGAGTGAATAATACTAGAGTGAATATTAATCGGGTGAATACTAACCCGTGAATAGTAACTCGTAAAAAAATACCAAAGAAAATGATATTCCATGAATTTAGTACAAAAGAAATGATATCTCATACGAGTATAATAGAATATATGAAATCGCAAATGGAGTTTCACCAGCTTATGCTTGAATCTACGTAGCAGATCATTTCCACAATTTAATAAAGAATGAATACAAAAGGATCATTCACCATGCATGTGGTAATCCATATGTATGTGTTATTCAATGTAATAATAAAAATAGAATAACGTAAAAATTCACCATGCATGTGATAGAATCGCATGTATACGTTATTCCAACGTAATAATAAATAATGGAACCAGTGTCATGCGTAATCCGCATGCATGTGATATTCTACGAATGTAATAATAAAGAATAGAATAACAACATAATTCACTGTGCATGCGATGAGATCCTTACATGCATGTGTTTATTCCAATGTAATAATAAAGAATGGAATAACGTAAGAATTTCACCATGTATGCGGTATTTTGCATGTATTGAAGTTATTCCAATATAATAATAAAGAATGGAATAACAACCCTTACGAGTATTGAAAGAAAATAACTCTCTTCATGAATACGAAAGAATAATAATACCCTTACTATAATAATAATATCCTTTACCTTAAAAAAACCGGATATTTGGAATAAAGGAGGAGTAGCGAACTTCTCTTCTTCTTTCTTTCTATAATTTCTCTATAATAATTGCTCTTATGAGACTTAGTGAATTGGTGAGAATGAAGGAAGAATGAGCTTCTATTTATAGGAAAATATAATTTCGATAATTGCACATTTTGGGGCTCGAAATATTACAGTATAATACCTTCCTCTTTTTCTTCATTTTTAATTTAGTCCTGCAAGTATTATCAAACTTGCACCACCTCCCCTAATAGTAAATCATGTGAATCAATAGTAAATCATGTGACTCAATAGGTTCTAAACATGTGAAAAATTAATTATAGTATAAGACCTTCATCTATACCTCCATTTTTAATTTAGTTATGCAAGTATTATCAATCTTGCACCAACTCTCCTAATAGTAAATCATGTGAATCAATAGTACACACATGTGAACACATAGTTATAAGCATTTGAATTAATAGCAATTAATTACTCATTTATCCGGTTAATTACCCGATTAGTCAATATAACCCCCAGACATCAATTATTATCGAAATAAATGTCAATTTTCACTAACACTAATAATTCCCAACACAATGGAAATATTTTTATCAACAATTTCATTTTTGAAATTTCGAAGTTTGACTTTTTCTGAAAAAGTCAATTGTTGACTTTTTGACCAAAAAGTTAACCCCGATAAATTTTGTGTTTATAGTCTATTTTTACTAATTTCATCGTTCTGGACTCAAATATCACGTTTGCGTCTCCAAATTCCACTCCGAACTCAAATTTGATTTTTAATAACATTCATCATTAATATTATAGCTCAGAATATTAACAACCAGATCGTTATCAGGAAAGAGGGGGCTTTCCGATAAGGATTTCCTAACCTCTCCTTGACATAACTTCTAGACATCGTCAATATTGCAAATAATAATATGAATAACTTTATCGTCTCAATTATTAATGTAATAATATAAAATATTATGACAATAATTGAATAAAACTGAGTGACTTCTCACGTAAGCATCAATAATCAAAGATATTGTACAATACCGTGTGCTACTATGCAACCACGCGTATTACTATACTTTTATCACCGATTATTTTATGACAGCTTGTTTA
Organism: Panax quinquefolius; assembly: GCA_020205615.1. Classification (NCBI taxonomy): domain Eukaryota; kingdom Viridiplantae; phylum Streptophyta; class Magnoliopsida; order Apiales; family Araliaceae; genus Panax; species Panax quinquefolius. The sequence continues at coordinate 42,629,440 of CM035173.1, forward strand.
CTTTGAAAAATTTTCACATATCACCCTTAACGTTAACCTTTTATCAATTTAACCATTTACTAAACAGAATAAATATAAAAAAAATTGAATACTTTCATTTCATAAAATTCGGGGTCTTACATATACAACTGTAAAACCAATAATCAACAGTCCATCTTTGCACGTAAGCTAAAGATGACTTTCATCACAATATAAGAATGAGGATGATGACAATGATATAAGCATTAATCAAACGAAATAAAGGATGAATATTAAAGACTTTAAATTTATCCAGAGTTTAAAAATATCCAAATTGTCAACATGATACTGCTTTGTGGAGTAAAATTCAAAAATAATATTCATGTATCAAAAATAATTTGGACAGAAAAGAAATAAATTTTTCTGGTGAATAGTACCTCGTAAATAGTACCCTGTGAATAGTACTTCGAAAATAGTACCTCGTGAATAATACCCCGACATGAAAAGTACCCCAAATACCTGAGTGAATAATATTCGGGTGAATAGTAATTGGGTGAATAATAACCCGTGAATAGTACTCCGGCATGAAAAGTGCCCCGAATACCCGAAAAGTGAATAATATTTGAGTGAATAGTAACAGGTGAATAGTAACTCCGTAAATAGTAACTCATGAATAGTATTCCATCATGAAAAGATCAAAATTATCAAGAAAGCTCGAATAATATTTCCATGAAAAGATCTGGGATGAAGCCTTGCAGATATCAAGGATATTCTACTAATTTCATGGAGTATAGAAGCCAAAACTTCAACAAAATGAGTATAGAATTCAAAATGCAAAGCGAAATAATATTACTTACATACTACGAGTATGGAAGAAAATATTATTTCAAACGAATATTGAATAAAATAACATCCTTGAATCGGAAATAAAATTCCAAATTAATATTTAATCGAAGATAATATTCCTACGAATATTGAATCGAAGATAATATTCTTTATGAATATTGAACGAAAATAATATTCATACGAATCTGAAAAATAATATCTCTTCAGAATATGAAATAAATAATACCCCTTACGAATATGAAATAAATAACATCCCTTACAACTGTTGAACGAAAATAATATTCCAACGAATATTTAACGAAGATAATATTCCTACGAATATTGAACGAAGATAATATTCTTTATGAATATTGAACGAAAATAATATTCATACGAATACGAAAAAATAATATCTCTTTAGAATATGAAATAAATAATACCCCTTACCTCAGAAGAAGACTGGATACTGGAGTAGTGAAGTAGCAAACTAATCTTCTTCTTTCTCCCTATAGCTTCTCTCTCTATAATTGCTCTTGTGAGTCTTAGTGAATTGGTGAGAATGAAGGAAGAATGAGCTTTTATTTATAGGAAAATATAGTTTCGATAATTGCACGTTTTGGGACTCGAAATATTACAATATAATACCTTCATCTTTTCTTTCATTTTTAATTTAGTCCTGTAAGTATTATCAAACTTGCACCACCTTCCCCTAATAGTATATCATGTGAATCAATAGTTCAATCATGTGACTCAATAGTTCTATACATGTAAAAAAAAACTAATTATAGTATAGTTCCTTCATCTATACCTCTATTTTTAATTTAGTCATGCAAATATTATCAATCTTGCACCACCTCCCCTAATAGTACATACATGTAAATCAATATTACACACATGTGAACACATAGTTATAAGCATGTGAATTAATAGCAATTAAATTCTCATTTATCCGATTAATTACCCGATTGGTCAATATAACTTCCAGACATCAATTATTATCGAAATAAATGACAATTTCCACTAAAACTAATAATCCCAACACAATGAAACTATCTGATAGACACGTAATTCATACATTTGATTATCCCTAATTTTGTCCTTTTAATTATATTAGTTTATTAAATTAATATGTTTTATTTTATTTTGTAGGATTTAATGTTTGTTGCAATAAAGTCAAAATCTTGGTGATCAAGCGATATTTAATGCTCTTATTCATATAAGGAATGTCCAAGAAGAATCCCACAAGGAGAAGGAAAGAGGTGAAACAATCTTAGTGTGCAATTCAAATCCAACAAGAGAAAGAAAAGTCTATCTAGAAGATTTTTTTGAGAAGTTGATTGCTACTAGGAAGTTGAATACTACATGGAAAGGGAACAAAAGTGTCCAAGTTCAATTAGGGTTCAAAGTTATTTTCCCTATAAATAGGCCTCTTGTTTTAGAGAGAAAGCACCACTTGTTATTTTCTTTTTCTCAGTTTTTCACTAGTGTAGGAAGGAGTAAGATATTTAGAGTTTGTCCTTTCTCTTATTCCAATCACGTGCGGTATTACTGTCAGGGAGTATTTGTAACTTTCTTTTATTTATATAATAGAAATTTTCTTTTTAATTATTGTTCTTATTTCATGCGAATAGTAGGTACTAATATTATTTATTTTTGCTTTTAATTCTATGGCTAGCTAAATTTCCAATACCTAGGAATATGATGAAACTAAATATTTCATAAAAATATTTTCTTTCCGTTTCTAAATTAATGCCTAATTATTCTCACCTTCATATTTTCCTCCGCATAAATTGCATATGATTTTTATATTGATTGTGAGGTTTTGATAAGTTATAGTTAATCTGTGAATTTTTCATAACTTATGCTTGCCCATATTAATTATATGAATCATTATTTTTAAAGGGAAGGGAAAATAATTTGGGAATTGATTTAGGAAATAAGAAATTATTTATTATGTTAATATTTGGTGGATTCTAATTCCTAGGTATCTTTTTTCATTAATAGTTTTTGTCATTAATTAATAGTTTGCATAATTTAGTTAAAAAATCTTCTCCACCATTTTTATTTCTAATTTGCCTAAAATACTAATTAAGGATATATTAAATAATTAATCTAGTCTCTGTGGGTTCGACCTGTATTTTCCAGTTCGTTAATTCGACACTGTGCACTTGCAGTTACATATTTTAACACACCAAGTTTTTGGCGCCGTTGCCGGGGACTAGAATAATTTTTTTATTTATTCAAATTAGTTTTAACTCATTTTTTTTCAGGATTATTGAAGCGGATCGAAGAAGCGAAAAGATAAAGATTTTGTTGCTGTGCTTTCTTCGGTACTTCGTATCTCCATATATTTTTTTTGAAATAAAAAAAAAAAAATAGTAGTTTAGTTTTTTTTATATATATATTTTTTATTTGTCGCATTCATGCATTCACTCACGTAGAGCACATCCTGTTAGGTTTTATTTTTTATTTTTTGTCAAATATAAACTGTGGTGATTACTGGAGGATTGAGGTACGTCAAAATTTCTCCTTCTTTCGTAATTCACATAGTTTTAGGACATTTTATTTGTTTATAGTTTTTTTTATGTGTGCATTTTCATCTTTAATTTAATATTAAGGGCACAACCTATAACAAGATAAGGTGAGGAATTTCATCACCCTTCCTTGGCCCACAAACAACCCAATTTGTATTTTGCATAACCATGACCTAATAAAATTAAGTAGACGTTGGCCCCTAGGACTCTCGAGCTCAATTAGAACAAGAAACTCCAAGAGGAGTCTAAATTTTAAATTAATCAAACTACTGGTGTCTAGGCAAGTGGTTTAAAAGGTATACGCCTAAAGATTGTGTGGTTATTTAATTAGTCACCGTATATACGGAGAGACTCCTACTTTCTTACACTTACCCAAGCTAGTGGTATGATTAATTTCGAATTGGTGGACCTCATGATTGTAACTTGGAACAGCTTAGAGTCAGTTTAGATTTTATTTAGGTTAACCTTAGAAGTAATTTTTATTTATTTTTATTTTTTTGTGCTTATCTGATTATTTGTTAATTAGTGTATGCAAAAAGTGTGGATTAGGGACGAAACATCCCAATTAGTGAGAAAACTTGATTTTTCGAATTTCACTTTAAAAGATCTCACTTTAACAAAAATGGAGGGCGCCCAAACTATTTCTTTAAGGGATCGATGTTACCCTTCCCGCTCTGCCCAACCTTCATGTATTAGTCTACCACCGGTAACTGGTAACAATTTTGAACTTAAGCCATATTTTATAAATATGTTACCTAGGTTTACGGGATAAAGATGCATATTTATTTATTCAGAATTTGAGGAAGTTTGTGCCTTTAATGAAAATTCAACAATTGTCTCGATGACTCAATTAGGCTAAGATTTATAACATTTGCTTTAAAAGATAATGCTAAAAGTGGTTATATAGCCTACCAAATAATTTCATATCAACTCGAGGAGGGATTTGTCGTTACATTTCTAAAAAATATTTTCCAAATCATAAAATCGCTAAAATTAGGGACTCGCAATTCATCAATTTTGCCAACTTGAAAAAGAGTCCTTTTGGAAATATTTTGATAGATTTAAAATTTGTTATCCCAAAGGCCTACACCACGTAATTGAGAAATGGAGATTGTGTCAAATTGTTTACGAAGGTTTAGACTATCCCACTAAAACAATGTTAGAGTCAATGTGTCAAGGAGATTTTTTGAATAATGATGAGGAAAAGGCTTGGGAGTTTTTATAAGACTTAGCAGAAAAAACCATGCAATGGGAAACCACCCGAGAGACAGATAAACCTAGTTCATCTAGGGGTGTTCATACAATTGACAATTCAATTGCTACAGAAGTTAAGTTGGTTGGTGTACTTAAAAGACTTAAAGATTTAGAAACTAGGGGACAATCACACGTGAACCAAGTCTCAACACCAACAGTTTTGTGTCTAAAGTGTAATTCACCTAGCCATGTGATTGAGGAATGTCCTAGAGTCCTGCCCCAATTTGAAGAATATGAACAAGTCAATGCAATGTTTCAACGACCTAGGAATGACCCATTTGCACCCACTTATAATCCTGGTTGGAGGAATCATCCTAATTTTGCATGGAACCAAGGACCCTACCCAAATAATTCTCCAAATCAGGTCAATCAGTCTCTAAATCAATCTTTTCAACCTTACCAAAAGTTAAATCCTGGTCCGTACCAAAATTCAAATACAAAACCTCAATATCCACCAGGTTTTTCTAATGAAAGTGAGAGGAGACTTAGCACCTTAGAGAAGAGTGTGGAAACTTTAATAAAATCTCAACAAAGCAATAACCAAGCCATTTCTCGCTTAGAGATCCAAATGAGTCAATTGGCCACTGCAGTTAGTGAAAGAGAGAAGGGTAAACTTCCCAGTCAACCCGAGACCAATCCAAAATTTTCAGTCCCTACTCAAAAACCTTATCATGTTAATTCACTTAAAAACAACTAAGTCAATCATGTGAATTCTGTAATCTCTTTAGGGTCTGAAAATTATTTTAACAATCATGTTGGAATTGATAATGAAGAAGAGCAAAATTTAAATGTTGAATCTAATAATCCATCTTCAAAGTCAGCCCAACCTGAAAAGCTCACAAACTCTGAGTCAGTAGGTCTATCTACTCAGCTTGTGTCAAAAAATGATCAAACCACATCTTCTGAATCAAATGACAAAGTCTTTAAACCAAAAGCCCCATTCCCTCAAAGACTTATTTCAAACAAGCAGTCATCCCAGTTGAACAAAATTCTGGAAGTGTTCAAACAAGTGAAAATTAACATTCCTCTTCTAGATGCCATTCAACAAGTTCCCTCATATGCTAAATGTCTAAGAGATTTGTGCGCACACAAAAGAACCACTCATGTTCCTAAGAAAGCTTTTCTAAAAGCCCATGTTAGTTCTATCTTGTCATGTCAAGTCCTTGTGAAGTATAAGGACCCCGGTTGTCGTACTATTTCATCCATCATAGGTGACATGTTAATTGAAAAGGCTTTGCTTGATCTAGGAGCTAGTGTGAACCTGTTACCATTTTATGTGTACCAAACCTTAGGCTTAGGGGAGTTGAAAAAGACAACTGTCACACTCCAACTAGCTGATCGTTCTATTAAAGTGCCAAAGGGAATAGTTGAGGATGTACTCATAAAGATTGACAATTTTGTATTCCCTGTTGATTTTGTTGTTCTTAAAACCCAACCTGTTGTCAATCCCAAGGGTCACATTCTTGTCATTTTAGGTAGACCATTTCTAGCGACCTCTAATGCGTTAATTAATTGTAGAAATGGACTAATGAAATTGACATTTGGAAACATGACAATTGACTTAAATGTGCTTAATGTGGGAGAGCAACCTAGTGATTTGTTTGACCAGTCTGTTGAAGTGAACATGATTCAGAAAATGTCGGGAAATGAACTTACGGGGGAAGATGAAATTGTTAACTTTTGTCTAAATTATATTGGTCAAAATTGGGATGAAACTGAATACTTGAATGAGGTCAATGAGATGTTGGACTCCACATCCCAAAAATCTTACTCTAGATTGGAACCTATAATTGAATCAAGTTTGACACATTTTGAGCATTTTTAAGAGAATCAAATTGACCTTAAATCCTCTTATGATCATTTTAAGTCTACCCTGGGTCCATCTGAAGCGCTTTCCAGAAACACTAAATATGATTTAACAAATGAACCAAATGTTGTGGACAATGATAATCTTTCATGTTTAGATAATGAGATCATATCTCCCATTTTAAATAATGCATGTGTTAATCCATTGGTGCCTAAACATGGTATAACAGTTATTCAAAATGATGAAAATGTTTTAGAGCCTCTTGGTAACGAATATGGATGACAAGTTTGGATAGATTTTATGAAATTAGAATTTTTCAAAAGGAACTATCATTTTTCGTTATCCTTCCCTGACTCAATTTTAAAAGAATCAGTCGGGTATGCTCACAATTGTTCTTCAGTTGCAAATTCTAACTATTTCCAATTACCCAGACCTCCTGAAAATCATACAAAATCCACTCTAGGTTGTCTGTTTGTATCATTGATCATTTACAGTCGCATAGTTTTTAGGATGCATACAATTTGTAGATATGTACATTTGTTTTCTTTCTCACCACATTTTCTTGCAGAACAAATGCCCCGCATTCAAGGTATGATTTTTTTTCACATCTTTGTTCTCTTTTCTTCATTTGCATATATTGAGGACAATGCATGATTTAGGTATGGGGGGAGTTTGTTTGTATTATGTTTTTTTTCCTTAGGAAAATATAGTAAAAAAAACACAAAAAATTAAAAATTTTGTTTGACTTTTTATGAATTGAATTAATTCTAATAAGTGTTTGTGGAGCAAAACGCATGAGTGAGATTGAAAGATTTAGAACTCTTGAATTTTTGATAAGATACGAAATCTTAGTTCAAAACACCATCTGGGTTTAAAATTGATTTCACAAGCATTTTTGCACTTCACGTTTGCACTAATTCTTAGTGGGTATAAACCATGATTAGAGTAATTTTAAAAAAAATGAAAAAAAAGAAGAAGAAAAAAAAATGAAGTTGAGAAAAGTTGAAAAAAAAAAGAAGAAATAAATAACTACTTCAATGTCCATTAAACGAAATAACTGGGTATCCAAGCCTCGGGAAGCATCGATATTCACGCTGAAAAGTATGATGGATAAAAGCAGCTTGACTAGTCTAATTTTGTGGCCTTTGTTACTCGAGTTAGTAAATCCTTAAGGGTGTCTCTACACCTAGTGCCCTAAAGCCATCTGGTTTGGGAGTCATTGGTCCAACGCTCGCTCTACACGGGTAACTCTGAAAAGCCTAAGAAAATGAGACATTGCACTAGTCAAGAATCAAAATTGAAAAAAATGGAGAAAAGGAAGAAAAAAAAAAGAAAGACAGAGAAAAAAAGAGTTTGCTTGATTTTTATGGTAAAAATTCCTACTAAGAGTTACATCACATACACATGCATGCATCACATGAAATTGATTTAATGAAGGATGGTGTCTAAAATGAAGATCTAGTATTTTTTATGTAGTGAAAGTGTGATTTTGAATTTAATCTTGCTTTTGTATAGTGCCCATAAATATTTAGAAGCTTTCTTTCAATTTCATAATTTGTTGAATCCAAAAATATTTTTGAATTTTGTGGGTATATTCACTGCAAACCCTCACGAGACACAACTCGTCCAGTTGGGGTAACCTTGGGGTTTAAAGGCTTGCTGCACATGCTAAGTGCAATCGTGTTTCCTACGAAAATGGGGTAGTGTAATTTTTATTTTATTTTATTTTTATTTTACTCAAGGACGAGCAAAATCTAGGTATGGGGGTATTTGATAGACACGTAATTCATACATTTAATTATCCCTAATTTTGTTCTTTTAATTATATTAGTTTATTAAATTAATATGTTTTATTTTATTTTGTAGGATTTAATGTTTGTTGCAATAAATTCAAAATCTTGGTGATCAAGCGATATTTAATGCTCTTATTCATATAAGGAATGTCCAAGAAGAATCCCACAAGGAGAAGGAAAGAGGTGGAACAATCTTAGTGTGCAATTCAAATCCAACAAGAGAAAGAAAAGTCTATCTAGAAGATCTTTTTGAGAAGTTGATTGCTACTAGGAAGTTGAATCCTACATGGAAAGGGAACAAAAATGTCCAAGTTCAATTAGGGTTCAAAGTTATTTTCCCTATAAATTGGCCTCTTGTTTTAGAGAGAAAGCACCACTTGTTATTTTCTTTTTCTCAGTTTTTCACTAGTGTAGGAAGGAGTAAGATATTTAGAGTTTGCCCTTTCTCTTATTCCAATCACGTGGGAGTATTTGTAACTTTCTTTTATTTATATAATAGAAATTTTCTTTTTAATTATTGTTCTTATTTCATGCGAATAGTAGTACTAATATTATTTGTTTTTGTTTTTAATTCTATGGCTTGCTAAATTTCTAATACCTAGGAATATGATGAAACTAAATATTTCATAAAAATATTTTCTTTCCGTTCCTAAATTAATGCCTAATTATTCTCATCTTCATATTTTCCTCCGCATAAATTACATATGATTTTTATATTGATTACGAGGTTTTGATAAGTTATAGTTAATCTGTGAATTTTTCATAACTTATGCTTGCCCATATTAATTATATGAATCATTATTTTTAAAGGAAAGGGAAAATAATTTGGGAATTGATTTAGGAAATAAGAAATTATTTATTATGTTAATATTTGGTGGATTCTAATTCCTAGGTATCTTTTTTCATTAATAGTTTTCGTCATTAATTAATAGTTTGCATAATTTAGTTAAAAAATCTTCTCCACCATTTTTATTTTAATTTGCCTAAAATATTAATTAAGGATATATTAAAGAATTAATCTAGTCTCTGTGGGTTCGACCTGTACTTGCCAATTCGTCAATTCGACACTGTGCACTTGCAGTTACATATTTTAACACACCACTATAAATTTCATCTTTAATTAACACGAATTTATTCATCATTAATATTATAACTCACAATATTTAACAACCAGGTCGTTCCCAAGAAAGAGGGGACTTTCCGATAAGGATTTCTCCTTATTGGCGTGCAATTAGGTGACCAAACCTCTCCTTGACAGAACTTCTAGACATTGTAAATATTGCAAATAATAATATGAATAACTTTGTCGTCTCAATTATTAATTTAATAATATAAAATATTGTGACAATAATTGAATAAAACTGAGTAACTTCTCACGTAAGCATTAATAATTAATACTATGTGCTACTATGCAACCACGCGTATTACTGTACCTTTATCACCGATTATTTATGACAACTTGCTTACTTAGCAAAATTTTCAAATATCACCCTTAAATTTAACCTTTTATCAATTTAACCATTTACTAAATAGAATAATAATTATAGAAAAATTGAATACTTTCATTTCATAAAATTCGAGATCTCACAATTAAAACTTTTAAATTCCCTACTTTATGTTTTTGATCCCAAATTACTAGTACCATTGTGCTTTGATGCTAATATTAGTAAAAACAAAAACAGTATGAGCCCCTATATTCAGTGCAAAACGTTATGATTATCTGATTTAATGAAGTAGTGATTGGCTGGTAGCACAATTGGAATTTACATGTTGAAGTCCCCCCAAGGAATTGAATAATATTATGTATAAGTCATGTGTACACACACACACAAAGATAATACAAAATAAAATAAAATAATGAACTAATTAGTATTTACTTAGTTTTTCAGTACTAAATAAAATAATGAACTAGTTAGTATTACTTAGTTTCTCAATACTAAATAAAATAATAAAAATCAAATCAAATCAAATAATACAATGAACTAAGCAGTATTTACTTAGTTTCTTAATACTAAAAAAAATAAAATAAAATAATACGTATACAGTTAACTAGTAATTTAATAGTTAATATTACACAATATACAAATTGTAGGACTGTTGATTATGTTGGAGGGTTTGAGTAGGGGGGCATAGAGGGGCCAAGAATCCCGACATGTAGGGGAGAGCTTCAACATATAGAAATAGCTCTTCCACCCCAAATCCTAAAGACCCCAGCTTTTATAAATAAAGATGAATTTTCTATAAATATTATTTTGAATATTATGGAATAATTTGATATAATGTTATAGTTGTGGGTAATATTTATAAATTTTGCAAAGTATACAAGTGGTTATATTATATTCGATTGGTCTGGGAATATTCTATTTAGCGGGGAATATTCGCATAACTACTCAATCATCAGGTGGACCCTACAAATGTAATTATCATTTGATTGAGAAAAAGACAAAAATATTTTATTGAAATAACTATGGAAGTTTTACTGGTGATAATTTGTTGAACTACTTTCGGTAGTAAAAAAATACGAATACGTGTGGTTGCATAAGAAGCACACCAGTATTGATTATCGATGCTTATGTGAGAAGTCACTTAGTTTGATTCCATTATTGTCGATTAATAATATGAATTATTATAGCGATAATGACGTTTTGTTTTATTCAGATTATTAACGTAATAAAAACGTAAACATCTTTTTATATAAAATGTAATACTTTATTAAAGTTATTTTATAAATAAAATATATTATATTTTATTATGCATAGTGTTTTTGCATAGTGTTTGCATAGTAAAATGTTTTTATATAAATAGAATATATTATATTTTATTTAAAAGATTTTGCTTTAAATATGGACCGTCAGATTAAAGTAAATCAATCTGACCGCTTCATGGATTAGTTACTTATGCATTCCATTTTCCTATAAATAAAGCTCATTCCTTCATTATTTTCTTTACGAATTCATTGAAACTCTAGAGAGAGAATTATAGAGAGAAGCTATAGAGAGAAAAGTTATAGAAAGAAGAAGAGTATTATCTTACTTCACTACTTCTATATTCGGTTCTTTTACGGTAGTGGGGTGTTATTCTTTCTTCTTGAAGAGAACTTCATTATTCCATTCACTATTATTCTCATTGGAATAACTTTGTAAAAAAGTGGCATACCCTATACATAACTTTTGTATACGCTGATATATTCCTATACTTGGTGAAATCCTTATGTTATTCCATTGCTTATTATTCATTGGAATAACTCAGATACGCTGGGATTCACCCTATACTTGGTGACATTCTTCTATTATTCTTTGGAACATCCCTGTCTGTGTTTTACACCGACCGGTTCCGCTTTTTTATTATTATTCTGCTGAACATCCTGTCACATGTGTTTTACACCTGACCGGTTCCGCTTTTTATTATTATTCTCATTGGAACATCCTCGTCATGTGTTTTACACCGGACCGGTTCCGCTTTTATCATTCTCGTTGAATATCCTATCTCGTGTGTTTTTACACCGGATCCGGTTCCATCTTTATTATTCTCATTGGAACATCCTGTTGGTGTGAATTTCACCCCGACCGTTCCGTTATTATTATTCTGTTGAATAACTCGTCTATGCGGGTACCGCATGCATGGTGATTTCTTTTGTTATTCCATTCTTTATTATACCCAAATAGTTAAAACTTTGACTTCTATACTCCATGAAATTAGTAGAATATCCTCGATATTTGCGTTTCATCCAAAGATCTTTTCATGGAAATATTCTTCCGATCATTCTTGAATTTTACTCTACAAAGAAGTATCATGTTGATAGCTTGGACGTTAAAAATTCTCGGATAAAATAATTCTTGAACTTGTTTTATTGAATTCTTATATCATTGTCATCATCCTCATTTTTATATTTTTTTAAAGTCATCTCGTATTCTGTAGAGCATGGATGGACTTGGTATGATTATGACCGTGGATTATTCGATTGTAATCATGGCCAGTAATGTTACAAATGATGTGGTAAAAAAAAAAAAATCCCTCGATGGTCAGTAGTGCATTGATGGATGATTGTTGGCATGATCATGACCATTAATGAATACACAACTATTCTTGGTCGTAGTAGTGCGAAATAATTGTGATCGTGATACTAAAAAGAATATCCTTAGTCAGTAGTGCGGGGTGATTCGATGATGTGGATTATTTATTAAAGTGAGTCTCAAATTTATAATGAAGATGAAAAACCTTTTAAAATCATAAAAGATAGTAGATTTTATTTTCTACTTGACTCTTTTAATGGATTGCGATATTCATTCGCAGCTAAACCGGTTTATCTATTGTATTTTATCGCTTAACATTGTTGAAGACTATTGATAATTTATTTTGCATTATCTTAGTCATAATATTTCTTCTTGGGCTAGTTGAGCTCACCCTTCCTTTCACCGTTCTCTTCAGAAATGAGAATATAGGCTGGGACGAGTCGAGAAACGAGTGATGGTCCCAAGATAGCATTAGTAGTCCTCACTATTCTCGTGAAATAGTGTGATAATAATTGTAATGAGGACTTTTGTTTGAGTTTGTATAATATCTAGTAGATTTATATTTGTATTTAAACTCACGCTTTATGTCGATCGTATTACACGACATATATGTTAATAAGTTGTATTTAAATTTCACCATGTAAGTGGCGACCCAAGATGGGTGATGTATACCTAATTTTGGGGGCGTCCACAGCTTGGTATATAAAGCTAAGGGATATGATCCCGGCTAAGATGTGAGAAAAGTACTAGAGGGGAGAGACGGAAATACCTTCGCTAGTATGACCTACCTAAGTTTTTGTGCTATTTTATTGGTTTGGTCGAAATATAAAGATAATTGTTAAATGTCAATTAATCTTTTGTTTTGTGGCGATGTCAAAATGACATCCGAGAATGTTGAGAATAGCAATGGAGCACAAAGCGATCGTTGATTCACCACATATCAATAATCGTGATAATGTGCATCGTGAAGGCGATAATCCTCATGCAAACAACAACACCACCAAAATGATGAATGATCAAATGTTCGAGAGGCTTTATGAATTTATGCAACAAAGAAAGCGAGAGCGACTCATCCAAAAACGTAGGTGGAAACACGGAAAACTCTCGCCATCACCGCTAAACAATTCAAGGAGCCGGGACCACCGGAGTTTAAGGAGAGCCAAAACCACTTCCGCGGAAGCATGGATAAAGCAGATTACCAAGATATTTGATGTCTTGGGATGCTCCGAGGAGCAAAAGGTTCCTTTTTGCGCTTTTATGTTGCGCTGGAGAGGCATTCATCGGTGGGAATCGGTAGAAACGTACTCAACCTCGCCAGATCAAGATATCTTGGGAGAAGTTCCAGAGTCGTTCAACGACAAATACTTTCCCGAAAGTATTCGCCATATGAAGGAGGTGGAGTTTATCAAGTTGAACAAAACAATATGACCGTGTCGCAATACGAGGCAAAATTTGCGAGTTATCACGGTTTTTACCCCACTGGTGGATAATGAAGAGAGAATGGCGCGAATGTTTTTAAGAGGTTTGAAGTCGAGATACGTCAACATCTTATTTCTCATAAACCGTGTTTGTATTCGGATGTTGTAAATAGGGCTCGCTTAGTGGAGCGCGATAACGAGTCAACGCAACTAAAAGAGAGCGGTAAGCAAAGTTATAATACCAATGAGAGTAGTCATCGAAGCGGTGACAACAAGCGTGGAGGGAATCAACAAAGCGAGATATGGTAACCACTTCGGTGGTAATCGTACAAAACAATAAGAATGGACATTTCAAGAAACGGAGATTCAACAATGATGGAAAGACGCGTCAAGACCAAAGACCCGCTGTTAAGGAAGGAGAAAGACCACCTATCATATGCTTCAAATGCGAGAAGAGGGACACATCATCCGAATCGTACCATGCCGTCCAAAAGCATGTTATAATTGTGGAAGAGAAGGTCACTTAGCTCGATTTTGTCGTTTATCAAGACAAATTCAACTAGGATGGAGGCACCAAAGGTCATCCCCGTAAAAAGTCAAAACCAAGAGTGCAAGGGAGAAGCGTTTGTCAGTGACCTCCTCAGAGAGCAAGGAACCCGAATGAGGTCATCACGTAAGCTTATCATAAACTCTAATGAAGTCTATACTTTATTTGATACCGCTTCTACCCATTCTTTTATTTCTCCTACTTGCGCCATCGATTAAATTTGACTCGAGAAATTAGACTTTGACTTATCTGTGGAAACTCCGCTTGGGAGAAACCTTCATTACATCCACTGCTTATAAGTCTTGTTTGGTTCAAATCGGTACCCTCACATTACCTCATCGATCTTATTTCATTAAAAATACTTGCATTTGACGTGATTCTAGGGATTGATTGGTTAACTACTTATCATGCAAAAATTGATTGTTTTCGTAAGGTTGTTAGCTTTCATATTCCTAATCAACCTATTATGCGAATTCAAACGACCAAACCATTAAAATCAATCACGGTCATCTCAAGCCATAAAGCTATTCGCTTATTGAAAAATGGATGTCAAGCTTTCTTAGCTCATGTCACGATTTAAACAAAAATACGCCGGGTTTTGAGCGATATTTCTATTGTTAATAAATTTCCGACGTATTCCCAAGAACTTCCCGCCTACCCCAGAGCGTGAAATTGAATTTTGTATCGACCTTGAACCCGGTACAAAACCTATTTCCAAAGCCCCATATCGAATGGCTCTATTGAACTTCGTGAGTTAAAGACCCAACCGCAGGAATTGTTAGACATCGGCTTTATTCGTCCCCAAGTACTTCTCCTTGGGGTGCTCCTGCTCTATTCGTGAAGAAGAAAGATGGGAGTATGCGACTTTGTATTGATTATCGGGAGTTGAATCATGTCACCATCAAAAATAGGTATCCATTGCCACGTATTGATGACCTGTCAATGACCAAATTGCAAGGAGCCAAATTCTTTTCAAAGATTGATCTTCGTTAGGATATCACCAATTGAAGATTAGAACCACCGACATTCCAAAGACGGCTTTTCGTAACTCCAAGACGGGCATTATGAATTCCTAGTCATGTCCTTTGATCGACTAATGCTCCTCACCGCCTTCATGGATATGATGAACCGAGTATTCAAGGAATATTTAGATCACTTTGTGGTCGCCTTTATTGATGACATCCTTATTTATTCCAAAAGCCGTGAAGATCATGAGCAACACTTGAGGTCGACACTCCAAAAGCTTCGTGAATATAAGCTTTATGCCAAGTTGAAGAAATGCGAGTTCGGCTCAAGAAGTAGCATTCCTTGGGCACGTGGTATCAAGTCATGGAATATCTGACCCCAAGAAAGATCAAGCTATTCAAAGTCGGGAACAACCTAAATCGAATGATCAAGTACGTAGCTTTCTCGGTTTAAATTTGGTTATTATCGGAGATTCGTGGAAGGATTTTCTCGAATCGCTACTCCATCGACTCAAATGACTCGAAAAGATACAAAGTTCGGTTGGAGCGAAGAATGTGAGAAGAGTTTTCAAGAACTCAAGAAGAGACTTATTTCAAAGACTGCTCGACAATACCATTTGGCTCGGAGGATTTGTCATCTACAAATGATGCTTCGAGCAAAGGGGTTGGGATGTGTTCTTATGCAACATGGAAAGTTATAGCCTATGCCTCATGACAACTCAAAGAATATGAGAGGAATTATCCTACTCATGATCCTGGAGTCAGCGCAAATGTTGTTTGCACTTAAAATTTGGAGGCATTACTTGTATGGGGAGAAAGTGGAGATCTTTACGGATCATAAAAGCCTCAAATATTTCTTCACTCAAAAGGAACTCAACATGCGACAACGACGTTGGCTTGAACTGTTGAAAGATTATGATCATACCATCCAATACCATCCTGGAAAAGCGAACGTGGTAGCTGATGCATTGAGTAGAAGATCGTATGCAAGTACGAGTGCGTTATTGTCAACACAAAGGCCCATTTTGTGTGACTTGCAAAGGATGGAGATAGAGTTAAAGACTCCAGGGACGCATGTGATGATAGCAAATATACGAGTAGAACCGACTTTAATCGATAAAGTTAAAGCTGCTCAAGCTACAGACCTGGAGCTGATGCGTATGAAAAAAGAAAGTGCAAGAGGGTGCTATGCCAGAAGCAAGAATCGATGAAGAAGGAATACTTCGAGTCAACTCCAGACTTTGTGTTCCTAACGACCACGATTTAAAGTATAATATCATGATGGAGCGCACAACACACCATTTGCAATCCATCTCGGGAGTACCAAATGTATCATGATATTCGGCCATACATTTTGGTGGAGCAATATGAAGAGGAGATAAAGGCCGCTTATCTCAAGGTGTCTAACTTGTCAACGAGTTAAAGCGAGCATCAAGTACCAAAAGGTCCATTGCAACCACTTGAAATTCCGAATGGAAGTGGGAGCACATTACCATGGATTTCGAGCACGGCCTTCCTAAGGTTTCTCAAGGCATCGATGCGATTTGGGTCATTGTTGATAGATTGACCAAGTTTGCTCATTTTTTACCGATACGAGAAACTTATACACTTGAACGCCTCTTGCTCAGTATGTACATAAACGAGATTGTAAGATCGCATGGTATGCCAAGATATCCATAGTTTCTAATCGAGACCCAAGATTCACTTCACGATTTTGGGTTAGTTTGCAAAAAGCTATGGGCACGGACTTCACGATTTAGCTTTCGGCATATCATCCTCGAACGACCGGACAATGAGAGAGGACTATTCAAACTCTTGAAGATCTATTAAGACTCGTGTTCTTGATTTCAAGGAGTTGGGACAAGTTTTTACCATCGGTGGAGTTTTCCTACAACAACAGCTTATCAAGCAAGTATCGGCATGGCTCCATTCAAGCGTTGTATGGAAGAAAGTATCGCTTCTCCAAAGATATCTTTGGGATGAGGTGGGTGAAGCACGTTGTTGGGACCGGAGTTGGTACGTATGACTACTTAAAAGATTCAAACGATCCGACAACGTATAAAAACCTCACAAAATCGATAAAAGAGTTATCTTGATCTTCATCGAAAGGACGTGGAATTGATATATAGAGATCATGTGTTGTTAAAAGTTGCTCCATGGAAAGGAGTTACAAGATTTGGAAAGAGAGGAAACTTAATCCTCAATTCATCTGGTCCATTTTAATCCTCGATCGAGTAGGAACTGTGGCCTATAGACTCGCTTTTACCGCCAAATATACGTCTCGTGTTCATAACGCTTTTCACATATCCATGTTACGTAAATATGTGAAAGACCCGAACCATATTATCGAGTTAGAACCGATTTAAATAGCGGAAGATTTGACGTATGAAAGAGGTTCCCTGCTCAAATTTTGATAAGAAGGAACATATTCTACGCCCAAGGTTATACCTCAAGTCAAAGTTTTGTGGAGGAACCACGATGTTGAGGAAATGACTTGGGAGTTAGAATCAAATGAAATCAAGGTATCCTTACCTCTTCGACATACCAGTATGCGTATTCTAAATTTCGAGGGCTTAAATTTCATAAGAAGGGGAGGTTGTAAGACCCCAGCTTTATAAATAAAGATGAATTTTCTATAAATATTATTTTTGAATATTATGGAATAATTTGATATAATGTTATAGTTGTGGGTAATATTTATAAATTTTGCAAAGTATACAAGTGGTTATATTATATTCGATTGGTCGGGGAATATTCGGTTTAGCGGGAATATTCGTGATAACTACTCAATCATTGGTGGACCCCACAATGTAATTATTGCTTGGATTGAGAAAAGACAAAAATATTTTATTGAAATAACTATGGAAGTTTTACTGGTTGATCTTCGCTGAACTACTTTGTAGTAAAAATACGATGTACGCGTGTGGTCGCAAGTAAGACACTGCAGATTGATTATCGATGCTTATGTGAGAAGTCACTTAGTTTGATTCCATTATCATCGATTAATAATATGAATTATTATAATGATAATGACGCTTTTGTTTTATTCAGATTATTAACGTAATAAAATGTAAACATCTTTTATATAAAATGTAATACTTTATTAAAGTTATTTTATAAATAAAATATATTATATTTTATTATTATAGTATTTTGCATAGTGTTTGCATAGTAAAATGTTTTTATATAAATAGAATATATTATATTTTATTTAAAAGATTTTGCTTTAAATATGGACCGTCGATTAAAGTAAATCAATCTGGACCGCTCATGGATTAGTTACTATGCATTCCATTTTCCTATAAATAAAGCTCATTCCTTCATTATTTTCTTACTTAATTCATTGAAACTCTAGAGAGAAATTATAGAGAGAAGCTATAGAGAAAGTTATAGAAAGAAGAAGAGTATTCTCGCTACTTCACTACTTCTATATTCGCCTTTTTACTAGTAAGGGTGTTATTCTTTCTTCTTGAAGAGAACTTCATTATTCCATTCACTATTATTCTCATTGAATAACTTTTGTAAAAGTGGCATACCCTATACATAACCTCGTATACGCCATACCCCTATACTTGGTGAAATCCTTATGTTATTCCATTGCTTATTATTCTCATTGGAATAACTCAGATACGCTGTGATACACCCTATACTTGGTGACATTCTTCTATTATTCTCGTTGAACATCCTGCTCATGTGTTTTACACCGACCGGTTCCGCTTTTTATTATTATTCTCATTGGAACATCCTCATGCATGTGTTTTTACACCGGACTCGGTTCCGCTTTTTATTATTATTACATTGGAACATCCTGCTGCAGGTGTTTTACACCGACCGGTTCCGCTTTTATCATTCTCCATTGGAATATCCTATCTCGTGTTTTTACACCGGATCCGGTTCCATCTTTATTATTCTTCGTTGGAACATCCCGCTTGGTGTGAATTTCACCCCGACCGTTCCGTTATTATTATTCTGCTTGAATAACTCGCTCATGCGGGCACCGCATGCATGGTGATTTCTTTTGTTATTCCATTCTTTATTATACCCAAATAAGTTAAAACTTTGACTTCTATACTCCATGAAATTAGTAGAATATCCTTGATATTTGCGTTTCATCCAAAGATCTTTCATGGAAATATTCTTCCGATCATTCTTGAATTTTACTCTACAAAGAAGTATCATGTTGACAGCTTGGACGTTAAAATTCCTGGATAAAATAATTCTTGAACTTGTTTTATTGAATTCTTATATCATTGTCATCATCCTCATTTTTATATTTTTTAAAGTCATCATGGCATTCAGAGAGCATGGATGGACTTGGTATGATTATGACCGTGGATTATTCGATGTAATCATGACCGTAATGTTACAAATGATGTGGTAAAAAAAAAAATCCTCGATGGTCAGTAGTGCATCGATGGGCCGATTGTTGGCATGATCATGACCATTAATGAATACACAACTATTCTCGGTCGTAGAAAGGTGAATAATTGTGATCGTGATACTAAAGAATATCCTCGGCCAGAGTGCGGGGGTGATTCGATGATGTGGATTATTTATTAAAGTCGAGTCTCAAATATAATAAATGATGAAAAACCTTTTAAAATCATAAAAGATAGTAGATTTTATTTTCTACTTGACTCTTTTAATGGATTGCATATTCACCTATGCTTAAACTGGTTGTTTATTGTATTTTATCGGTTTAACATTGTTGAAGACTATTGATAATTTATTTTGCATTATCTTAGTCATAATATTTCTTCTCGGGCTAGTTGAGCTCACCCTTTCTTTCACCGTTCTCTTCGTGAAATGAGAATATAAATTTGGGACGAGCCTGGGAAACGAGTGATGGTCCTCAAGATAGCATTAGTAGTCCTCACTATTTCGTGAAATAGTGTGATAATAATTGTAATGAGGACTTTTTGTTTGAGTTTGTATAATATCTAGTAGACGATATTTGTATTTAAACTCACAGTTTATGTCGTATTGTACACGACAGTTATGTTAATAAGTTGTATTTAAATTCTGTACCATGTAAGTGGCGACCCAAGATGGGTGATGTATACCTAATTTTGGGGGCGTCACACCCACCCCCCCAAGCTGTTAATGCATTGTGTTGTGTTAGGGACCAGATAGGGTTCGAAGTTATAAGGGGGATTATAAGAAGGAGTTAAGTGTTAATGTCATACTAGATATGCAAGAAAGCTCAAGCCATATGCTTACAAGTATGCTTAAATGTTAATCATATGCTTACAAGTATGCTCAAGTCATAACCGGCATCATAAGTACATCCTCTTTTGTCTAAACTCTAATTATGATTATATTAATCACATCACAACATTAGTTTTCACTCATTAATAGAATTCATGAACGATGAGTTAACTACGCATTCGACATATCAATTCAACACGTAAGAACATCATTGACATGTTAATTAATCTGTTTTAACATAACATTATATGTTTAATACATTTTCATGTTCATTAAATTGGGTTTAAATCACATTTTCTGGACTTGAACAATTAAATAAAAAAATTTGGGCAGTTCTACTACATGGCAAATAAGCAACCTCGAATGAACTAGAATCGGCATCATGGTAGCGACCAAGTCTTGCCGCTTTTTTAACTAAGCCTACAACTGGTGCTACACCGCTTTGTTTACTCTTTGAACAAGCGTTGCGGCACCATGACTCTATGTCAGGAACTCTTAGGGCGCTGCAACGCCCTGTTTCTTTATAGAACAAGCACCGTGACGCAGTGAGACACAGACAGAGTTCACGAAGAACATAAAAAAAGTCAAATTAAGCGAAAACTTCACTCAAACAACGAATCCAATATTACCCATGTGTTATAAACCTAACAGAAACATTTAATGACATCCCTAGCATGCTTTTAACATTTTAAGTCACATAAACAACAAGATTTAAAGCCATAATTTTCATGTTTTTTTATGAAAAACTCTATTTTTGACATTCTTAACGAAATCAATTACCACAAACTCATTTTTCAACCAAATCAGTCCATACAAGTTTTGTCCTTTTCGTTTTTACATGTATAAACATAATTAATTATCAATTTACCAATTAATAGGCAATTTAAACATAAATTTCTTACTTTTAAGCCATATTCATATGTTCTTACTTTGTAAACTACAAAATTCCAATAAAACACAATTACATGGATTTGATTTCTCTAAAACACATACAAGTCATATAAAAACATGTTAAAAACATATACAACATCATAAATTTAACAATTAACCATAAAAATTCAATTATAGAGAGTTAAAAATTGGTCTTCATTTAAAAATTTTAAGAACGTAATTTAGAACTTGAGATTAGGGATTACCCTTGATTTCTCTGCTGATCAGATTACACAAAGATGGTAGAATGCTCCTCTTAATTCCCCAATTCTCCTTCCTCAATCACAAATTCTCTCAAAGTTTCTCTCTTTTTCTCTTTGAGTTTTTCCCAGACTTGTAATATGAAATAACAATGCGTATATATTAATTAGCGCGTACATGGTAGCAGTTAAACACAGTATTGCCTTAACTGCTCCCATGATCTTAAGGCCATGTTTGGCTAGCTTATTAAAGTCTCTTTCTAATTTATTTTAATTAACTTATTTATTCTATAGTTTATTTGTTACACTTTAATTAATCAAATATTATTATTTAAACTCAATTAAATAAAAGACAATATTACCCATTAAATCACATCATTACATAATTAAAATTCTCATTTATTAAATATAACACACAATTTATATCCTCATTTATTATTTATAACAAATCAATAAATCTCTAATTAATTAGAAAAACATTAAAATTAGTTAACAACTCATTTAATTTAGTTATCTCAGTTAAATTCACACTTTGAATTATAACATTATTCCTCATTAATTTAATTAATGTGACACACTAAATTAAATTAATCTATCACAATTCCATCAAATAATTATTTAACTCAATAAATAAATCAACAAAATATTTATTTAATTCAATAAATATTTAAAAAATAATTACAAAAGTCTCGTTCATTACAGATGTTTCCTTCAAGACAAAGTCCGAGCAGATGAAGAAGAATCGAGGCCAACTACGGATTGTACATACTTTTGGATCACAGTCGTTTCAGGAGGTTAAGTTAATATGTATTTATATTTAGTTTAGTTTAATATTGTTAGGATCTATAGTGAGGTAATGTGATATTAATTAATGTATGACTTAGGCCATGCGGAGAAGTTTGGGTCGACCTCCTACTATGGTCGAGTTTTGGGATAAAGTTCATACGCCGAAGCGTCGACTTCGGCGTCGACGATATCGCAACATTAGCTATACGGGTAATACATCTACTATAATAATTGTTATTTAGGATCATATTACGTAATTTATATGATGATATCGAGTTAACTAACATATACATATATTAAATTACATGACCAGTTTGAGAAGCTATGATGCTAGCATATAGCTGAGTTGCAGGCTGCTAGGAGCGATGCCGAGATATTAGATTCCACCATCCCTCCGCCCGAGATTATTTTATCTCAGGATGAGGAGACAACTCTTTGGGTCGCGTCTTAGGATTCTCCCAGTGATCACTACCGTCCGGTATCGAGTGCTGGGGTTGCCGAGGATACTAGCCTATACTCTACTTGGAGGTATAATATTTTAGTAAATTTCTCGTTTATGAATAAAGTGACATATAATATTATTCATGTTATATTTATTTTTGCAGGCTCTAGCCAGCGTCTGCGTCCGAGAGTACCCGTGGGACCATCACATACGGGTGTTGGCTTAGACGACGTTATGTTCCAAATGGTTATGGCGGCGGTGTTGGCCATATTTGGTACGGATCTGTTATTCCGTTATAAGGACCTATCCAGTCGTGCTCGCCTCCATTAGCTTGCTTAGGACGTTGTAGTTGGTGTCATCGCCGAGAGTAAGGGTATCCCTATGAAGCAGTTCGCCGCGATATGCGACAAGGTGGTCCAGATGGTGGTTACCTTACCCATGGAAATTTTTGGGTCGATGTTGAGTCAGCCCTTGACTACTCATGTATACTATTCGTTTTAAATTCAAGTATTCTACATGTTATTTAATTTTCATTTAGTTGTATCTTTAATTGTATCATATGGACTAATGAGCTACATTATATTGTATCAACAAGGTGACGCTCCCAAGCGGGCTAGCGATGCCGAGGAGGCTTCTTACTCCGATCACGACGTAGATAATTTTCATACGCTAGAGCAGTAGTGTCGACGCCCGCCCGATGATTGTCCTCACACTGGTGGATAATATGACTGGAATGACTTAGTTATTACATATTTTATTCATCTTTACTTTAGTTTATCTTAATTGGAAGCTTTAATTTTTGTAGTTTAGTTGATTTTTGACAAATTATAGTTTAAACCTTGTAATTACATGTCATTTTTGTATATCTTATGGAAAACTAGTTACTATATTCATTATTGTTGGAGGTGTAATTCATATTGGACTTGTATGTGAACAAAAGCCAGTTACTACTGTATGTATATGTTGTTGGAAGGTTATTATTATGTTGTATGTGTTGTTTGGAAAATAAATAGGTTACAGGTAAAAAAATGTGGGTTAAAACCCTGTATATTGCAAAAATAGGAAAAACATAAAAAAAAGACCCTTATTCTCGATAGAATAAGGTAATCTC
The DNA here is from genome assembly GCA_020205615.1 of Panax quinquefolius. Lineage (NCBI taxonomy): Eukaryota > Viridiplantae > Streptophyta > Magnoliopsida > Apiales > Araliaceae > Panax > Panax quinquefolius. The sequence continues at coordinate 42,653,231 of CM035173.1, forward strand.
GACGAAATTCCATTAGAATTAATCCTTTACATATGCTAGTAAGAAACGCCATGTGGCAGCTTAACACCTACTGATTAATACTGACCGAATGGATTTCATTGAGGATATCGTAATTTCGATAGAAAATTCAGTCAAAAACGGTTCCGTCTGCGTTAGTTATTCCCAACCGAATCTCGACAGACTTAATTCTGACGCACCTATATCTGACTGAATTCCAGACAGAATATTGCGTTAAGATTAAGATATCATCGACAGAATATCCTTAATATCGACGGAATATTCCGTCGGGAATAACATTTTTTCTTGTAGTGATTGTAAAGGTTATTATGATTATTCTTATTGTGGCTCCCCCAAAATAGGTATAAATCACCCATCTTGAGTCGCCAAATACATAGTAAAGAATTCAAATACAAACTTAATTATATAACCATCTTGTAAAATACGACAAAACATAGTTGAGGATTTTAATACGAATATTGTCTTCTAGACAACATTCAAACTCAAATGGAGTCCTCATTACAATTATTATCACACTATTTTATAGAATAGTGAGGACTACTATAACACCATCTCGGACCATCACTCCATTCCCCTACTAGTCCCGGCTACGTTCTCATTTTCTGAAGAGAACAATGAAAACAAAAGGGTGAGCTTAACTAGCCCAATAAGAAATATTATGACTAAGATAATGCAGAATAAATTATCGTTAGCCTTCAACAGTTTTAAACTGATAAAATACAATAAACATCAAGTTTAACTGCAGCGGAACAAGTAATCCATTAGAAGAGTCAAGTAAAGCATGAAATCTACTATCTTCTATGATTTAAAAAATTTATCATCAATTTTATCGCTGAGACTCATCTTAATCAATAAACCATATCATCGAATCATCTCTGCATTACAGGCCAAGGATATTCATTAGTATCACAACCAAGAATTATCCATGCACTATGGGCCAAGAATATTTGTGTTTTCACCAATGGTCATGATCATGTCAACCACTGTCCATCAATGCACTACGGGCCAATGAGGACTTTTACCACATCATTTGTAACATTACGTTCATGATTATACCGAATAATCCCTGGTCATAATCATACTAATCAACAGTCCATCTATGCACGTAAGCCACAGATGACTTTCATCACAATATAAGCATGAGGATTATGACAATGATATAAGAATTCAATTAAAAGAAAGCAAATGATAAATTTTTAAAGATTTATAATTTAATTTATCTAGAATTCAATTATGTCCAAATTGTCAACATGATACTGCTTTGTGGAGTAAAATTCAAGAATAATATTGTACCAAAAATGATTTGGACCGAAAAAAAATAAATTTTTATCATGAATAGTACCCTGGGTAATAGTAACTGAGTGAATAGTACCCCGTGAATAGTACTCCGTGAATAGTACCCCGTGAATAGTACTCCGGGATGAAAAAGTTAAAACTTATCAAAAATGTTCAGAATAATATTTCCATGAAAAGATACTGGATGAAGTGCAAATTTTAAGGATATTCTACTAATTTCATGGAGTATAAAAACCAAAACTTAACAAAAGGAGTATAGAATTCGGAATCTGAAATGAAATTATAATACTTACATAATACAGAGTATGAAAAAAAATATTATTCCTTACGAGTATTGAACAAAAATAATATCCTTACCTTAAAAAAGAGAGTATTCTAACTGGTATAGCAGGGATATTCTTGAAGAAAACTTTCACTGTTTTCTACACTCAAAGCTTCCTAAAACTCGAAAGAAATACACTCAATATTATAGAAGAAAAATTCTCTGATTCTGGTGTGATTTTAAATTCTAAACTAAGCATCCTATTTATAGGAGAATGGAAGGATACTATTTAGAAAAAAAAAATCACGGATGCACAGTTAAAAAAATTGGACGAAGTTCACGGATCAATTTTTTTTTCCACAGACGCTGAATTTTTTCAAAATAAGAATATAAAATTCAAGTAAAACAAATAACTTTATATATAATATAATATATTCTATTTATAATCTATAAAACAAAACTTTATATATATATATATATATATAATACTAATACTCCATCCCAAACACGTTTCCTCCCCCCACCCCATTTTCATCTTCCAACATGTGGGCCCCACCCCACATGTCACTTTCACCCACATCCACTCATATATTATATATATACTAAAAAATTTCTACCGATTATTTTGAAAATTGGGTAAATGGGGGTCCACCAATGATTGTGCCGTCGTACGAATATTCCCTGTTAAAACGAATATTCCCCGACCAATCAAATATTTTATAACAACTTGCTTACTTTGCAAAATTTTTAAATATTACCCACAACTATAACATTATATCAAATCCACACCATAATATTCAAAAATATATTTCGAGAAAAATTAATCTTTATTTATGAAAGTTGGGGTCTTACAACTTCCCCTTCTTATGAAATTTTGTCTTCGAAATTAGGGTACATACCTGGTATGTCGAAGAGGTGATGATACCTTGATTTTATTTCAGATTTTAACTCCCAGGTCATTTACTCAACATCGTGGTTTCTCCACAAAACTTTGACTTGAGGTATAACTTTGGAGCGTAGAATATGTTCCTTCTTATCCAAGATTTTAATAGGTACCTCTTCATACGTTAAATCTTCCACTATCTCGTCCTGTTCTAACTCAATAATATGGTTCAGGTCTTCCATATATTTACGTAACATGGATATATGAAAAATGTTATGAACACGAGACATACTTGGCGGTAAGGCGAGTCTATAGGCCACAGTTCCTACGCAATCGAGGATTTTAAATGGGCCAATGAATCGAGGATTGAGCTTTCCTCTCTTTCCAAATCTTGTAACTCATTTTCATGGAGCAACACGTAACAACACATGATCTCCAACATTGAATTACACGTCCTTTCGATGAAGATCAACATAACTCTTTTGTCGATCTTGTGAGGTTTTTATACGTTGTCGGATCATTTGAATCTTCTCCATAGTCATGCGTACTAATTCCGGTCCCAACAACGTTGCTTCACCCACCTCATCCCAGCACACTGGAGAACGACACTTGCGTCCATACAATGCCTAGAATGAAGCCATGCCAAAACTTACTTGATAATTGTTGTTGTAGGAAAACTCCACCAATGGTAAGAACTTGTCCCAACTTCCTTTGAAGTCAAGGACACAAAGTCTTAATGAATCTTCAAGAGTTTGAATAGTCCTCTTCGACTGCCTGGCCGTTTAAGGATGATATGTCGAACTAAATTGTAAATCTGTGCCCATAGCTTTTTGCAAACTAACCCAAAATTGTGAAGTGAATCTTGGGTCTCGATCAAAAACTATGGATACTGGCATACCATGCAGTCTTATAATCTCATTTATGTAAATACGAGCAAGACGTTCAACTGAATAAGTTTCTCGTATAGGTAAGAAATGAGCTGAGCTGACTTGGTTAATCTATTAATAATAACCCAAATTGCACCAATTCCTTGAGAAACCTTGGGAAGACCAGTAACAAAATCCATGGTAATATGCTCCCACTTCCATTCTAGAATTTCAAGTGGTTGCAATGGACCTTTTGGCACTTGATGCTCCGCCTTGACTCGTTGACACGTTAAACACCTTGAGATAAACTCAGCTATTTCTCTCTTCATATTGCTCCACCAAAATGTATATCGAATATCATAATATATTTTGGTACTTCTAGGATGGATTGCAAACGGTGTGTTGTGTGACTCCATCATGATATTATACTTTAAATTTGGGTCGTTAGGAACACAAAGTATGGAGTTGACTCGAAATAACACCTTCTTGCACTTTCTTCTTCATACGCATCAGCTCCAAGTCTGTAGCTTGAGCAGCTTTAACTTTATCGATTAAAGTCGGTTCTACTCGTATATTTGACATCATCACATGGGTCCCTAGAGTATTTAACTCTATCTCCATCCTTTGTAAGTCATACAAAATGAGCCTTTGCGTTGACAATATCGCACTCGTACCTGTATACGATCTTCAACTTAACGCATCAGCTACCACGTTCGCTTTTCCAGGATGGTATTGAATGGTATGATCGTAATCTTTGAACAGCTCAAGCCAACGTCGTTGTCGCATGTTGAGTTCCTTTTGGGTGAAGAAATATTTGAGGCTTTTATGATCCGTATAGATCTCCACTTTCTCCCCATACAGGTAATGCCTCTAAATTTTAAGCGCAAAAATGACTGCTGCCAACTCTAGATCATGAGTAGGATAATTCCTCTCATATTCTTTGAGTTGTCTTGAGGCATATTCTATGACTTTCCCATGTTACATGAGAACACATCCTAACCCTTTGCCTGAAACATCATTGTAGATGACAAATCCCACCGAGCCAGATGATATTGTCAGAACAGGTGCTGAAATGAGTCTCCTCTTGAGTTCTTGAAAACTCTTTTCACATTCCTCGCTCCAACTGAATTTTGTATCTTTTTGAGTCAGCGGAGTTAATGGAGTAGCGATTAGAGAAAACCCTTCTACGAATCTCTGATAATAACCAGCTAAGCCGAGAAAGCTACGTACTTCGGTCACTGACTTAGGTTGCTCCCTGTTTTGTATTGCTTCAATCTTTACTAGGTCAACATATATTCATTGATTTGATATCACATTCCCAAGGAATGCTACTTCCTCAAGCCAGAACTCATATTTCTTCAACTTAGCATAAAGCTTATTTTCACGAAGCTTTTGCAGTATCAACCTCAAGTGTTGTTCATGATCTTCACGGCTTTTGGAATAAATGAGGATGTTATCAATAAAGACGACCACAAACTGATCCAAATATTCCTTGAATACTCTGTTCATTATATCCATGAAGGCAGCAGGAGCATTAGTCAATCCAAAAGACATGACTAGGAATTCGTAATGTCCGTATCGAGTTCTGAAAGCAGTCTTTGGAATGTCATCAGTTTTGATCTTTAACTGATGATATCCGGAACGAAGATTGATCTTTGAAAAGAATTTGGCGCCTTACAACTGGTCAAATAGGTCATCAATGTGTGGCAACGGGTACCTATTCTTAATGGTGACATGATTCAACTCCCGATAGTCAATACAAAGTCGCATACTTCCATCTTTCTTCTTTACAAATAGAACAGAAGCACCCTAAGGAGACGTACTAGGACGAATGAAACCAATGTCTAACAATTCCTGCAGTTGGGTCTTTAACTCCTGAAGTTCAATATGAGCCATTCGATATGGGGCTTTGGAAATGGGTTTTGTACTGGGTTCAAGGTCGATACAAAATTCAATTTTACGCTTTCGAGGTAAGCCAAGAAGTTCTTCAGGGAATACGTCAGAAAATTTATTAACAATAGAAATATCATTCAAAACTGACGTATTTTTGTTTAAATCCGTGACATGAGCTAAGAAAGCTTGACATCTATTTTTCGATAAACGAATAACTTTATGGCTTGAGATGATAGTGATTGACTTTAATGGTTTACTTGCTTGAATTTTCATAATAGGTTGGTTAGGAATATGAAAGCTAACAACCTTACGAAAATAATCAATTTTTCCATGATGAGTAGTTAACCAATCAATCCTTAAAATCACATCAAATGCAAGTATTTTCAAAGAGATAAGATTGACAGAAAATATATGGTTGGCGATTTGAATCAAATAAGACTTATAAAAGTGGATGTAATGAAGGTTTCTCCCAACGAAGTTTCAACAGATAAGTCAAAGTCTAATTTCTCCGGAGTTAAATTTAAACGTTAAGCGCAAGTAAAATAAATAAAAAAATGGGTAGAATCGGTATCAAATAAGGTATAGACTTCACTAGAGTTTATAATTAGTTTACCCGTGATGACCTCATTCGGGTTCCTTGCTTTTTGGGAGGTCACGACAAACGCTATCCCATGAACTACCAGTTTTGACTTGTCTGGGACGGCATTTGGTGTCACCATCCCAACTGGATTTGGCTTCACTTCACGAAAAAATCTAGTTGGGTGACCTTCTCTTCCGCAATTGTAACACGTTTTGGATTGTTGCGTATAGTTTGGACTGATGTGTCCCTCCCCTCCGCATTTGAAGCACACGATCGGTGGTCGTTCTCCTTCCTTAACAACGGGTGCTGGTGCTGATGTCTTTCCATCATTGTTGAATCTCCTCTTCTTGAAATTTCAACTTTTATTATCTTAGTCATGATTACCACCGAAGTGGTTACCATTTCTGGCATGTTGATTCCCTCCACGTTTGTTGTCACCGCTTCGATGACTGCTACCACGAGTATTATCATTTTGCCGGCTGCTCTCTCTTAGTTGGGTTAACTCATTATCGCGCTCCAATTACTTAGCCCTATTCACAATATCTGAATACAAACAAAGTTTGTGAGAAATGAGGTATTGACGTATCTCGGGTTTTAAACTTCTTAGAAACATCCGCGTCATTCTCTCCTCATTATCAACTAAGTGGGACGCAAATCGGGACAACTCGACAAACTTAGCTTCGTACTGGGACACGGTCATATTATTTTACTCCAGCTTGATGAACTCTACCTCTTTCGTGTGATGAATACTTTCGTGAAAGTACTTGTCATTGAACAGTTCTTGGAACTTCTCCTAAGATATCTTCAGTGTGGCAGGCTGAGTACGCTTTACAGATTCCCACTAATACCGAGCGAATGGATTTCGTTGATAATATCATAATTCCGACGAAAAATTCAATCAAAAACGGTTCCGTCGGCGTTAGTTATTCCCGACCGAATCTCGACGGACTTAATTCTGACGCACCTATATCCGACCGAATTCCAGACAGAAAATTCCGTCGAGATTAAGATATCATCGATAGAATATCTTTAATATCGACGGAATATTCCGTCGGGAATAACATTTTTTCTTGTAGTGATTGTAAAGGATATTATGATTATTCTTATTGTCATTCCCCCAAAATAGGTATACATCACCCATCTTGAGTCGCCAAATACATGGTACAAAATTCAAATACAAACTTAATTATATAACCGTCGTGTAAAATATGACAAAACATAACTGAGGGTTTTAATACGAATATTATCTTCTAAACAATATCTAAACTCAAATAGAGTCCTTATTACAATTATTATCACACTATTTCATAGAATAGTGAGGACTACTATAACACCATCTCGGACCATCATCCCGTTCCCCAACTAATCCCGGCTACGTTCTCATTTCATGAAGAGAACAATGAAAGCAAAAGGGTGAGCTCAACTAGCCCAGTAAGAAATATTATGACTAAGATAATGCATAATAAATTATCGTTAGCCTTCAACAATGTTAAACTGATAAAATACAATAAACATCAAGTTTAACTACAGCGGAACAAGCAATCCATTAGAAAAGTCAAGTAGAGTATGAAATCTACTATCTTCTATGATTTAAAAAGTTTATCATCAATTTTATCGCTGAGACTCAGCTTAATCAATAAACCATATCATCGAATTATCCCTGCACTACAGGCCAAGGATATTCATTAGTATCAAAACCATGAATTATCCATGCACTACGGGCCAAGGATATTCGTGTTTTAATCAATGGTCATGATCATGCCAACCACTGTCTATCAATGCACTACGGGCCAATGAGGACTTTTACTACATCATTTGTAACATTACGGTCATGATAATACCGAATAATTCCAGATCATAATCATACCAATCAATAGTCCATCTATGCACGTAAGCCACAGATGACTTTCATAACAATATAAGAATGAGGATGATGACAATGATATAAGAATTCAATTAAAAGAAAGCAAATGATAAATTTTTAAAGATTTATAATTTAATTTATCCAAAATTCAATTATGTCCAAATTGTCAACATGATACTGCTTTGTGGAGTAAAATTCAAGAATAATATTGTACCAAAAATGATTTGGACCGAAAAGAAATCAATTTTTATCATGAATAGTACTCCGGGTGAATAGTAATTGAGTAAATAGTACCCCGTGAATAGTACTCCGGCATGTAAAAGTTAAAACTTATCAAGAATGTTCATAATAATATTTCCATGAAACGATACTGGATGAAGCGTAAATTTCAAGGATATTCTACTAATTTCATGGAGTATAAAAACCAAAACTTAACAAAATGAGTATAAAATTCAGAATTTGAAACGAAATAATATTACTTACATACTACAAAGTATGGAAGAAAATATTATTTCTTACGAGTATTGAACAAAAATAATATCCCTTACATTAAAAATGAGAGTATTCCAACTGGTATAGCGGGGATATTCTTGAAGAAAACTTTCACTGTTTTCTACACTCAAAGCTTCCTAATATAGAAAAAGAATTCTCTGTTTCTAGTGTGATTTTCAATTATAAACTAAGCATCCTATTTATAGGAGAATGGAAGGATACTATTTAGAAAAAAAAATCACGGATGCACAGTTAAAAAAGGCGGATGAAGTTCACGGATCAAATTTTGTTTCCACATATGCCGAATTTTTTAAAAATAAGAATATAAAATTTGTAAGACTCCAAATTTTATGAATAAAGATTAATTTTCTTGAAATATTTTTTTTTGAGTATTAAGGTGTGAATTTGATATAATATTATAGTTGTGGGTAGTATTTACAAATTTTGTGAAGTATGCAAGCTGTTATAAAATATTCGATTGGTCGAGGAATATTCCTTTTATCAGAGAATATTTGTACAACGGCACAATCATTGGTGGACCCCACAATGTAATTCATCGTCGAATGAAAAACGATAAAATATCTTTTATAAAAATAACGGCAAAAGTTTTACTATTAGACATTAAAATACCCTTTGGTGGTAAAATACGATGTCTGAGTGGGTCGATGTAGTGGTAATACTCGTATTGATTATTGATGCTTACGTGAGAAGTCACTCAGTTATACTTAATTCTGCTATAGTAATTGCTGCATAATATCTCTCATATTATTGATTCAATTATTGTCACAGTATCATCTGCATAATATTTTATATTTTTAAATCAATAATTGAGACGACAAAGTTATTCATATTATTATTTGTAATATTGACGATGTTTAGAAAGTTCTGTCGAGGAAAGGGGTTTGGTAACCTAATTGCGCGCCAATAAGGAGAAATCCTTATCGGAAAGCCCCCTCTTTCCTGGGAATGATCTGGTTGTTAAATATTGTGAGTTATAATATTAATGATGAATAAGTTCGTATTGATTAAAGATGAAATTGATATTTTCATTGTGTTGAGATTATTAGTGTTAGTAGAAATTGACATGCATGTACTATTAGGGGAAGTGGTGCAAGTTTGATAATACTTGTAGGACTTAATTAAAAATAGAGGAAAAGATAAAGGTACTATATTGTAATAATTCGAGCCCCAAAACGTGCAATTATCGAAACTATATTTTCCTATAAATAGAAGCTCATTCTTCTTTCATTCTCACCAATTCACTAAGACTCACAAGAGCAATTATATAGAGAGAAGCTATAGAGAGAAAGAAGAAAAGTATTCTGTTACTTCATTATTGCAGTATCCAGCCTTTTACTAAGGTAAGGGGTATTATTTCTTTCGTATTCATAAGGGATATTATTTTTGTTCAATATCCATATGAAATAATATTTTCTTCCATACTCTGTAGTATGTAAGTAATATTATTTTGTTTCAGATTTCAAATTCTACAATAATTTTGTTAAAGTATTGCTTCTATACTTCGTGAAATTAGTAGAATATCCTTGAAATTTTCGCTTCATCAAGTATCGTTTCACAAGGATATTTTTCTGAACATTCTTGTTAAATTTTAAGCTTTTCATATTGGAGTACTATTCATGGGTACTATTAATTTATACGGCACTATTTATACGTACTATTCATAGAGTACTATTCATGGGCACTATTCATAAATACAGTACTATTCATAAATACGGTACTATTCACGAAGTACTATTCACAAAGTAATATTCATATGGTACTATTCATGGGTACTATTAACGGGATACTATTCAAAAAGTACTATTCTTGAAATACTATTCACTCGGGTACTATTCACCCGGAGTACTATTCATGACAAAAATTGATTTCTTTTGGGTCCAAATCATTTTTGATACAATATCATTCTTGAATTTTACTCCACAAAGCAGTATCATGTTGATAATTTGGGTATTATTGAATTCTGGATAAATTAATTTATAAATCTTTAAAATTTATCCTTGTTTTTATTTAATTGAATTCTTATATCATGTCATCATCCTCATGCTTATATTGTGATGAAAGTCATCTGTGGCTTACGTGCATAGATGAACTGTTGATTGGTATGATTATGACCAAGGATTATTCAATATAATCATGACTGTAATATTTGATGTGGTAAAAGTCCTCATTGGCCCGTAGTGCATTGATGGACAAATGTTGGTATGATCATAACCATGCGTTCTCTTTAACCAAGGGTGCAAAGATGAATTGTTATTTGGCATGATCATGACCATTGGTGAAAACACGAATATCCTTGGCCCGTAGTGCATGGATAATTAGTGGTCGTGATGCTAATGAATATTCTTGGCCCGTAGTGCATGGATAATTCAGTGATGTGGATTATTTATTAAGTTGAGTCTCAACGATAAAATTGATGATAAACTTTTAAATCATAGAAGATAGTAGATATGATGCTCTACTTGACTCTTCTAATAGATTGCTTATTTCGCTACAGTTGTTGATCTAAAATTTGTTGTATATTGTATTCTATCAGTTGTTATACTGTTGAAGGCTAAGGATAATTTATTCTGCATTATCTTAGTCATAATATTTCTTACTGGGATAGTTGAGCTCACCCTTTTCTTTCATTGTTCTGTTCAGAAAATGAGAATATAGTTGGGACGGGTCGGGGAATGGAGTGATGGTCCAGGATAAGTGGCTATAGTAGTCCTCACTATTCTATGAAATAATGTGATAATAATTATAATGAGGACTCCATTGAGTGTGGATATTGTCTAAAAGACAATATTTGTGTTAAAACTCTCAGTTATGTTTTGTCGTATTTTACACGATAGTTGTATAAAAGAAGTTTGTAGTTGTATTATGTACCATGTATTTGACGACCCAAGATGGGTGATGTATACCTGTTTTGGGAGCGTCACAAAATTCAAGTAAAACAAATAAGATATATAATATAATATATTATATTTATAATCTAATAAAATAAAACTTTAAATATATATATATATGTATATATATATATAAATATAACATACCATGCTATCCACGACATGGCATATATATTCACATACACACAAAATATACATATATATATATATAATATACTAATACTCCCTCTCATACACGTTTCCTCTCCCACCCCATTTTCATCTTCCAACATGTGGGCCCCACCCCACTTGTCACTTTCAGCCACATCCTACTCATATATTATATATATACTAAAAAATTTCTACCGATTATTTAAAAAATTGGGTAATGGGGGTTCACCAATGATTGTGCCGTCGTACGAATATTCCCTGTTAAAATGAATATTCTTCGACCAATCGAATATTTTATAACAACTTGCTTACTTTGCAAAATTTGTAAATATTACCCACAACTATAACATTATATCAAATCCACACCATAATATTCAAAAATATATTTCAAGAAAAATTAATCTTTATTAATGAAAGTTAGGGTCTTACACTTATGGTGTAATGAGATGTATTGGGTGAATAGCACTATATTTCGTTTGTGAAGATAGAACCGGGATTCAGGGCATTATAATAGTATTTAAGTTAAAACTATAATTTGAAAGAAACAAAATAATAAAACCAAAATTCTTTTAAAAGAATTATGCATTCATTTCTTGTGAATGAATTGTTATCCCAAATGGGGGTTTTCTAATAAATAGGATTTTAAACACTCATTTGAAAAGACAACTTTTCAATTTGAAAAGATATGAATCAAACACACCTTTTTAAAGGTCATACCGGTTCAAACTAGTGACCCAAATTAAACCATTGCACCAATTCAATGTTACACCCGTTCAAACTAACAATCACACATATTCAAACTAGTGACTCAAGTTGAACTATTGCACCGATTCAACGTTACACATGTTCAAACTAGTAATCACACATTTACCATTAAACCTGTAAGACCCCAACTTTTTATAAAATTGAATTTCCTATATTTTGAAATAGTAAGGGGTTTATTTGATTAATGTGGTTAGTTATGGGTAAAATACGCAAATATTTTAAATAAGCAAGTGGTTATAAAATACTCATTGTTGTAGGGGAATATTCGTTTGTTCGTGGAGAATTCTTGCTGTCGGGGAATATTCGTATGACGGCGCAACCATTTGTGGGTCCCATAACGAAAAACTGTCGGATGAAGAAAAAAACAAGTATGAGTTTTTTTATAAATAACGGCATAGTTATTCTGATTAAAACTATTGGAATACCGGGTGGTTAAAATCCATGTCTGGCGTTGTTGCACAAGAAGCAGCGCTTCAGATTGCACAATAATTCTAATCATTGATTCTTACGTAAGAAGTCACCACTCAATAATTGTTACAGTAAATACAGTAATACGCGGCCCCATTTTTGACTTAAATTTAATTATAGCCTGCAAGATCATCCGTATGCGAATTTCAGTCATTTTTTGTTTAGAATTTGGAATAACTTTCTTCTACAAAGTTGTAGAAAATTAAATTTCTTATAGAATGGACATAAAATTCGTATTTTTCTGATAAAAGAGATATTTATTATGAATTATTGAAGTTCCAGAATAATGGGTCTAAATTAATTTTTGGGGTTATAAATATTTCTTAATAAAAATATTTTTTGTGAGGTGGGCCCACTTGTGTGGGCTGATGAAATGGTCAAGGAGGTGTGTAAATTTTTTTTTATAAATATAATATTTTATTAAATTTTCTGCTTTGGCGTTCTAAGCATTTTCCTATAAATAGGATGCTTAAGTTAGAATTGAAAATCACACCAGAATCAGAAGTTTTTTCTCTCTATAATATCGAGCGTATTTTTGTGAGTATTTAAATATTTTAAGTGTTACTATTCAGTGCAAGTTTCCTTCAGTATTATTGTGACGCCCCCAAAATAGGTCCATTCCATCCAACCCATTCTGAGTCGCCAAATACATGGTGCGAAATAACTACAACTTTATTATTACAACATATAATCGTGAGTTTAAATACGAGATATTGCCATCTAGACAATATCCACACGCAAATAAATCCCCATCATAATTATTGATACATTATTTTACAAAATGGTGAGGACTACTAAACAACTCTCTCTAGAACCTTCATTCCATACCCTTTAATTAGTACTCATTCATTCTCGCCTCTAAGAAGAAAAATGGAACAACAAGGAAAAGGGTGAGCTCAACTAGCCCAAAGAAAGAATATTATGACTAAGATAATATACAACAAATTATCGTTAGTCTTCAACAGGAAAAATCTAATAGAATACAATAGACAACAAATTTTAAATCAATATTCGCAATGAAATAATAATTCATTAGAAGAGTTAAGTAGAGAATGCAAACTACTATCTTCTATATATGAATTTAAAAGTTCATCGTCGATATTTTATCCTGTAAACATCAATCAATATATATCTCGAATCAAATATTCATCTTTGCACTACGAGCCAAAGATATTCATCGATTAATCATGTTCATCTAAACACCTGTTCATCTTTGCACTACGGCTAAAGATATTAATCAGTCGGTCATGTTCATCTCAACACCTGTTCATCTTTGCACTACGGGCCAAAGATATTCATCAAGAAATCATTCATCTTTGCACTACTGGGCCAAAGATATTCATCGAAAATCATTCATCTTTACACTACTGGGCCAAAGATATTCAATAATATCATCATTTAAGATCGAGGATGATGAAAATATTTTTAAAGAAACGAATCCAATTGAAACAAAATGACAAGTATTAAGGATTAAGGATTAGTACTTTATTTTATCCATGTCCAACAATACCTCAAAAAATAATCATAGTGGTGTAAAATTCAAGAATAATCAAAACATGGATACAATCAAAGCTAGTATCCGAATAGATATTTTGAACGAAAAGAAGAAATTTTATTTTTCTATGAATAGTGCAGTATTAAGTGAATAGTGTCATTATCGTGAATAAAGAACTCAGACACCAAAAGATAGAAATTTCACAAAAAAACATCTTCACGCTTAGTGAATAGTACTCGTGAATAGAACTCGTGAATAAGAACTCATGAAAAGTAACTTGTGAATAGTAACTCATGAATAAGAACCCCGACATGAAAAAGTTCCAAATTTGATAAAAGTTCCAACCAATATTTCAAAGATAATGATATTGAAGAAATAATATCATTTGAGAAGAAAATAACATCCCTTACCTCGAAAGACAAGATTTCTAGTTGAAACACCGGATATAGGCTATGACTTGAACCTGCACCGTATATCAACACTCAAAGTATACTCATAAGAATACGCTCAAAATATCGAGAGAGAAATAGAGAGAAAACTTCAGTTCCTGGTATGATTTTCAATTCTAACCTAAGCTCTCTATTTATAAGAAAATGCTTAGAACACCAAAGTAGAAAATTGAATATAATAATATTATTTATAAATAAAATTCCTTAGCCCACCTTTGAAATCTGATTTCAATATATAGCACATGTTAAATGAGGTTCACAAACTCACCAAAAACGTTTTCTCTCAAAATAATTAATTAAAACTCCCAAAATCAATTATTTGAACTCAAAACTTCAATAATTCATAATAAATAGACCTTTTATCAGAAAATTCGAATCTCACAAGGTTTTATAGGAAATTCAATTCTCTACAACTTTGCAGAAGAAAGTTGTTCCGAATTCCAAACAGAAAATGACCGAAATCCACAAACGATCGATTTTACGATCTATAATTAATTTTCGGTCAAGAAATGGGTCTACCAACACACAAAACATGTGTTAAACATTTAATGCCACAAAAATACTCTTCCTCCTCATATACTCATATATCCCACATTCATTATAAAAATATCACCGTTAATATATTATTAAAATAATATATTTAAATTATTGGTATTAGAGCTTAGGGATATGATCTCTAATGGATATCTGGGATTAGAACTAAGAGGGGAGAGACGAGTAAATCTTTCGCTAGTGTGTCCTTGTAAGACCCCAAATTATTAATAAATGAAATTTATTTTCCTTTATTTATTATTTTGAAATAGTAAGGGTTGATTTGATTAATGTGGATAGTTATGGGTAAAATACGCAAATATTTCGAATAAGCAAGTGGTTATAAAATATTCGTACTATCGGGGAATATTCGTACGACGGCGCAGTCTTCTGTGGGCCCCATAACGGAAAGTGATTGGATGAAGAAAACGACAAATATAAGTTGTTTATAAATAATGGGCGTAGTTATTACTGAATATCTTGTTGGAATACCCGTTGGTTAAAACACACTAATACGCTGCGTTGTTGAAGAAGACACTTGCGGTATTGCACCAATTATTGATTCTTACGTAAAGAAGGCACTACTCAATAATTGTTACGGTAATTACTGCTCAAAGATTTTATTTTATTGATTCAATAATTGCTTTGCATTGATATTTTATATTACTTGTTGTTTCAATAAATTGTCATTACACGGTATTTTCTATTATCGAGACAATAATTCATATTATCCTAATAATATTATTAGAAAATATTATTGGCAATGTCTAGAAAGTTCTGCATTCTAGGAGAGGTTTGGTCACCTAATTACTTACGCCAAGAAGAGAGATCCTTATTGAAAGCCCCTTTCCCGGAAACTACCGGCACAGTTGCCCGATCTTGTGATTCTGTAATATTATTTGTGAATAATTAATTATTGATTTATATGATGAGGAAAATATTGATTTTATGTGGATATAGATGGAGAAATTTTTAATGTGACAATTGTTGAAAATTAATATTTTATCTTTTTCGATAAAATAATTCATTTAAATATATTATTTTAATAATATATTAACGGTGATATTTTTATAATGAATGTGGGATATATGAGTATATGAGGAGGAAGAGTATTTTGTGGCATTAAATGTTTAACACATGTTTTGTGTGTTGGTGGACCCATTTCTTGATAGAAAATTGATTATAGATCGTAAAATCGACTGCTTGTGGATTTCTTGGCCAATTTCATTTGGAATTGGAAAAACTTTTTTTCTCGTAAAGTTGTAGAGAATTGAATTTCCTATAAAAACCACGAGATTCAATTTTCCGATAAAAGGTCTATTTATTATGAATTATTGAAGTTTGAGTTACAAAATAATTGATTTTTGGGAGTTTTAATTAATTATTTTGAGAAAAAGCGTTTTGGTGAGTTTGTGAACTTCATTTAACATGTGCTATATGGTCAAATCGATTTCAAAGGTGGGCTAAGGAATTTTGTTTATAAATAATATTATTATATTCAATTTTCTACTTTGGTGTTCTAAGCAATTTCTATAAATAGGGTGCTTGGGTTAGAATTGAAAATCACACGAAATCAAGTTTTTCTCTCTATATTATCGAGCGTATTCTTGTGAGTATTTTGAGTATACTTTGAGTATTGCTATACTGCAAGTTCAAGTCATAGCCTATATCCTGTTTTTTAACTAAAGTAATCTTGTCTTTCGAGGTAAGGGATGTTATTTTCTTCTCAAATGATATTATTTCTTCAATATCATTATCTTTGAAATATTGGTTGGAACTTTTATCAAATTTGAAACTTTTCATATTTAAGTTTACTATTCATGAGTTACCATTCACGAGTTACTATTCATGAGTTACTATTCACGAGTTACTATTCACGAGTACTATTCATGAAGCGTGAAGATGTTTTTTGTGGAATTTCTATCTTTTGGTGTCGAGTTACTATTCACGATATACGACCTATTCATGTATACTCTACACTATTCACGAATACGGCACTATTCATTCGAAAAATGAAAATTTTTCTTTTAAATAAAATATCTATTCGGATACTAGCTTTGATTGTATCCATGTTTTGATCATTCTTGAATTTTACACCCTATGATTATTTTTGAGGTATTTTTGACGGATGGATAAAACAAAGTACGAATCCTTAATCCTTAATCCTTGTCATTTTGTTTCACCGGATTCGCTTTTTAAAATATTTTTCATCATCTTGATCTTAAATGATGATATTATGGAATATCTTTGGCCCAGTAGTGCAAAGATGAATGATTTCAAGAATATCTTTGGCCCGTGATGCAAAAGATGAACAGTGTTTAGATGAACTCGACTTAATTGATGAATATCTTTGGCACGTAGTGCAAAGATGAATATTTGATTCCGATATATATTGATTGATGTTACAGGATAAAATATCGACGATGAACTTTTAAATTCATATATAAAGATAGTAGTTTGCATTCTCTACTTAACTCTTCTAATGAATTATTATTTTCACGCTAATATTGATTTAAAATTTGTTGTCTATTGTATTCTATTAGATTTTTCCTGTTGAAGACTAACGATAATTTGTTGTATATTATCTTAGTCATAATATTCTTTATTGGGCTAGTTGAGCTCACCCTTTTCCTTGTTGTTCCATTTTTTTTCTCGGAGGCGAGAATGTAGCGAGTACTAGTCGGGGATGGAATGAAGGTTCTAGAGAGAGTTGTTTAGTAGTCCTCACCATTTTGTAAAATCATGTATCAATAATTATGATGGGGATTTATTTGCGTGTGGATATTGTCTAGATGGCAATATCTCGTATTTAAACTCACAAATATATGTTGTAATAATAAAGTTGTAGTTATTTTTCGCATACTATGTATTTGGCGACTCGTAAGGGTTGGATGGAATGGACCTATTTTGGGGGCGCCACGGTTGGTATCGAGCTTAGGATATGATCTCTGGCGGAGATCGGGGAATAGAACTAGGAGGGAGAGACGAGTAAATCCTTCGCTAGTGTGTCCTACCTAAGCTTATTTGTTAGTTGGTCAAGATATAGGGATATTATGTGATATATTGATTTCCTTAATTAACCCTTGTTTTATGACAAGATTTGAGAATGTCGAATAAGAATATTAATAATGGAGTAAATGAGACCGTGGAGATGCATCAGATTTACCAACGAGGAGAACGTGCAACAGTGACAATGTACCTCCCACGAACAACACCAATCGAATGTGATGATGAACGAGGGATGTTTAGAAGCTTTTTGCAGCTCATGCAAAATCGAACACGAGGGAGACTCGTGTTCAAAATACAGGAGGAAATGATAGCAATTCACGGGTTGTCACAAACCCAAGCGCTTTCAAAGAGTCAGGACCACCGAATTTAAGGGAAAGCCGATCCGATCATGGCGGAAACATGGGTCAAGCAAATTACCAAGATATTCGATGTCTTGGGATGCACGAGGAACAGAAGGTTCCATTCGCCACCTTTTATGTTCCGTGGGCGAGGCAGACATCGGTGGAAATCAGAAGCGTACCCATCCAAATTTCGCACTCGGCATGTCGTGGGAGACGTTTGAAAAGCGCCTCAATGACAAGTACTTCCCCGAAAGTATTCGTCATATGAAGGAAGTGGAGTTTATTAGATCGAGCGAGAATAACACGACGGTGTCCCAAAGACGAGGCGAAGTTCATGGAGTTATCCAGTTTGCACCTCATTTGGTGGAGAATGAGGAACGATGATGCGGATGTTTCGAGAGGTTTGAAACCCCGGCATACGCCAAGATCTCATTTCTCATAAATTTTCTCTCTATTCGGATGTTGTCAGCGTGGCTCGGTTGTTAGAAATAGAGATAACGAGTACGCTTCACCGAGGGACCATAACCAGGATCATATCAAGATATAGCGATCCATCGAAATAACGATAACCAAAGAGAGAAGAAGAATATAGACAAAGGCGGTAACCACTCCGGTGGTAATCGTGGCCATGAAAATAGAAGAAGCGGCGGGAGGAGATTTTAAAAGAGGAGATTCAACAACGACCATTTGAAGACGTCGGCCACGAGAGTAACTAGTTCCAAGGAGGAGAAAGACCACCGGTCGTATATGTTACAAATCTTGAAAGGGAGGGACATCATCAAACCGCCCACAACAACAGTTAAAGGTATGCTATAATTGTGGAAAAGAAGGACATATCGCTCGAGATTATACGATATCGAAACCCAGATCCAATGAATGGTGACTCAAAAGGATGTCCCGAAAAAGTCAAAGTCAACGGTTCTCGGAAGAGCGTTTGTCGTCGTGACCGGTCAAAATGCGAGAACCCGAACGGTTAGCATGGGTTAGTTAATTATAAATTCTTGTGAAGTTTATACCTTACTAGAATCTTCTGTTCTACCCATTCTTTTATCTCTCTTGCTTACGCTCAACGCTTGAACTTGACTCTTGAGAAATTAAACTTTGACCTATCTCATGAGACTCCATTAGGAGAAACTTTCATTATATCCGTTGTTTAAAAATCTTGCTTGATTCAGTTGGCACTATCACATTACCGTTAACCTTATTTCTATAGAGATATTTGCTTTTGATGTGATTTTAAGGTTAACTACTCATCACGCCGAAATTGATTACTTTCGTAAGGTTGTTAGTTTTCATATTCCTAAGAAACCATTATTCAATTCAAGCAATCAAACCATTGTAGTCAAACATTTTCATATCAAGCCATGAAGTCATTCGCTTATTACGGATGTCAAGTTTTCTTAGTCCATGTTATGGATTTGAATAAAGACACGTCGATTTGAATAATATTCTGTTGTTATTTATTTTTCCGACGTATTTCTGAAGAATTTCTTGGCTTACTCCCAAAACACGATATTAAATTTTGTATCAATTTGAACCCTAGACAAAACTCATTTCTAAAATATCATATCGAATGGCTCCTATTGAACTTCAGGAGTTAAAAATTCAACTATAGAATTTGGTACATGAGCCTTTATCTGGTGACTTCTTTTGTGGAATGCACCGAAGCCAGACTCTCCGTAGGGGACACCATATTCGTGCGATAGTAAACTGATAGGTGTCATTGTAATGTGCTATCCAAGTTGGGATATGAGTCACAGTTGAGAACAACCTAAGTCGGTAATCGAAATACGTAGCTTTCTAGGCTTAGTTGGTTATTATCGGAGATTCGTTGAAGGATATTCTCGAATCGCTATTCCATTAACGCAGCTGACTCGTAGAGATACAAAATTCGAATGGAGCAAGGAATGTGGGAAGAGCTTCGAAGAACTCAAGAGGAGACTCATTTAAGCACATGTTCTGACCATGCCATCTTGGAAAAGCGAACGTGGTAGCTGACGTGTTGAGTAGAAGATCGTATACAAGTACGAGTACGATATTGTCAAAGACTCATTTCGAATAATTTACAAATAATAGAGATGGAGATGAAAACTCTAGTTACCCACGTGATGATATACGAGTATAATCGACTTTAATCGATAAAGTTCAAGTTGTTCAAGCTACACACCGGAGCTGATGAATTTGAAGAAGGAGGTGGAAGAAGTTGTTATTTCAAAAGCGAGAATCGGTGAGGTGAGGAAATCTCAAACGTTCGATTTATTAATCCATTTGAAATTCTCGATCGAATAGGAACTGTGGCCTATAGACTCGTTTTACCGCCAAGTATGACGCGTGTTCATAACATTTTCACGTATCGATGTTACGTAAATATGTGACGACCCAACCACGTCATTGAAGTTAGAACCGGACGAGATAGCCAAGACTTAATGTATGAAGAGGTACTGTCAAGATTTTGGATAGAAAGAACATGTCCTATGTCTGCGAGGGTTATACCACAAGTTAAAGTTTTGTGGAGAAACCATGCTATTGAAGAAATGACCTGGGAGTTGGAAACAAAAATGAAAGCGAGGTATTCTCATCTTTTGAAACACACCAGTATCGTCGTCAATTTCGAGGACGAAATTTCATAAGGAGGGAGGTTGTAAGACCCCAAATTATTAATAAATAAAATTTATTTTCCTCTATTTATTATTTTGAAATAGTAAGGGTTGATTTGATTAATGTGGATAGTTATGGGTAAAATACATAAATATTTGAATAAGCAAGTGGTTATAAAATATTCGTCTTCGTTTGGAATATTCGCATGCGACGACGCAGTCTTCTGTGGGCCCCATAACGAAAGCGATTGGATGAAGAAAACGCACAAATATAAGTTGTTTATAAATAACGGCGTAGTTATTACCAAGTAATCTTGTTGGAATACCCGTGGTTAAAACACCCTAATCGCGCTGTTGTTGAACGAAGAAGATACATTATTGCACCAATTATTGATTCTTACGTAAGAAGGCACTACTCAATAATTGTTACGATAATTACTATTCAATTATTTTATTTTATTGATTCAATAATTGCTACATTGATATTTTATATTACTTGTGTTTGATAAATTGTCATTACACGGTATTTTCCATTATCGAGCAATAATTCATATTATCTGAATAATATTATTAGAAAACATTATTGGCAATGTCTAGAAAGTTCATGCAAGGAGAGGTTTGGTCACCTAATTACGCCAAGTGAGGAGATCCTTATTGAAAAACCCCTCTTTCACAGGAACTACCACGGTTGCAAGATCTTTGATTCTCAGTAATATTATTTGTGAATAATTAATTATTGATTTATATGATGAGGAAAATATTGATTTTATGTGGATATAGAAGGAGAAAATTTTAATGTGACAATTGTTAAAAATTAATATTTTATCTTTTTCTCGATAAAATAATTCATTTAAATATATTATTTTAATAATATATTAACGGTGATATTTTATAATGAATGTGGAATATATGAGTATATGAGGAGGAAGAGTATTTTGTGGCATTAAATGTTTAACACATGTTTTGTGTGTTGGTGGATCCATTTCTTGATAGAAAATTGATTATAGGCTCGTAAAATCGATTGCTTGTGGATTTCGGTCAATTTCTGCTTGGAATTGGAAAAACTTTCTTACGCAAAGTTGTAGAGAATTGAATTTCCTATAAAAACTCACGAGATTCGAATTTTCTGATAAAAGGTCTATTTATTATGAATTATTGAAGTTTTGGAGTTCAGAAATAATTGATTTTTGGGAGTTTTAATTAATTATTTTGAGAAAAACGTTTTTGGTGAGTTT
The DNA here is from genome assembly GCA_020205615.1 of Panax quinquefolius. NCBI lineage: Eukaryota > Viridiplantae > Streptophyta > Magnoliopsida > Apiales > Araliaceae > Panax > Panax quinquefolius. The sequence goes on from CM035173.1 coordinate 42,675,334, forward strand.
GTGAACCTCATTTAACATGTGCTATGGCTGAAATCAGATTTCAAAGGTGGGCTAAGGAATTTTGTTTATAAATAATATTATTATATTCAATTTTACGCTTTGGTGTTCTAAGCAATTTCTATAAATAGGTGCTTAGGTTAGAATTGAAAATCACACCGTAAAATCAAGTTTTTTCTCTCTATATTATCGAAATGTATTCTTGTGAGTATTTTGAGTATACTTTGAGTATTGCTATACGGTGCAAGTTCAAGTCATAGCCTTATATCCTGGTGTTTCAACTAGAAATCTGCCTTTCGAGGTAAGGGATGTTATTTTCTTCTCAAATGATATTATTTCTTCAATATCATTATCTTTGAAATATTGGTTGGAACTTTTATCAAATTTGGAACTTTTTCATATCGGGTTACTTATTCATGAGTTACTATTCACGAGTTACTATTCATGAGTTACTATTAAAGCGATTCTTATTCACGAGTACTATTCATGAAGCGTGAAGATGTTTTTTGTGGAATTTCTATCTTTTGGTGTCTCGAGTTACTATTCACGATACTGGCACTTTTTCACGATACTGCACTATTCACGAATACTGCACTATTCAATTAAATATGAAAATTTTTCTTTTAAATGCAAAATATCTATTCGGATACTAGCTTTGATTGTATCCATGTTTTGATCATTCTTGAATTTTACACCCTATGATTATTTTTGAGGTATTTTTTGGGCGTGGATAAAACAAAGTACTAATCCTTAATCCTTAATCCTTGTCATTTTGTTTCACCGGATTCGTTTTTTTAAAATATTTTTTTATCATCTTCAGTCTTAAATGATGATATTATGGAATATCTTTGGCTCAGTAGTGCAAAGATGAATGATTTCTGAAGAATATCTTTGGCCCAGTGGTGTGCAAAGATGAGCAGTGTTTAGATGAGCATGACCAATTGATGAATATCTTTGGCTGTGTAGTGCAAAGATGAATATTTGATTCGGATATATATTGATTGATGTTACAGGGATAAAATATCGACGATGAACTTTTAAATTCATACATAGAAGATAGTAGTTTGCATTCTCTACTTAACTCTTCTAATGAATTATTATTTCCGCTGTGAATATTGATTTAAAATTTGTTGTCTATTGTATTCTATTAGATTTTTTCCTGTTGAAGACTAACGATAATTTGTTGTATATTATCTTAGTCATAATACTCTTTACTGGGCTAATTGAGCTCACCCTTTTCCTTGTTGTTCCATTTTTCTTCTCAGGAGGCGAGAATGTAGCGAGTACTAGTCGGGGTATGGAATGAAGGTTCTAGAGAGAGTTGTTTAGTAGTCCTCACCATTTTTGTAAAATAATGTATCAATAATTATGATGGGGATTTATTTGCGTGTGGATATTGTCTAGATGGCAATATCTGTATTTAAACTCAGTTATATGTTGTAATAATAAAGTTGTAGTTATTTCTGTACTATGTATTTGGCGACTCAGAATGGGTTGGATGGAATGGACCTATTTTGGGGGCGTCACAGTCCTACCTAAGCTTAATTATTTGTCGGTCAGAATATAGGAATATTATGTGACATGTCAACTTCTTTAATTAACCCTTGTTTTGTGGCAGTATTTGAGAATGACATATGAAAATGTTGAGATGAGCAATGGAGCACATGAGACCATTGAGACACCGACAATCAATAACTAGGACAATGTACATCAGGAAGGCAATATTCATCCTATAAATAACACCACCGATCAAACGATGAATGATGGGATGTTTAGAAGCATTTTGCAGTTCATACAAAACCAGACGAGAGAGACTCCTATTCAAAATGCAATTGGAAATAATGGAAACTCACGGCTCGTCACTGCTAAGCAATTCAAGAAGTTGAGATCGCCAGAGTTTTTGGGAAAATCGGATCAGATCAAGGCAGAAACGTGGGTTAAGCAAATTACCAAGATATTTTATGTCTGGGGATGCATGAAGGAACAGAAGGTTCCATTCGCCACCTTTATGTTCTGTGATGAGGCGATTCATCGATGGGAATCATGAAGCGTACTGACTGCTGCTTTCAATATATCTTGGGAAGCGTTCTAAAAACTATTTAATGACAAGTACTTTCCTGAAAGTATTCGTCATATGAAGGAGGTAGAGTTTATCAGACTAGAACAAGAAAACATGACTGTGTCGCAGTACAAGGCTAAGTTCGCAGAGTTATCCAAGTTTGCACCTCATTTGGTAGAGAATGAAGAACGTATGATGCAGATGTTTCTGAGAGGTTTGAAACCTGAAATTCGTCAATATCTCATTTATAAATTTTCTCTATATTCAAATGTTGTGAATATGGCTCATATATTAGATAGAGCGAGATAATGAGTCTGTTCAACTGGGGGACCACAACTAGGGTCGTAGCGGTGGCAACAGTCATCAGAGCAATGACAACCAGCGGGGAGGAAAATATCTGGACAGAAGCGGTAACCACTCTGGTGGTAGTCGTGGACATGATAGTAGAAAAAGCGATTCGGGGTAGATTTCAAAAAGAGAAGGTACAACAATGACAACGTGTTGACGTCAAAGACCAAAGATCAACTGCTTTGGGGAGGAGAACGACCACCATCGATGATAAATGGGGAAAGAGGGACACATCAGCCCAAACTGCCCACAACAATTCAAGGTGTGTTATAAATATGGAAAGGAAGGTCATATAGCTGGAGATCGTCCTGTAGCGAAACCAAGTCCAGCGGGGATGGTGACTCCAAAGGCTATCCTAGACAAGTTAAAGTCGGTGGTTCTTGGAAAAGCTTTTGTCGTGACTGCCCAAAATACGAGGAACCCGAACGAAGTTATCATAGGTTAGTTAATCATAAATTTTTGCTAAGTTTATACCTTATTAGATACCGGTTCTACCCATTCTTTTATCTCTCCTGCTTGTGCTCAACGTTTGAACTTGACTCCTAAGAAATTAGACTTTAACTTATCTGTTGAAACTCCGTTAGGAGAAACTTTCATTACATCCACTATTTATAAATCTTGCTTGATTCAAGTTGGGACCATCACATTACCTGTTGATCTCATCTCTTTAAAGATACTTGCATTTGATGTGATTTTAGGGATTGATTGGTTAACTACTCATCATGCTAAAATTGATTGTTTTCGTAAGGTTGTTAGTTTTCACATTCCTAACCAAACTGTTATGCGAATTCAAGCAACCAAACCACTAAAGTCAAACGCTTTCATATCAAGCCTTAAAAGCCATTCGTTTAATGAAAAACGGATGTCAATCTTTCTTAGCCCATGTCATGAATTTAACCAAAAATATGTCAGATTTGAATGATATTTCTGTTATTAATGAATTTCCTGACGTATTTCCAGAAGAAATTCTTGGCCTACCCCCAGAGCGTGAAATTGAATTTTGTATTGACCTTGAACTCGGTACAAAACCCATTTCTAAAATCTCATATCGAATTGCTCCTATTGAACTTCAGGAGTTAAAAACTCAACTGCAGGAGTTGGTCCCCGGGCCTCTATCTGGTGACATTCTTTGTGGAATGCACCGAAGCCAGACTCTCTATAGGGGATGCCATATTTGTGTAAACCGATTGGTGCCATTGTGACGTGCTATCCAAGGTTGGGATATGAGTCATAGTTGAGAGCAACCTAAGTCAGTAATTGAAATACGTAGCTTTCTAGGCTAAGCTGGTTATTATCGAAGATTCGCGGAAGGATTTTTTCGAATTGCCACCCCATTAACCCAGCTTACTCTTAAAAATACAAAATTGGGATAAAGAGAGGAATATGAGAAAAGCTTTCAAGAACTCAAGAGGAAACTCATTTCAGCACCTGTTGTGACAATACAATCGTGGAAAAACGAACGTGGTAGCTGACGCATTGAGTAGAAGATCGTATGCGGTTACGAGTGCAACGTCGTTAACACAAAGACCCATTTTGTATGACTTATAAAGGATGGAGATAGAGTTAAAGGCTCCAAGTACCCAAGTGATGATATCAAATATATGAGTAGAACTGACTTTAATCGATAAAGTAAAAGCTGCCCAAGCCATAGACCCAGAGCTGATGCATATGATGAAAAAAGTACAAGAAGATGTTATTTTAGAAGCAAGAATCGATGAAGAACGAACACTTCGAGTCAACTCCAGACTTTTTGTTCCTAACGACTCTGATTTGAAGTACAAAATCGTGACGGAGGCACACAACACACCATTTGCAATTCATCCTGGAAGTACTAAAATGTATCGTGATCTTCGACGTACATTTTGGTGGAGCAATATAAAGAGAGAGATCGCGGAGTATCAAGTGCCAAAGGGTCCATTGCAACCACTTAAGATTTCAGAATGGAAGTGGGAGCACATTAACATGGATTTCATTACTGGTCTTCCCAAGGTTTCTCAAGGCATAGATGCAATTTAGGTCATTGTCGATAGATTAATCAAGTCTGCTCATTTCTTGCCTATACGAGAAACTTATTCACTTGAACGTCTTGCTCGTATGTACATAAATGAGATTATGAGATTGCATGGTATGCCAATATCCATAGTTTCTGATCGAGACCCAAGATTCACTTCACGATTTTGGGTTAGCTTGCATAAAGCTATGGGCACAGATTTACGATTAAGTTCGGCATACCATGTAAGACCCCAGTTTTTATAAATAAAGATGAATTTTCTATAAATATTATTTTTGAATATTATGGAATAATTTGATATAATGTTATAGTTGTGGGTAATATTTATAAATTTTGCAAAGTATACAAGTGGTTATATTATATTCGATTGGTGGGGAATATTAGGTTTAGCGAGGGAATATTCGCATAACTACTCAATCATTGGTGGACCCTACAAATGTAATTATTGTCGAATTGAGAAAAGACAAAAATATTTTATTGAAATAACGGCGGAAGTTTTACCGTTGATCTTGTTGAACTACTCGGTAGTAGTAAAATACAATGTCGTGTGGTTGCATAAGTAGCACACCAGTATTGATTATTGATGCTTATGTGAGAAGTCACTTAGTTTGATTCCATTATTGTCGATTAATAATATGAATTATTATAGCGATAATGACGTTTTTGTTTTATTCAGTATTATTAACGTAATAAAATGTAAACATCTTTTTATATAAAATGTAATACTTTATTAAAGTTATTTTATAAATAAAATATATTATATTTTATTATGCATAGTGTTTTGCATAGTGTTTGCATAGTAAAATGTTTTTATATAAATAGAATATATTATATTTTATTTAAAAGATTTTGCTTTAAATATGGACCGTCGATTAAAGTAAATCAATCTGGACCGCTCATGGATTAGTTACTATGCATTCCATTTTCCTATAAATAGAAGCTCATTCCTTCATTATTTTCTTACGAATTCATTGAAACTCTGTAGAGAGAATTATAGAGAGTTTATAGAGAGAAAGTTATAGAAAGAAGAAGAGTATTCGCTACTTCACTACTTCTATATTCAGTTCTTTTACTAGTGAGGGGTGTTATTCTTTCTTCTTGAAGAGAACTTCATTATTCCATTCACTATTATTCATTTGGAATAACTTTTGTAAAAGTGGCATACCCTATACATAACTTTGTATCACGCGGTATACCCTATACTTGTGTGAAATCCTTATGTTATTCCATTGCTTATTATTCTCATTGGAATAACTCAGATACGTGATGATCTACCCTATACTTGGTGACATTCTTCTATTATTCTGCTTTGAACATCCTGTCTGTGTGTTTTACACCTTTACACGGTTCCGCTCTTTATTATTATTCTGCTGGAACATCCTGTCATGCATGTGTTTTACACCGGACCGGTTCCGCTTTTATTATTATTCTTGGAACATCCATCGTCGTGTGTTTTACACCGGACTGGTTAAAATCTTTATCATTCTGTTGGAATATCCTATCATGTGTGTTTTACACGGATCCGGTTCCATCTTTATTATTCTCGCTGGAACATCCTGTTGGTGTGAATTTCACCCCGACACAGTTCCGTTATTATTATTACATTGGAATAACTTTGCTCTGTCTGAAATCACCGCATGCATGGTGATTTCTTTTGTTATTCCATTCTTTATTATACCCAGTTGGTTAAAACTTTGACTTCTATACTCCATGAAATTAGTAGAATATCCTTGATATTTGCGTTTCATCCAGTATCTTTTCATGGAAATATTCTTCTGATCATTCTTGAATTTTACTCTACAAAGAAGTATCATGTTGACAGTTTGGACGTTAAAAATTCCTGGATAAAATAATTCTTGAACTTGTTTTATTGAATTCTTATATCATTGTCATCATCCTCATTTTTATATTTTTTTAAAGTCATCTGTGGCCTGTAGAGCATGGATGGACTTGGTATGATTATGACCAGGGATTATTCGGTGTAATCATGACCGTAATGTTACAAATGATGTGGTAAAAAAAATCCTCAGTGGCCGTAGTGCATTGATGGACAGTTGTTGGCATGATCATGACCATTAATGAATACACAACTATTCTTGGCCGTAGTGCAGGAATAATTGTGATCGTGATACTAAAGAATATCCTTAGTCAGAAGTAGTGCGGGGTGATTCGATGATGTGGATTATTTATTAAAGTTTGAGTCTCATTATAACATGATGAAAAACCTTTTAAAATCATAAAAGATAGTAGATTTTATTTTCTACTTGACTCTTTTAATGGATTGCATATCAAACTATGAGCTAAACCGGTTGTCTATTGTATTTTATCGGTTTAACATTGTTGAAGACTATTGATAATTTATTTTGCATTATCTTAGTCATAATATTTCTTCTTTGGGCTAGTTGAGCTCACCCTTCCTTTTCACCGTTCTCTTCGTGAAATGAGAATATAAATTTGGACGAAGTCGGGAAACGAGTGATGGTCCTGAAGATAGCATTAGTAGTCCTCACTATTCTCGTGAAATAGTGTGATAATAATTGTAATGAGGACTTTTTGTTTGAGTTTGTATAATATCTAGTAGACGATATTTGTATTTAAACTCACGCTTTATGTCAGTATTGCATACACGGCACGTTATGTTAATAAGTTGTATTTAAATTACATACCATGTAAGTGGCGACCCAAGATGGGTGATGTATACCTAATTTTGGGGGCGTCACGGTTATATCAAAGCTAAGGGATATGATCCTGCTAAGATGTGAGAAAAGTACTAGGAGGGAGAGACGGGAATACCTTCGCTAGTATGACCTACCTAAGTTTTTGTGCTATTTTATTGGTTTGGTCGTAATATAAAGATAATTGTTAAATGTCAATTAATCTTTTGTTTTGTGGCGATGATCTCGAAAATGACATCCGAGAATGTTGAGAATAGCAATGGAGCACAAAGCGATCGTTGATTCACCACATATCAATAATCGGGATAATGTGCATCGAAGGCGACAATCCTCATGCAAACAACAACACCGACCAAATGATGAATGATCAAATGTTCGGAGGCTTTATGCAATTTATGCAACAATGAAAGCGAGCGCGACTTACATCCAAAACGTAGGTGGAAACACGGAAAACTCTCGGCGGTCACCGCTAAACAATTCAAGGAGCCGGGACCACCGGAGTTTAAGGAGAGCAAAACCACTTACGTGGAAGCATGGATAAAGCAGATTACCAAGATATTTGATGTCTTGGGATGCTCCGAGGAGCAAAAGGTTCCTTTCACGCCTTTATGTTCTGCGGAGAGGCGATTCATTGGTGGGAATCGGTGAAACGTACTCAACTTCTTTGTCTTCAAGATATCTTGGGAGAAGTTCCAGAGTCGTTCAACGACAAATACTTTCCCGAAAGTATTCGCCATACATGAAGGAGGTGGAGTTTATCAAGTTGGAACAAAACAATATGGCCGTGTCGCAATACGAGGCAAAATTTGCGGAGTTATCACGGTTTCGTCCCCACTTGGTGGATAATAAAGAGAGAATGGCGAATGTTTTAAGAGGTTTGAAGTCGAGATACGTCAACATCTTATTTCTCATAAACCGTGTTTGTATTCGGATGTTGTAAATAGGGCTCGATTAGTGGAGCGCGATAACGAGTCAACGCAACTAAAAGAGAGCAAAAGCAAAGTTATAATACCGGTAGAGTAGTCATCGAGCGGTGACAACAAGCGTGGAGGAATCAATGGGCCGGATATGGTAACCACTTCCGGTGGTGGTAATCGGGTAAAACAATAAGAATGGACATTTCAAGAAACGGAGATTCAACAATGATGGAAAGACGTCGGACCAAAGACCCGTTGTTAAGGAAGGAGAAAGACCACCTATCATATGCTTCAAATGCGGAGAAGAGGACACATCGATCCGAATCGTGCCATCGTCAGTCAAAGCATGTTATAATTGTGGAAAAGAAGGTCACTTAGCTCGATTTTGTCGTTTCACATCAAGACAAATTCAACTAGGATGGAGGCACCAAAGGTCATCCCGGAAAAGTCAAAACCAAGAAGTCGAGGGAGAGCGTTTGTTGTGACCTCCCAGAGAGCAAGGAACCCGAATGAGGTCATCACGGGTAAGCTTATCATAAACTCTAATGAAGTCTATACTTTATTTGATACTGGGTTTCTACCCATTCTTTTATTTCTCCTCTACTTGCGCTCATCGATTAAATTTGACTCGGGAGAAATTAGACTTTGACTTATCTGTGGAAACTCCGTTGGGAGAAACCTTCATTACATCCACTTTGTTTATAAGTCTTGTTTGGTTCAAATCGGTACCCTCACATTACCCGTCGATCTTATTTCATTAAAAATACTTGCATTTGACGTGATTCTAGGGATTGATTGGTTAACTACTTATCATGCAAAAATTGATTGTTTTAAGTAAGGTTGTTAGCTTTCATATTCCTAATCAACCTATTATGCGAATTCAAACGACCAAACCATTAAAATCAATCACGGTCATCTCAAGCCATAAAGCTATTCGTTTATTGAAAATGGATGTCAAGCTTTCTTAGCACATGTCACAGATTTAAACAAAAATACGCCGGTTTTGAGCGATATTTCTATTGTTAATAAATTTCCGACGTATTCCCAGAAGAACTTCCCCGCCTACCCCAGGCGTGAAATTGAATTTTGTATCGACCTTGAACTCCGGTACAAAACCTATTTCCAAAGCCCCATATCGAATGGCTCTATTGAACTTCGTGAGTTAAAGACCCAATGCAGGAATTGTTAGACATTGGCTTTATTCGCCCTAGTACTTCTCCTTGGGGTGCTCTGTTCTATTCGTGAAGAAGAAAAGATGGGAGTATGCGACTTTGTATTGATTATCGGGAGTTGAATCATGTCACCATCAAAAATAGGTATCCATTGCCACGTATTGATGACTGTTTGACCCGATTGCAAGGAGCCAAATTCTTTTCAAAGATTGATCTTCGTTAGGATATCACCAATTGAAGATTAGAACCGTGACATTCCAAAGACTTTTTAACTCGATGACGGAATTATGAATTCCTAGTCATGTCCTTTGGATTGACTAATGCTCCTCCGCCTTCTTCATGGATATGATGAACCGAGTATTCAAGGAATATTTAGATCACTTTGTGGTCGTCTTTATTGATGACATCCTTATTTATTCCAAAAGCCGTGAAGATCATGAAGCAACACTTGAGGTGACACTCCAAAAGCTTCGTGAATATAAGCTTTATGCCAAGTTGAAGAAATGCGAGTTCGGCTTGAAGAAGTAGCATTCCTTGGGCACGTGGTATCAAGTCATGGAATATCTGTTGACCCAAGCAAGATTGAAGCTATTCAAAGTCGGGAACAACCTAAATCGATGGATCAAGCACGTAGCTTTCTCGGTTTAGTTTGGTTATTATCGGAGATTCGTGGAAGGATTTTCTCGAATCGCTACTCCATCGACTCAAATTGACTCGAAAAGATACAAAGTTCGGTTGGAGCGAAGAATGTGAGAAGAGTTTTCAAGAACTCAAGAAGAGACTTATTTCAGCACCTGTTCTGACAATACCATTTGGCTCGGAGGGATTTGTCATCTACAGTGATGCTTCGAGCAAAGGGTTGGGATGTGTTCTTATGCAACATGGAAAAGTTATAGCCTATGCCTCATGACAACTCAAAGAATATGAGAGGAATTATCCTACTCATGATCCGGAGTTAGCGGTATTTGTCTTCTGCACTTAAAATTTGGAGGCATTACTTGTATGGGGAGAAAGTGGAGATCTTTACGGATCATAAAAGCCTCAAATATTTCTTCACTCAAAAGGAACTCAACATGCGACAACGACGTTGGCTTGAACTGTTGAAAGATTATGATCATACCATCCAATACCATCCTGAAAAGCGAACGTGGTAGGCGATGCATTGAGTAGAAGATCGTATGCAAGCACGAGTGCGTTATTGTCAACACAAAGGCCCATTTTGTGTGACTTGCAAAGGATGGAGATAGAGTTAAAGACTCTAGGACGCGTGTGATGATAGCAAATATACGAGTAGAACCGACTTTAATCGATAAAGTTAAAGTTGCCAAGCTACGGACTGGAGGCGATGCGTATGAAAAAAGAAAGTGCAAGAGGTGCTATGCGAAGCAAGAATCGATGAAGAAGGAATACTTGAGTCAACTCCGGACTTTGTGTTCCTAACGACCACGATTTAAAGTATAATATCATGATGGAGGCGCACAACACACCATTTGCAATCCATCTCGGGAGTACCAAAATGTATCATGATATTCGCCATACATTTTGGTGGAGCAATATGAAGAGGAGATAGCGTTGTTTATCTCAAGGTGTCTAACTTGTCAACGAGTTAAAGCGGAGCATCAAGTACCAAAAGGTCCATTGCAACCACTTGAAATTCCGGAATGGAAGTGGGAGCACATTACCATGGATTTCGTTCTGGGTCTTCCTAAGGTTTCTCAAGGCATTGATGCGATTTGGGTCATTGTTGATAGATTGACCAAGTTTGCTCATTTCTTACCGATCGAGAAACTTATACACTTGAACGTCTTGCTCAGATGTACATAAACGAGATTGTAAGATCGCATGGTATGCCGCAGATCCATAGTTTCCGATCGAGACCCAAGATTCACTTCACGATTTTGGGTTAGTTTGCAAAAAGCTATGGGCACGGACTTACGATTTAGCTCTCAAGCATATCATCCTCGAGACGGACGGACGATCGGAGGACTATTCAAACTCTTGAAGATCTATTAAGACTACGTGTTCTTGATTTCAAGGGAGTTGGGACAAGTTTTTACCATTGGTGGAGTTTTCCTACAACAACAGCTTATCAAGCAAGTATTGGCATGGCTCCATTCAAGCGTTGTATGGAAGAAAGTATCGCTCCAAAGATTTGGGATGAGGTGGGTGAAGCAACGTTGTTGGGACCGGAGTTGGTACGTATGACTACGGAAAAGATTCAAACGATCCGACAACGATAAAAACCTCACAAAATCGACAAAAGAGTTATCTTGATCTTCATCGAAAGGACGTGGAATTCAATATAGGAGATCATGTGTTGTTAAAAGTTGCTCCATGGAAAGGAGTTACAAGATTTGGAAAGAGAGAAAACTTAATCCTCGATTCATCGGTCCATTTTAATCCTCGATCGAGTAGGAACTGTGGCCTATAGACTCGCTTTACCGCCAAATATGTCTCGTGTTCATAACGTTTTTCACATATCCATGTTACGTAAATATGTGAAAGACCCGAACCATATTATTGAGTTAGAACCGGACGAAATAACGGAAGATTTGACGTATGAAGAGGTTCCTGTTCAAATTTTGGATAAGAAGGAACATATTCTACGCTCGAGGTTATACCTCAAGTCAAAGTTTTGTGGAGGAACCACGATGTTGAGGAAATGACTTGGGAGTTAGAATCAAATGAAATCAAGGTATCCTTACCTCTTCGACATACCAGAGTACGTACCCTAATTTCGAGGGCGAAATTTCATAAGAAGGGGGAGGTTGTAAGACCCCAGCTTTTATAAATAAAGATGAATTTTCTATAAATATTATTTTTGAATATTATGGAATAATTTGATATAATGTTATAGTTGTGGGTAATATTTATAAATTTTGCAAAGTATACAAGTGGTTATATTATATTCGATTGGTGGGGAATATTCTTGGTTTAGCAGGGAATATTCGCATAACTACTCAATCATTGGTGGACCCTACAATGTAATTATTGTTTGATTGAGAAAAGAGACAAAAATATTTTATTGAAATAACGGCGGAAGTTTTACCGTTGATCTTGTTGAACTACTTTCGGTAGTAAAAGTACACGATGTCGTGTGGTTGCATAAGTAGCACCACAGGTATTGATTATTGATGCTTATGTGAGAAGTCACTTGGTTTGATTCCATTATTGTCGATTAATAATATGAATTATTATAGCGATAATGACGTTTTGTTTTTATTCAGTATTATTAACGTAATAAAATGAAACATCTTTTATATAAAATGTAATACTTTATTAAAGTTATTTTATAAATAAAATATATTATATTTTATTATGCATAAGTGTTTTCGTATAAGCATAGTGTTTGCATAGTAAAATGTTTTTATATAAATAGAATATATTATATTTTATTTAAAAGATTTTGCTTTAAATATACGGACCGTCAGATTAAAGTAAATCAATACGGACCGCTTCATGGATTAGTTACTATGCATTCCATTTTCCTATAAATAGAAGCTCATTCCTTCATTATTTTCTTACGAATTCATTGAAACTCTAGAGAGAAATTATAGAGAGAAGCTATAGAGAAAGTTATAGAAAGAAGAAGAGTATTCTCGCTTCTTCACTACTTCTATATTCAGGTTCTTTTTACGGTAGGGGTGTTATTCTTTCTTCTTGAAGAGAACTTACATTATTCCATTCACTATTATTCTGCTGGAATAACTTTGTAAAAAAGCATACCCTATACATAACTCAGATACGCGGTATACCCTATACTTGGTGAAATCCTTATGTTATTCCATTGCTTATTATTACTGTTGGAATAACTTTGTATACGCTGATACCCTATACTTGGTGACATTCTTCTATTATTCTACATTGGAACATCCTCATGCATGTGTTTTACACCTGACTGGTTCCGCTTTTATTTATTATTCATTGGAATATCACATGCATGTGTTTTACACCGGACTGGTTCCGCTTTTTATTATTATTACGCTGGAACATCCTGTGCATGTGTGTTTTACACCGGACTGGTTCCGTCTTTATCATTCTGTTGGAATATCCTATTTGTGTGTTTTACACCGGATCTGGTTCCATCTTTATTATTCTGTTGGAACATCCTGTCCGGTGTGAATTTCACCTTACACAGTTCCGTTATTATTATTACATTGAATAACTTTGTCTGTCTGGCACCGCATGCATGGTGATTTCTTTTGTTATTCCATTCTTTATTATACCCAAATTGGTTAAAACTTTGACTTATACTCCATGAAATTAGTAGAATATCCTTGATATTTGCGTTTCATCCAAAGATCTTTTCATGGAAATATTCTTCCGATCATTCTTGAATTTTACTCTACAAAGAAGTATCATGTTGATAGTTTGGACGTTAAAATTCTCGATATAAAATAATTCTTGAACTTGTTTTATTGAATTCTTATATCATTGTCATCATCCTCATTTTTATATTTTTAAAAGTCATCTGTGGCTGTAGAGCATGGATGGACTTGGTATGATTATGACCGAGGATTATTTGGTGTAATCATGGTAGTAATGTTACAAATGATGTGGTAAAAAAAAAAAAAAAATCCTCGATGGGTCAGTAGTGCATTGATGGACGATTGTTGGCATGATCATGACCATTAATGAATACACAACTATTCTTGGTAGTAGTAGCGAGAATAATTGTGATCGTGATACTAAAGAATATCCTTGGCAGTAGTAGCGTGGGTGATTCGATGATGTGGATTATTTATTAAAGTTTGAGTCTCAAATTTATAATGATGATGAAAAACCTTTTAAAATCATAAAAGATAGTAGATTTTATTTTCTACTTGACTCTTTTAATGGATTGCATATTCCACTGCAGTTAAACTGGTTGTCTATTGTATTTTATCAGTTTAACATTGTTGAAGACTATTGTTAATTTATTCTGCATTATCTTAGTCATAATATTTCTTACTGGGCTAGTTGAGCTCACCCTTTCTTTCACCGTTTTCTCTTGAAAATGAGAATATAAATTTGGGACGAGTCGGGAAGCGAGTGATGGTCCTCGAAGATAGCATTAGTAGTCCTCACTATTCGTGAAATAGTGTGATAATAATTGTAATGAGGACTTTTTGTTTGAGTTTGTATAATATCTAGTAGACGATATTTGTATTTAAACTCACAGTTTATGTCGTATTGTACACGACAGTTATGTTAATAAGTTGTATTTAAATTCTGTACCATGTAAGTGGCGACCCAAGATGGGTGATGTATACCTAATTTTGGGGGCGTCACATACCATCCTCAAACAGACGGGCAATCGGAAAGGACTATTCAAACCCTTGAAGATCTATTAAGACTTTGTGTCCTAGATTTCAAAGGAAGTTGGGATAAGTACTTGCCATTGGTAGAATTCTCCTACAACAACATTTATTAGGCAAGTATAGATGTGGCTCCATTCGAAGCATTATATGGACGAAAGTGTCGCTCTCCAGTATGTTGGGATGAGGTAGGTGAAGTAACATTGTTGGGACCAGAGTTGGTATGTATAATTACAAAAATAATCCAAATGATCCGACAACGTATACAAACGGCACAGGATCGACAAAAGAGTTATGCAGATCTTCATCGAAAGAACGTGAAATTTAATATTGGGGATCATGTATTGTTACGTGTTACTCCATGGAAGGGAGTTACAAGATTCGGGAAGAGAAGAAAGCTTAATCACAGATTTTTTGGTCCATTTGAGATTCTTGACCGAGTAGAAAATGTGGCCTATAGACTCGCATGACCTCCAAGCATGTCTCGTGTTCATAATGTTTTTCACATTTCTGTGCTTCGTAAATATGTGAAAGACCCAAACCACATTATTGAATTGGAACCAGACGAGATAGCCGAAGATTTAACGTATGAGGAGGTACTTGTCAAGATCTTGGATAGGAAGGAGCATGTCCTACGCACAAAGGTTATACCACAAGTAAACATTTTGTGGAGGAACCATGCTATTGAGGAAATGATCTGGGAGTTGGAATCAAAAATGAAAGAAAGGTATCCTCACCTTTTTGAAATACCAGGTACGTACGTCAATTTCGAGGGCGAAATTTCATAAGGAGGGAAGGTTATAAGACCCCAACTTTTTATAAAATTGAATTTCCTCTATTTTGAAGGAGCATGTGGTTAGTTATGTGGTAAAATGCGCAAATATTTTAAATAAGCAAGTGGTTATAAAATATTCATTGTTGTAGGGGAATATTCGTTTGGTCGTGGAATATTCTTGTTGTCGGGGAATATTCGTACGAAAGTGAAGCCATTTGTGGGCCCCATAACAGAAAACTATCGGATGAAGAAAATGACAAGTATGAGTTTGTATAAATAACGGCGTAGTTATTATTGTTAAAACTGTTGGAATACTCGGTGGTTAATATACAGTAATACGTGGTGTTGCAGTAATTAATTTTATTTTATAGTAATTAATGTTCAATATTTTATTTATTCAATAACTGCTACGTTGATATTTTATATTATTGATTCAATAATTGTCACTGCACAGTATTTCCCATTATCAGATTAATAATTCATATTATTTGAATAATATTGTTAGATAGCATTATTGGCAATGTCTAAGGAAGTTCTGTCTAGGAAAGGGGTTTTGTGACGCCCCCAAAATAGGTATACATCACCCATTCTGAGTCGCCAAATGCGTGGTACAGAAACAATTACAACTTTATTAATACAATTGTCGTGTAAAATACGACAACACATAAACTGTGAGTTTAAATACAAATATTGTCTTCTAGACAATATCCACACTCAAATAAGTCCTCATTACAATTATTGATACACTATTTTACAAAAATAGTGAGGACAACTAAAACAACTTTCTAGAACCATCATTCCATACCCCGACTAGTACTCGCTACATTCTCGCCTCCTGAGAAGAAAAATGGAATAAAAAGGAAAAGGGTGAGCTCAACTAGCCCAGTAAAGAATATTATGACTAAGATAATATAGAATAAATTATCGTTAGTCCTCAACAGGGAAAAATCTGATAGAATATAATAGAGAACAAGTTTTAAATCAATATTCGCAGCGGAAATAACAATTCATTTAGAAGAGTTAAGTAGAGAATGAAATCTACTATCTTCTATGATTTTAAAATCCATCATCAATATTTTATCCCTATAATATCAATCAATATACATTTTAAATCAAATATTCATCTTTGCACTACAGGCCAAAGATATTCATCAGTTGGCCATGTTCATCTCAACACCTGTTCATCTTTGCACTACGGGCCAAAGATGTTCATCAGGTAATCATTCATCTTTGCACTACAGCCAAAGATATTCAGTTATATCATCATTTAGGACTGAGGATAATGAAAAATATCTTAAAGAAAACGAATCCAGTGAGACAAAAGAACAAATATTTGGAATTCGTACTTCGGTTTATCCATGTTCAAAAACACCCCATAATATACTACGTGGAGTAAAATTCAAGAATGAATATCAAAACATGGATATAATCAAAGATAGTAACAAAAATAGACATCTGGGACAAAGAAGAGAAAATTTAATTTTTCTATGAATAGTGTCGTATTCGTGAATAGTGTCGTATACGTGAATAGTAACCCCGACACTAAAAGACAAGAATTTCACAAGAAAAATCTTACCAATACTCCGACATAATGATATTGAAAGAAATAATATCATTTAAAAAAAATAACATCCCTTACCTCAAAAGGATAGTACTTGATCGGGATACTGGGATATAGTCTTTGAAGGGAATTTGTATAAGAAAGACTCAAAGTATCAAAATACTCACAAGAATACGCTCAATAATATAGAGAGAGAAAACTTCAGTTTTTGGTGTGATTTTCAATTCTAACCTAAGCACCTTATTTATAGGAAAATGCTTAGAACACCAAAGTAGAAAATTTAATAAAATATTATTATTTTAAAAAAAAATCACGCCCACCTCAAGAGAATCTGATTTCAGCATGTTTACAACACTTGTGGGGCCCTCCAAAATGAAAAAAAAAACATTTTTCTTAAAAAAATAATTTTAAAACTTCAAAAATTAATTATTCCGAAACTTCAATAATTCTTAATAAATAGCCCTTTTATCAGAAAAATTTGAATATTATGTCCATTCCAAAGGAAATTCAATTCTCTACAACTTTATAAGTTTAAGTTTTTTCAAATTCCAAATAGAGATTGACCAAAATCCACATACGGACGATTTTGCAGGATATAATCAAATTTCAGTCAAGAAATGGGGTTCACCAACATGTTTAACATGTTTTTAACATTTATTGTAACAAAATACTTTTCCTCCTCATTTATTCATATATCACACATTTATTGTAAAAATATCGCCATTATTATATTATTAAAATATAATAATATATTTAAATAAATTATTTTATCAAAAAAGATAAAATATCAATTTTCAACAATTGTTAATTTTCTAAAAATTCATCCATTTATGTCCACATAAATAAATATTTTTCTTATCATATAAATCAATAATTAATTATTCACAAATAATATTACGAAATCACAATAATGAATGACCCGTGTCGTTCACAGAAAGAGGGTGCTTTCAGATAAGGATTTCTCCTTCTTGGCGCCTTGATTAGGTGACCAAACCTCTCCTTAGAAAAGAACTTCCTTAGACATTGCCAATAATGCTATCTAATAATATTATTCAAATAATATAAATTATTGATCCGATAATGGAAATCTTGCAAAAAGAATTATTGAAACAACAATAATATAAAATATCAACGTAGCAATTATTGAATCAATAAAATATTGAACATTAATTACTGTAACAATTATTGAGTAGTGCCTTCTTACGTAAGAATAATTAATTGGTGCAATATCGGATTACTTCTTATGCAACCAGACATATTCTTGTATTTTAACCACCGGGTATTCCAACAATGTTAATTGGTAATAACTACTGCCAGATTATTTATAAAAAACTTATACTAGTCGTTTTCTTCATCTAATCGCTTTTAGTTATGGGGCCCACATTAAATTTGCTTGTAGTGTATTATGAATATTCCCCAACAATAAGAATATTCCACGACCAAATGAATATTTCCCGACAACAATGAATATTTTATAACCACTTGCTTATTTAAGATATTTGCGCATTTTACCCATATCTAACCACATTAATCAAATCAACCCTTACTATTTCAAAATAATAAATAGAGGAAATTCAATTTCATTTATAATAAGTTGGGGTCTTACAACCTCCCCTCCTTATGAAATTTCGTCCTCGAAATTGACGTACGTACCTGGTGTTTTGAAAAGGTAAGGATACCTCGATTTCATTTTCGTTTCCAACTCCCAGGTCATTTCCTCAATAGCATGGTTACTCGACAAAACTTTGACTTGTGGTATGACCTTTGTGCGTAGGACATGCTCCTTCCTATCCAAGATCTTGACAAGTACCTCCTCGTACGTTAAATCTTCGGCTATTTCATCTAGTTCTAACTCAATAACGTGGTTCAGGTCTTTCACATATTTACGAAGCACAAATATGTGAAAAATATTATGAACACGAGACATACTTGGAGGTAACGCGAGTCTATAGGCCACATTTCTTACTCGGTCAAGAATCTGAAATGGACCAATAAATCATGAATTGAGCTTTCCACTTTTTCCAAATCTTGTAGCTCCCTTCCATGGAGCAACACGCAACAATACATGATCCCCAATACTAAATTCCACGTCCTTTCGATGAAGATCCACATAATTCTTTTGTCGATCCTGTTTTGTTTGTATACGTTATCGAATCATTTGGATCTTTTTTGTAGTCATACGTACCAGCTCTAGTCCCAACAATGTTGCTTTACCCACCTCATCCCAACATACTGGAGAGCGACACTTTCATCCATACAATACTTCAAATGGAGCCACACCTATACTTGCCTGATAAGTGTTGTTGTAGGAGAATTCCACCAATGGTAAATACTTATCCCAACTCCCTTTGAAGTCTAGGACACAAAGTCTTAATAGATCTTCAAGAGTTTGAATAGTCCTCTCTGATTATCCGTCCGTTTGAGGATGGTATGCCGAACTGAATCGTAAATCCATGCCCATAGCTTTTTACAAGCTAACCCAAAATCGTGAAGTGAATCTTGGGTCACGATCTGAAACTATGGATACTGGCATGCCATGTAATCTCACAATCTCATTTACGTACATACGAGCAAGACGTTCAAGGGAGTAAGTCTCCCGTATTGACAAGAAATGAGCAGACTTAGTTAATCTATCAACAATAACCAAAATAGAATCTATGCCTTGAGAAACTGTGGGAAGACCCGTAACGAAATCCATGGTAATATGTTCCTACTTCCATTTCAAAAATCTCAAGTGGTTGCAATGGACCCTTTGGTACTTAATACTCCACCTTTACACGTTGACAAGTTAAACACCTCAAGATAAACTTCATGATCTCTCTCTTCATATTGTTCCACAAAAATATATGTCGAAGATCACGATACATTTTGGTACTTCTAGGATGGATTGCAAACGGTGTATTGTGTGCCTCCATCATAATCTTGTACTTCAAATCAGAGTCATTAGGAACACAAAGTCTAGAGTTGACTCGAAGTACTCCTTCTTCATCGATTCTTGCTTCTGGGATAACACCTTCTTATACTTTCTTCTTCATACGCATCAGCTTCGGGTCTGTGGCTTGACCAAATTTAACTTTATCGGTTAAAGTTGGTTCTATTTGTATACTTGACATCATTGCATGGGTCCCCGGAGTCTTAAATTTTATCTTCATCTTTTGTAAATCACACAAAATGGGCCTTTGTGTTGACAACATCGCACTCATTCCCGCATATAATCTTTTACTTAATGCGTCAGCTACCACGTTCCCTTTTCCAAGATGGTATTGAATGGTATGGTCATAATCTTTCAACAGCTCAAGCCAACATCGTTGCCGCATGTTGATTTCCTTTTGGGTGAAGAAATATTTGAGGCATTTATGATCTGAATATATCTCCATTTACTCCCCATATAGATAGTGCCTCCATATTTTTAGCGCGAAAATGACTGCTACCAACTCTAGATCATGAGTAGGGTAATTCTTCTCATATTCATTGAATTGTCGCGAGGCATAGGCTAATACTTTCCCATGTTGCATGAGAACACATCCTAACCCTTTGCCTGAAGCATCGCTGTAGATAACAAATCCATCCGAACCAGATGGTATTGTCAAAACAGGTTCCGAAATAAGTCTCCTCTTAAGCTCTTGAAAACTCTTCTTGCATTCTTCGCTCCATACCAATTTTGTATCTTTCCGAGTCAATTGAGTTAAAGGAGTAGCGATTCGAGAAAATCCTTCCACGAATCTCCGATAATAACCAGCTAAGCCCCAAAAGCTACCTACTTCAGTCACCGACTTCGGTTGCTCCCAACTTTGTATTGCTTCAATCTTCGTCGAGTTAATAGATACTCCATGTTTTGACACCACGTGCCCAAGGAATGCTACTTCCTCAAGCCAGAACTCGCATTTCTTGACAGCATATAGCTTGTTTTCACGAAGCCTTTGAAGTACCAGCTTCAAATGGTGCTCATGATCTTCACGACTTTTGGCATATGAGGATGTCATCAATAAAGACAACTACGAACTGATCCAAATATTCATTGAATACTCGGTTCGTTGTGACACCCCCAAATCCGGGTACTTTTATTTACGCAGGATTTGGTGTTCACTGTACAAATATCATCTATCTATCTTCCCATAATAAATGCAAACCGTGCAATAGATAGAAATAAATCTTCCCCTCATGGGGTTACAACATCAGAATAATATTAAATATAATCCCAGGTTAAACTAACCTTAAACATCTGTGCGGAATCATAAATAATAAAGTTTTAAATAATATCAAGTCTGAAACATAAATACATAATCATATAAACAACAAGTCTTCATCACTTGTTAATCTTGCCCTTGCCTTTACTAGTGGAAGGCTCGTTGGATCTAACATTCTTAACTGCAATGTTATTATTACACAAGAGTGAGCACGATTGCCCACAAGTATAACAATATAATAGTAAAACAATAACATGCGAATGAATCAAAGACTTCTGAAGTAAGAAAACTCAGTTTTTGAATCAAGAATAAATAACAAGAATCAAAAGAACTTCTGAGGGTCATAAGACCTTGAACTATGTCCTAGGTTGTCAAGTGTTTATGCTTAAAACCTTTAACAGTCATAAGACTATGGACTCTTCTTATTGTACTTAGGGGATCACCACTTAGTACCATCTCGCATGCATAATATCTTAACGCTTAACGCATAAGTAATCCCCTATACAGGGTTGTTCATCTCAGTTTGACATTAGAGTCCGCACTAAAGGAAGTTTAGTTTGGATAATTAAACAAGGGTTCTGAAATTTAGAATGTTCATCAACTATGGACTAGTCGAATCATTAAGGGTTCACTAGTCTAACAAGGTTCAACAGTAACTGATATTTAAATTGAATAAAAGTCTCAAGAGGTATTCAATAGAATAAGTATTATATAACAAAGTCATACTTTGAAAAAATTAATAAACTTTAATATACAAAATGGACTTGATCAATAATAACGAGAATTTTCTCGATGTAAAGAGGTAAATTTATAAAGTTATATAATGATAACGAGTAGGGTTAGGAAACTTGCCACGTACGTAGATTACGCATTAATTTATATGCGTTCCTTGATTTAATCCTACATACCATTTACATTCACAATACCAGTCAATTATAACGTAACTAGTCATCACAAGTTCATTCTCTTTGTCTAACTCTGATTATGACCATACTTAGTCAAATTACAACATTCATTGACACATAATTTACACTTTATGAACAATAAGCTAACTATGTGTTCAATAATTCAATTCGCACATAATTATGTTATTGACATGTTAAGGATCTAATTAATTGCCACCTTATATGACTAAAACAATTTTATGTTCATTAAATTAGGTTGCAATCACAACCCCTAAAATAAAAACCACTAAATTGCTCATTCTTGAACAAATTGCATAGTAATACGTGCCAAGACCACCATCAAACTCGTTTCTACACATACATGCTTGCAAATACGCAAACTGGACAATGGTGTTGTATGCGTGGCTTCATATTGCAAGTGCGTAAGTGAACTGAAACTAAAAATCTCGGTTCATGAAAATTGCAGAACATGTCAATTTCTACCAATTTTGTTTATCTATACACGAAATTAGACATACCCAGACATTATTTTATACACATAATCATTATTCAACCTTTCTAGCATGATTTTATCACGTTAAAACACATAATTTACAGAATTAAAACATGTAATTTCATTGTTCTTGATGTTCTTGAAGGTTTTGAACACAAAACATAAAAATTAACACCACAGTTTCGTTATAACACCAAATCCGTCCATTCAAAGTTTATTTTCTTCGTTTTGACATGCATAATTATATACAAGTATAAAATTTATGAGACTATATATGTTTGATGTATTAAATTTGCGTGTAAAGGCCAATTCTATACTCCGTAATTTTGTAGCAACAATATACGACATATTTTATGAAACTGATGTTATAGAACCATACAATATATAATAAAAACATGTTATGTTAACATATCATCACATATATATCCACATAATCACTACCATTTCCAATAACATAGATTTTGTCAGAATTTGAAAGCCATTTTCATGAAAATTTTAACAACGTAAAATAGAAATTGGGTTGAAGAGATTACCCAAGGTATAGATGAGTAGAGATGAAAACCCTTCTCAATTAATTCTCCAATCACACAACTCATAAATTCCTTCAACAATTTCTCAGTCTCTCTTTGTGATTTGCTTTGCTAAAATTAGAAAAAAAAATAAAAGAAGAAGAAGACGTATAGATTTATAAAACTGAGCGTAGTTGTTATCAGTTAACCCGATCATGGGTTAACTACTCCCAACTCCCAATAAGGCTCCATTTGGCTAGCCTTAAAAGAATCATAACCATTTAATTTAATAAATCTTTTATACTATAGTTTAATAGTGTCACACCCCTTTATAAAATAAATCAAATATCTTATTTAATTTATTTTAATTAAAATATAATAATTTCTCATTAATTCACATAGTCACATAATTAAATTTCTCATTTATTAATTACGTCAAATTATTAATTCTCTAATTAATTATTAAATTAATTAAAATAATATTAGGCTTATTAAATATTTCTTTTAATTCAATAAGCTCACATAATTACATACTTCGAATAATAAAAATTCTCCACATTAATTTAATAAATATAACACATATAATTAAATTAATCTACCACAATTTCATCAATTAATTATTTAATCTAATAATTAATTCATTGAAAAATATTTATTTAATCCAATAAATATTAAAATTAAATTACAAAATCTAGGTTGTCACATCTTTCTCCCCTTAAAAGGATTCTGTCCTCAGAATCACGATTCAAACAATTCTTCCCATTACATTCCCCCCTTACAAAGATTCTGTCCCCAGAATCGCTTACAATAATTTAAGTAAATAAATGAGGATAATTCTTCATCATATTCTCTTCGAGTTCCCACGTAGCTTCTTCAGCATTGTGGTTCCTCGAAATTACCTTAACAGAAGGTATTACTTTATTTCTTAGAACTTGCTCTTTTCGGTCGACAATCTGAATATGAATTTCTTCATATTCAATCACGTGCTTATAATCGGGTTTGTAGGGTCGTAAAACTGAAACATGGAAAACGCTGTGGACATTTTCGAGAGCTAGAGGTAAGGCTACCTCATATACAACTTCTCCGATTCTTCACAGTACCTCAAAGGGTCCAATGAATCTTGGGCTTAATTTCCCTTTCTTTCCGAACCTGATCTTTCCCTTCCAGGGATAGACCTTTAAGAACACATAACTACCCGATTCAAACTCAACATTTTTACGGTGTGGATCGGTGTATTTTTTCTGTCTATCTTGAGCTGCAATCAGTCTTGTTCGGATCACTTTGACTATTTTTGCTGTCTTTTGTACCAATTCCGGGCCTAGTAATTGTCTTTCGCCAACTTCATCCCAGTATAGCGGAGTTTTGTACTTTCTGCCGTATAACGCTTCATAAGGCGGCATGTCAATACTAGCGTGGTAACTGTTGTTAAAGCCGAACTCTATGAGCGGTAGATAATCATCCCAATTTCCTTTAAAGTCCATTATACAAGCTCTTAACATGTCTTCTAATTTCTGAATTTTTCTTTCACTCTGTCCATCTGTCTAAGGGTGATATGCCGTGCTCATTTACAACTGTGTACCTATGCATTCCTATAGACGTTTCCAGAAGTTCGATGTAAAGCGCGGATCTCTATCTGAGACAATTGACACCGGGACTCCGTGCCTCAAAACAATCTCTTTCACATATAACCTTGCCAACTGATCTAAGTTAAATCTGATTTTGATCGGAAGGAAGTGTGCGGATTTTGTCAGTCGATCAACGATAACCCATACTGCATCGTAGCCTTTCTGAGTTGTCGGAAGGCCAACCACGAAATCCATCGTAATGTGTTCCCATTTCCATTCTGGAATCTCTAAAGGTTGCAGTAACCCACTCGGCCTCTGATGTTCTGCTTTCACTTTCTGACATGTCAGGCACTTGGCAACACACTTTGCAACCTCTCGTTTCAAATTCGGCCACCAGAAATGTTGTCGAAGATCTTGGTACATCTTAGTACTACCAGGGTGAATCGAATATCATGAGCTATGAGCTTCATTCAAAATGTCTTCCTTAATCTCTGGCACTAGCGGTACCCAAATTCTGCTCTCAAATCTTAGTAGTCCCTCACTGTCTATTTTAAATCTTAGTTCAGTCCCTTCAGATATTTTCTTTTTCACTTTCTCACATTCTTCGTCCTGAAGTTGAGCTTCCTTAATTTTATCCAGTAAAGTTGTACCAGCTTGTATTTGGAACAACTTCTCGTCTATTTCCATAGGATACCTCACTTCCAATTCCAGCTTTTCCATTGCTAAAATTAGCTCCTCCTGAGCAGTCAACATCATTAATTTTTCCCCACCCTTTCTACTTAAGGCGTCGACAACCACATTTGCCTTACCCGGATGGTATAAAATCTCACAATCATAGTCCTTAATTAACTCCAACCACCTTATTTGGTGCATATTCAAGTCCTTCTGTGTAAAAATATATTCTAGACTCTTATGGTCTGTATATATTTCACACTTCTCCCCATAGAGATAGTGTCTCCAGATCTTCAAAGCGAATACCACTGTAGCTAACTCCCAGTCGTGGGTCAGATACCCCTTCTCATAATCCTTCAATTGTCGTGACGCATACGCAATGACTCTGCCGTTTTGCATAAGCACACAATCAAGTTCTTTATGCGACACATCACTATATACCACAAAATTCCCTGAGTCATCTGGAAGAGATAACACAGGTGCAGAACTCAACCTCTTCTTAAGCTCATGGAAACTTTCCTCACACTTCTCCGTCCAAACGAATTTCATCGATTTTCTAGTCAAATTTGTCAACGGAGTCGCGATCTTAGAAAAGTCCTGAATGAATCTTCTATAATAACCTGCCAATCCAAGAAAACTTCTTACTTCCGACGGTGTCTTCGGCTGATCCCAGTTATTCACAGCTTCGACTTTGGAGGGATCCACCAAAATTTCGTCCTTATTGATCACATGTCCAAGAAATTGTACTCTTTCAATCCAGAATTCACATTTCAAAAACTTGGCATACAACTTCTCCCTTCTCAATGTCTCTAACGTCACCCTCAAATGCTCTTCATGTTCTTCCTTGGTTTTCGAATATATCAAAATATCATCTATAAATACCACTACGAATTTGTCCAAAAACGGCTTGAACACTCCATTCATTAAGCCCATAAATGTTGTAGGAGCATTCGTTAGACCAAATGACATTACCAAAAATTCATAGTGACCATATCGTGTTCTGAACGCTGTCTTCGGTCATCCTCTGGTCTCACCTTCAGTTGATGATAACCACTCCTCAAGTCTATCTTTGAAAAGTATTTCGATCCCTTCAATTGATCAAACAGATCGTCGATTCTCGGTAATGGATATCTATTCTTAATTGTGACCTTATTAAGTTCTCTATAGTCGATGCAGAGCCGCATTGTCCCATCCTTCTTCTTCACGAATAAAATCGGTGCTCCCCACAGTAATACGCTCGGTTGGATATACTTCTTGTCCAGTAATTCTTGTAGTTGAACCATCAGTTCTTTCATCTCTATCGGAGTCATTCGGTACGGTGCCTTCGATATTGAAGCCGTTCCTGGAGCCAAATCGATCATGAACTCAACCGCTCTATCTGGAGGAAGTCCTGGCAAATCGTCCGAAAATACGTCTGCAAAATCCCTCACTACTAGTATCTCCTCTATTTTCGGATTCTCTTTACGACTATCGACTATGTAAGCTAGATATCCTACACAGCCTTGTCTTAACAACTTCCTGGCCTGCATCATCGTCAGACAACTCGCTTGTCTAGGTGACTTGCTACCATAAAATATAACCTTTGACAAAGTCATAAGGTTAATACGCTTCTTCTGGCAATCAATTATCGCCCCATAATTGGATAACCAGTCCATACCCAAGATAACGTCGAATTCTCCAAGTCGAATAGGGATACGATCTACATTCATGATATTGCCCTTAATATCCACTCTACAGTTCTTATGTACGTACTTAACAGGGATTATTTCTCTATTCGCAATTTCTATGTTCATGGGGTATTCTAACTCGTCTTTAAGCAATTCTAAGTTCTTATCAAAGTCATTGGATATAAATGAACAAGTAGCACCTGAATTAAATAATATATAAGCATTAACTTTATTGATCGGAATGATACCTGACACCACATCACGAGACTGCATCGCATTACATCTTCGTCATGTTGAATGTTACGGGCCATTCGATTATTTGGTTGCAGTTGGTCCTGTGATAGTCAGAGTGCTTCCACCGCTGTTTCCTATATTCCCTCCTGATCTTGTCCCTCCAGATCCCTTCTTAGGATAATCCCTTGCAAGATGATCCTTTGAGCCACAAGTGAAGCAGACACCCTTCTTTAGGTTAGGACAGTTAGGTGTTATGTGGCCTTCCTGACCACAATTGTAGCATACTCGTTTTCCCTTCATGCAAACTCCTAGATGAGCTTTCTCGCAGGTTGGGCACGCTTCAACCCTCTTCTTCTGCCCTCCTTGTTGATTTCTAGTTGACGAGTTATCAGACCACTTTTTCTTCTGATTATTACTACCTCCCGTGCTACTTCCACCAGTCTTGTTAATTCCTTCATTTTCACTTTTTTTTTTCTTCTGATCCTGATTATATTTAGTTACCACATCGCTTCCACCTTCAGCGAGTATGGCCTTCTCTAACACTCCAGCAAAAGTGTGAGACCCCAAATTTTATGAATAAAGATTTAAATTTCTCGAATTTTTTTTTTGAATATTATGGTGTGGATTTGATATAATGTTATAGTTGTGGGTAATATTTATAAATTTTGAAAAGTAAGCACATTGTTATATAATATTCATTTGGTCGGGGAATATCCGTACGACGGCACAATAATTGGTGAACCCACAACAGAAGTATTGTCGTAGTAAGAAAACGACAGAATTATCATTTTATAAAAATAACGGTGGAAGAATTACCGTTAAAACTGTTGAACTACCCGGTAGTAAAAGTACAGTAATACACGTGGTTGCATAGTAGCACGCGGTATTGGTTATTGATGCTTACGTGAGAAGTCACTCAGTTATACTCAATTATTACTACAATAATTGTTGCATCATATCTCTTATATTATTGATTCAATTATTGTCACAGTATCATCTGCATAATATTTTATATATTATTAAATCAATAATTGAGAAGACAAAGTTATTCATATTATTAAATTGCAATATTTACAATGTCTAGAAGTTCTGTCAAGGAGAGGTTTGGTCATCTAATTGCGCTTGGCAATAAGGAGAAATTCTTATCGGAAAGCCCCCTCTTTCCTGGGAACGACCTGGTTGTTAAATATTGTGAGTTATAATATTAATGATGAATGTTATTAAAAATTGAATTTGAGTTCGGAGTTGAATTTGGAGTCGCGGACGTGATATTTGAGTCTAGAACGATGAAACTAGTAGAAATATACTATAAACACAAAATTTGTCGGGGTTGACTTTTTGGTCAAAAAAAGTCAATAGTTGACTTTTTCGGAAAAAGTCAAACTTCGAAATTTCAAAAATGAAATTTTTGGGAAAAATATTTCTATTTTGTTGAAATTGTTAGTATTAGTGGAAATTGACATTTATTTCGATATTAATTGATGTCTGGAAGTTATACTGACCAGTTAGTTAATTAATCGGATAAATGAGCAATTAATTGCTATTAATTCACATGATTATAAGTATTTGTTCACATGTGTGTACTATTGATTCACATTCTTGTACTATTAGGGGAGTTGGTGCAAGATTGATAATACTTGCATGACTAAGATAAAAATGGAGGTATAGATGAAGGTACTATACTGTAATTCGTATTTTCACATGTCTAGAACTATTGATTCAGATGATTTACTATTAGGGGAGGTGGTGCAAGTTTGATAATACTTGCAGGACTAAATTAAAAATGAAAGAAAAGTTGAAGGTATTGTACTATAATATTTGGAGCCCCAAAACGTGAAATTATCGAAACTATATTTTTCTATAAATAGAAGCTCATTTTTCCTTCATTTCTCACCAATTCACTAAAGCTATAGAGCAATTATTATAGAGAGAAATATTAGAGAGAAAGAAGAAGAGAAGTATGCTACCTCTCTATTCCAGTATCCAACTTTATTCTAAGGTAAGGGGTATTATTTCTTTCGTATTCATGAAGAGAGCTATTGTTATTCCATTCTTTATTATTATGTTGAATAACTCATCTATCTGTAATCTACCGCATACATGGTGAAATTCTTCATTATTCCATTCTTTATTATTATGTTGGAATAACTTTACATGTGAAGTAATTTGCATACATGATGAAATTCTTCTATTATTCCATTCTTTATTATTACAGCCGGAATATCCATGCTGCGTGTTTACGCACGACACGTTTCATTCTTTATTATTACATTGGAATATCACATTTGTGCGTTCTACGCACGACCTCGTTCCATTATTTATTATTCGCATTGGGAATAACTCATGCATGCGATCTATCACATGCATGGTGAATTCTTCATTTATTCCATTCTTTATTATTACATTGGAATAACTTTTGTCTATAATGTGATTACCACATGCATGGTGAATGATCCTTTGTATTCATTCCTTATTAAATTGTGGAAAATGATCTGTCTACGTGAATTACCGCATGGCGGGTGAACATCCATTTGCAGTTTCGTATTTTTTTTGACCCTCAAAAATTCTGAAAAAATTTGAAACGATAGTTTGATAAGTTTTCTATATATTGTCCAAAGATGGCAATTTTTGGATGTATAGATTAAGTGTTATGAATTTTATGAGAAAAGACTATTTTAAAAGTAAACCCTTATAACTCTTTGTCGTTAACTCCAAAATTGGTGAAATTTTTATTGGGAGTACATGTATATAACAGGAGTATACCCTATAAATTTTGAAAGTTTTGGACAAAGGTACAATTTATGATAAATGTCTAAATATTCGGAGGTTTTGGCCATATGAAAAATAGTAAATGAATTTTAAAAATTCCGAGAAAAATATATGTTCAATATGGGACTATATTCTGCTAAATCCCAGAAAAGAAATATTTTTGGGACTGATTTGGTATTTTTCATGAAAATGAACTAGTTATGAGTAAATGAATTAAATATGTTATGTGAAGTAACAAAATTGGAAAATAGAATTTTATGGTTTGGGAATCCTATATAGGGTATATGCAGATTTTTTATGGGGATTTGATCATTGGTGATGCAATCTTATGAGTATGGCATTTTGAATGATTAAATGCATTATGTGGTAAAGTGTAAACAATTGAAATAAATTGTTTATAAGTTTAAGAAGTGATTAAAATATTGTTATAATATTAATAATATTAGATTATGAGTTTATTGAGTGGTTGATAATATTTGGATAAATTTAAAGTCTTTAATATTTATCCGTGTTTTCGTTTGATTAATGATTATATCATTGTCATCATCCTCATGCTTATATGGTGATGAAAGTTATCTTTGGCTTACGTGCAAAGATGGACTGTTGATTATTGAATTGTATATCTTTGGCTTACGTGCAAAGATGGACAGTTGATTATTGGTTTTATAGTTGTATATCTTTGGCTTACGTGAAGAGATGGACTTGGTATGATTATGACCAGGGACCATTCGGTATAATCATGACCTGTAATGTTATAAACGATGTGGTAAAAGTCCTCGATAGCACATGTAGTGCATTGATGGACAATTTTGGTATGATTATGACCGTGGATTATTAAGGCGTAGTCGGCGACCATTGATGATTTAATGAATATCCTTGGCCCGTAGTGCAGGGATGATTCGATGATGTGGTTTATTTATTTAGCTGAGTCTCAGCGATAAAAATTGATGAAAACATTTTAAATCATAGAAGATAGTAAATATCATGCTCTACTTGACTCTTCTAATGGATTGCTTATTCCGCTGCAGTTAAACTTGATGTCTATTGTATTTTATCAGTTTAACATTGTTAAAGACTAATGATAATTTTTTCAATATTATCTTAGTCATAATATTTCTTACTCCCTTTCTTTCACTGTTCTCTTCAGGAAATGAGAATATAACTGGGACGAGTCGGGAAACGGAGTGATGGTCCAGATGATAGCATTAGTATTCCTCACTATCCTGTTAAATAGTGTGATAATAAATGTAATGAGGACTCTATTTGAGAGTGAATATTGTCTAGAAGGCAATATTCCTGTTTAAACTCTTAGCTATGTATTGTCGTATACTACACGACTGTTGTATAATTAAGTTGTATTTATATTTTGTACCATATATTTGGCGACTCAAGATAGGTGATATATACCTATTTTGGGGGCGCTACAAAAAGTGTTCAATTGGAACATTGACACCTTGCTATACAACTAGGGCTTCAGTCCCTGCTCGAAACGTCTTGCCTTTCTCTCGTCGGTATGCACTTGATATGTGGCGAACCTGGCCAACTCGTTGAATCTTGCCTCATAGTCTGCTACGGACATATTCCCCTGTTTCAACTCCAGAAACTGAACCTCTATTTGGTTATGCGAGCTGGTCGGAAAATACATCTCATTGAATCTCTCCCAAGTTATCTCACCTTCTCCTCCCCGTACTTTGTTTGCCTGCCTCCAATAACTGGCTTCGGATTTCAACATGAATGTTGTGTATGCGTTTTTCTGGTCTTCTCTTACTCTGGCGACATCAAACACCTTCTCCATCTCCATAACCCAGGTTTGAGCTTCGATCGGGTTTATGGAGCCATTAAACTCTGGCGGTCCCACCGCCTTGAAATCCTTGAAAGATGTATTCGGTGGAGCTTGGGGTTGATTGCTAATTACTCCAGCTAATAGGTTCACCAGTTGCTGAATAGGGTTAGCATTGGTGTCGTTGTTGTTATCATTCATCGGTTCTCCTTGAGCTTGTTGACGGTTTTGTCTTTTTCTAGGCGGTATATTTCTGTTAAGAATATACGCTTATTAAGTCTTATTCAATCCCTTAAACATTTAAGGCTCAACTAAAACATTTAAACATAATCATTTAACACATTATATCATTAAACTCTGATATTTATTCAAATCGAAAGTTTTAACATCAAACGATAGCATCACTGCTATTTACATCAACTATCCCGAGATAAAGAATCTATAGGATTTAAAATATTAAAATATTCCTTTGTTTATAAACACATCGGAATTTACATCTTTAACTACCAAATAGGTTTTCACATAATTAAACTAATCTTATCATTTTTATTAAAGTAGCTGCATATATATTGCCACGTTCCTCTTCCATGATGCGGGACATCGTCCTGCGATCTAGCATATACGATGGTATTCCTTCAAATTGGATTAGGTATCTCATAACTCGATCCTAGGCCTCATCCATTTCATTTCGAAGTGTAGAGTACGTCACCCCAAGCTTAGCCTTCTTAGCACGACAATCCTCTTCTGCATGATCAGCACGACGTGACTCTCTTACCCAACCATCCTCTGCTATGGTCAGCCTTTCTGAGCTCTCTTTCAGTTCCTTTTTCAACTTCTCTATTTCTTCGGACTTCTCCTCGGTTTGACCCTTTTTCTGAACCAAATCCCACTCCACGTTTCCTAAACGTGTGTGAAGAGTCACAATTTCCCTATCCTTCTGCTCAATGGTAATCTACTGAATAACAGTCCTCTCCTTTAGCTCTTGAACAGTGTCTCGTAACTCTATGTTACGATCATAAAGCGCATCATACATCTCAGCATCGATAGAGTTCGGTGGGAACTCCTCTTCCTCCTCTTCTTCCTCAGAATCCTCCTATGGATCAGTCTCAGGCTCATGCTCCTGACCAACAACACTGATTAACAGAGATGGCTCTCTCTGTACTAATTGCTCCCTGACGACATGAATGTCTCGGGGATCCTCCTCTGTAGGTACTCGGGGTTCCTCCTCCCCAGCTCGACTAGCTCCTCCAACATCCGACATCCTGACAACATAGTTTTAAGTTTTAGATTACTAATCGATACTCGCGAGCACATAAGTTTATCACATAAGCACATAAAGTCTTTTATTATCTTTAATGAATTAAGGAATTCATTTCTTAGAACTCGATAAGAGTTTTCCATCACTATGTTCTCGATCTCCTACAAGGCTACTACCTAAGGTTGTTCCCCCACCTAAGGTTTATAACCTACAGCTCTGATACCAACCTATGACACCCCCAAATCTGGGTACTTTCATTTCCGCAGGATTTGGTGTTCGTTGTACAAATATCATTTATCTATCTACCCATAATAAATGCAAGCCATGCAATAGATAGAAATAAATCTTCCCCTCATGGGATTACAACATCATAATAATATTAAATACAATCTCAGGTTAAACTAACCTTAAACATCTATGCGGAATCATAAACAATAAAGTTTTAAACAATATCAAGTTTGAAACATAAATACATAATCATATAAACAACAAGTCTTCATCACTTGTTAATCTTGCCCTTGCCTTTACTAGTGGAAGGCTCGTAGGATCTTTCATTCTTAGCTGCAATGTTATTATTACTGCATAGTGGCCAATGACGCCACCATCAAGCTCGTTCTCGTTGCTGCGGGCGCATGGCTCACGTCACGGCGCGATTCTTAGGTACTGCGGTAAGCACTACTGGCGGCGAAAAAAAAACCAGAATCTTAGTTCGCGAAAATTGCAGAACATGCCAATATCTCCCAATTTTCTTTATCCATACATGAAATTAGACATACCCAGACATTATTTTATACACATAATCATTATTCAACCTTTCTAGCATGATTTTATCACGTTAAAACACATAATTTACAGAATCAAAACATGAAATTTCATTGTTCTTGAAGGTTTTGAACACAAAACATAAAAATTAACACCACTGTTTCGTTATAACACCAAATCCGTCCATTCGAAGTTTATTTTCTACTTTTTGACATGCATAATTATATACAAGTGTAAAATTTATGAGACAATATATGTTTAACGTATTAAATTTGCGTGTAAGGGTCATATGGCCATATTTCTATACTCCGTAATTTTGTAGCAACAATATACGACATATTTTATGAAACTGATGTTATAGAACCATACAATATATAATAAAAACATGCTATGTTAACATATCATCACATATATATCCACATAATCACTACCATTTCCAATAATAGATATTTTGTCAGAATTTAAAAGCCATTGTCATGAAAATTTTAACAACGTAAAATAGAAATTGGATTGAAGAGATTACCCAAGGTATGGATGAGTAGAGATGAAAACTCTTCTCAATTAATTCTCCAATTACACAACTCACAAATTCCTTCAACAATTTCTCAATCTCTCTCTGTGATTTCCTTTGCTAGACTTAGAAAAAAAAATGAAAGAAGAAGAAGGCGATAGATTTATAAATCGAAGGCGTAGTTGTGGTCGGATTAACTTGATCATGGGTTAATCGCTCCCACTCCCAATAAGGCTCCATTTGGCTAGCCTTAAAAGAATCATAACCATTTAATTTAATAAATCTTTTATATTATAGTTTAATAGTGTCAAACTCCTTTATAAAATAAATCAAATATCGTAATTAATTTATTTTAATTAAAATATAATAATTTTCTCATTAATTCACATAATTCGCATAATTAAATTTCTCATTTATTAATTACGTCAAATTATTAATTCTCTAATTAATTATTAAATTAATTAAAATAATATTAGGCTTATTAAATATTTCTTTTAATTCAATAAGCTCACATAATTACATACTTGAATAATAAAAATTCTCCACATTAATTTAATAAATATAACACATATAATTAAATTAATCTACCACAACTTCATCAATTAATTATTTAATCTAATAATTAATTCATCGAAAAATATTTATTTAATCCAATAAATATTAAAATTAAATTACAAAATCTCGGTTGTCACATTCATCATATCTATGAAAGCCGCAGGAGCATTAGTCAATCCAAAAGACATGACTAGGAATTCATAATGCCCGCATCTGGGAGTTCTAAAAGCGATCTTGAATATCCTCGATTCTAATCTTCAAATTAATGATATCCGAGCGAAAGATCGATCTTTGAAAAGAATTGTGCTCCTTGAAAAGAATTGTGCTCCTTGCAACTAGTAGCGGATACCTATTTTTGATGGTGACATGGTTTAGTTACTGGTAGTCAATACAAAGTCGCATACTCCCCTCTTTCTTCTTTACGAATAAAATAGGAGCACCCCAAGGAGATGTACTAGGACGAATGAAACCGATGTCCAACAACTCCTGTAGTTGGACCTTTAACTCCTAAAGTTCAATAGGAGCCATTCGATATGGGGTTTTAGAAATGGGATTTATATCAGGTTCAAGGTTAATAACAAATTCAACTTCACGTTCTGGGGGATAAACCAGGAAGTTCTTCAGGAAATACGTCAAGAAATTTACTAACAACAGGAATATTATTCAAATCTGACGTGTTTTTATTCAAATCCATAACATGGGCTAAGAAAACTTGATATCTGTTTTTCAATAAATGAATGGCTTTATGGCTTGATATGACAGTGATTGATTTTAGTGTTTTAGTTGCTTGAATTCTCATAACAGGTTGGTTAGGAATATGAAAACTAACAACCTTACGAAAATAATCAATTTTGGCATGATGAGTAGTTAATCAATCAATCCCTAAAATCACATCAAATGCAAGTATCTTTAAAGAGATAATATCAACAGGTAATGTGATGATGCCAACTTGGATCAAACAAGATTTATAAACAGTGGATGTAATGAAAGTTTCTCCTAACAGAGTCTCCACAGATAAGTCAAAGTCTAATTTCTCCGGAATCAAGTTTAAACGTTGAGCACAAGCAGGGGAGATAAAAGAATGGGTTGAACCGGTATCTATTAAGGTATAAACTTTGCAAGAGTTTATGATTAGCTTACCCATGATCACCTCGTTAGGGTTCCTCACATTTTGGCCAGTCACGATAAACGCTCTTTTAGGAATCGCTGACTTTGACTTGTCTGGGACAGTCTTTTGAGCCATCATCCTTGCTAAACTTGGTTTCGCTACCGTACAATCTCGAGTGATATGACCTTCTTTTTCATAATTATAACATACCTTGAACTGTTGTGGTCAGTTTGGGCTGATGTGTCCCTCTTTTCCACATTTATAACATACGACCGGTGGTCGTTCTCCTCCCTTAGAAACAGTTGATGTTGGTAATGCCGTCTTCATATTGTCATTGTTGTACCTTCTCTTTTTAAAATATCCCCCCGACTCGCTTCTTCTATTATCATTGTGACGCCCCCAAAATTAGGTATACGTCACCCATCTTGGGTCGCCACTTACATGGTACAAAAATTCAAATACAACTTACTAATATAACTGCTGTAGGTATACAATACGACATAAATCGTGAGTTTGAATACAAATATTGTCTACTAGATATTATACAAACTCAAAAGGAGTCCTCATTACAACTATTATCACACTATTTCACGTAATAGTGAGGACTACTATTGCTATCCTCCGGACCATTACTCCGTTCCCAGGCTCGTCCCAATTATGTTCTCATTTCACAAGAGAACAAAGGAAAGAAAAGGTGAGCTCAACTAGCCCAAGAAGAAATATTATGACGGGATTATCCAATGTAATAATAAATCTTTGAATAATAAACAATGGAACCAAGTCCGTATAAAACACATGCATACGGATATTCCAACAAAATAATAAATGTGGAATAATAAACAATGGAACCAGTCCTTGTAAAACACACGCATGTGGATATTCCAACAGAATAATAAAGAATGGAATAATGTAAGAAGATCACCAAGTATAGGGCATTCCAGCGACATACGGTTATTCCAATGTAATAAATAAGAATGGAATAACATAAGGATTTCACCAAGTATAGAATTCCACCAGATATACAGGGTTATGTATAGGGTATACCACTTTTACAAAAGTTATTCCAATGAATAATAATGAATGGAATAATGAAGTTCTCTTCATGAATAAGAAAGAATAACACCCATTACGGGTACAACAAATAATACCTTTTACCGTAAAAAGACACCGGATATCAAAGTAGTGAAGTACCGTATACTCTTCTTCTTTCTCTCTATAGATTTTCTCTATAGCTTCTCTCTATAATTTCTCTCTCTAGTTTCATGAATTAAGTAAGAAAATAATGAAGGAATGAGCTTATTTATAGGAAAATAGAATGCATAGTAATTAATCCATGAATCGGTCCGATTGATTTACTTTAATCGGCGGTCCATATTTAAAGCAAAATCTTTTAAATAAAATATCATATATTCTATTTATATAAAACATTTTACTATACAAACACTATGCAACACTATGCAAAAACACATACGCAACACTATGCATAATAAAATATAATATATTCTATTTATAGAATAACTTTAATAAAGTATTACATTTTATATAAAAGATGTTTTTGTTTTATTACGTTAATAATACGAATAAAACAAAACGTCATTATCGCTATAATAATTCATATTATTAATCGTGAATAATGGAATCAAACCGAGTGACTTCTCACATAAGCATCGATAATCAATACTGGTAATCTTACTACGCAACCACGTATTCGTATTACTTTTTACTACCGAGTAGTTCAACAATGATCAACGGTAAAACTTCCGCCGTTATTTCAATAAAATATTTTTTATCGTTTTCTCGATCAAACAATAATTACATTGTGGGGTCCACCAATGATGGAGCCAGTTATACGAATATTCCTACTAAACCGAATATTCCCCAACCAATCAATATAATATAACCACTTGCATACTTTGCAAAATTTATAAAAACTACCCACAACTATAATATTATCTCAAATTCACACCATAATATTAAAAATTATTTCGACAAAATTTAAATCTTTATTGATAAAATCTGGGGTCTCACAATCATGGCCACGATTACCACCAGAGTGGTTACCGCTTTTGTCCGTATTCTTTCCTCCCTTCTAATTATCATTGCTCCGATGACTGCTGCCTCCGGTCTGACCCTGGTTGTGGTCCCTCGGTTGAGCATACTCATTATCTCGCCCTAATAATTGAGCCTTGTTGACAACATCTGAATATAGAGAAAATTTATGAGAAATGAGGTACTGACGAATGTCAGGTTTCAAACCTCTAAGAAACATCTGCGTCATACTTTCCTCATTCTCTACCAAATGAGGTGCAAACTTGGATAACTCCGCGAACTTAGCCTCATACTGGGACACCGTCATGTTGTTCTGTTCCAGTCTAATAAACTCCACTTCCTTCATATGATAAATACTTTCAGGAAAGTACTTGACATTGAACAGTTTCTGAAATGTTTCCTAAGACATGTTGAGTGCGGCTGGATGGGTACGCTTCACAGATTCCCACCAGTAATCTGCCTCACTACGGAACATAAAAGTAGCGAATGGAACCTTCTGTTCTTCCGTGCATCCCAAGACATCAAATATCTTGGTAATTTAATTGACCCACGTTTCTGCCTTAATCGGATCTGGCTTTCCCCAGAATTCCGGCGGTCCCAACTCCTTGAATTGCATAGTAGTGACCATATGTGCGTTGCCATTGTTTCTACCTGCATTTTGAACAGGAGTCTCCCTCGTCTGGTTTTGCATGAACGGCAAAAAGCTTCTAAACATCTCATCGTTCATCGTCTGCTCAGTGGTGTTGTTTATATGAGGAACATTGTCATCCTGTTTCACGTTCTCCTAGTTGGTGATTAAAGGTGTTTCCACGGTCTCATTCACTCCATCATTAAAATTTTCAGCTGTCATTTTTAAATACTGCCACAAAACAAGGGTTAATTAAAGAAATTGACATGCAACATAATAACCCTATACTCTTACCAACCAACAAATAAGCATAGGTAGGACACACTAGCGAAAGATTTACTCGTCTCTCCCCTCCTAGTTCTATTCCCCAATCTCCTCCAGAGACCATATCCCTAAGCTCTGATACCAATTGTGACGCCCCCAAAATAGGTATACATCACCCATTCTGAGTCACCAAATACATGGTACAGAAACAACTACAACTTTATTAATACAATTGTCGTGCAAAATACGACAATACATAAACTGTGAGTTTAAATACAAATATTATCTTCTAGACAATATCCACACTCAAATAAGTTCTCATTACAATTATTGATACACTATTTTACAAAAATAGTGAGGACCACTAAAACAACTTTCTAAAACCATCATTCCATACCCCGACTAGTACTCTCTACATTCTCGCCTCCTGAGAAGAAAAATGGAACAAAAAGGAAAAGGGTGAGCTCAACTAACCCAGTAAAGAATATTATGACTAAGATAATATAGAACAAATTATCGTTAGTCCTCAACAGGGAAAAATCTGATAGAATATAATAGACAACAAGTTTTAAATCAATATTCGCAGCGGAAGTAATAATTCATTTAGAAGAGTTAAATAGAAAATGAAATCTACTATCTTCTATGATTTTAAAGTCCATCATCAATATTTTATCTCTGTAATATCAATCAATATACATTTTGAATCAAATATTCATTTTTGCACTACAGGCCAAATGTAAGACCCCAAATTATTAATAAATGAAATTTATTTTCCTCTATTTATTATTTTGAAATAGTAAGGGTTGATTTGATTAATGTGGATAG
Source organism: Panax quinquefolius (assembly GCA_020205615.1). Classification (NCBI taxonomy): domain Eukaryota; kingdom Viridiplantae; phylum Streptophyta; class Magnoliopsida; order Apiales; family Araliaceae; genus Panax; species Panax quinquefolius. The sequence continues at coordinate 42,714,887 of CM035173.1, forward strand.
TTATGGGTAAAATCACGCAAATATTTCGAATAAGCAAGTGGTTATAAAATATTCATTATTATTAGGAAATATTCGTTTGGTCGTGGAATATTCAGTATTGTCGGGAAATATTAAATGCAACGGTAGATGATTCTGTGGGCCCCATAACGGCGAAAAGCGATTGGATGAAAAACGACAAATATAAGTTGTTTATAAATAACAGGCGTAGTTATTCTGAGTTATCTTGTTGGAATACCCGATGGTTAAAACACACTAATACGCGTTGTTGAATAGTAAGCACTGCAGTATTGCACCAATTATTGATTCTTACGTAAGAAGGCACTACTCAATAATTGTTACGATAATTCTTATTCGAAGATTTTATTTTATTTATTCAATAATTGTTGCGTTGATATTTTATATTCTTTGTTGTTTCAATAATTGTCATTACACGATTATTTTTATTATCGAAACAATAATTCATATTATCTTAATAATATTATTAGATAACATTATTGGCAATGTCTAGAAAGTTACATCTAAGGAGAGGTTTGGTCACCTAATTGCGGCTGATGAGAAGAAATTCTTATTGGAAGCCCTCTCTTTCTGGGAGCGGCACACAAGATCTTGTGATTCTGTAATATTATTTGTGAATAATTAATTATTGATTTATATGATGAGAAAAATATTGATTTTATGTGGATATAGATGGAGAAAATTTTTAATGTGACAATTGTTGAAAATTAATATTTTATCTTTTTCGATAAAATAATTCATTTAAATATATTATTTTAATAATATATTAATGGTGATATTTTTACAATGAATATGGGATATATGAATAAATGAGGAGAAAGAGTATTTTGTTGGATTAAATGTTTTAACACAAGTTTTGTGTGTTGGTGGACCCATTTCTTGACCGAAAAATTGATTATAGATCGTAAAATCGTCCGTTTGTGGATTTCTTGGTCAATTTCTGCTTTTTGGAATTTGGAAAAACTTTCTTACGTAAAGTTGTAGAGAATTGAATTTCCTATAAAAACTCACGAGATTCAATTTTTCTGATAAAAGGTCTATTTATTATGAATTATTGAAGTTTTGGATTTACGAAATAATTGATTTTTGGGAGTTTTAATTAATTATTTTGAGAAAAACGTTTTTGGTGAGTTTGTGAACCTCATTTAACATGTGCTATGGCTGAAATCAGATTTCAAAGAAGGTGGGCTAAGAATTTTGTTTATAAATAATATTATTATATTCAATTTTCTCGCTTTGGTGTTCTAAGCAATTTCTATAAATAGGGTCTTGGGTTAGAATTGAAAATCACACGAAGCGAAGTTTTTCTCTCTATATTATCGGCGTATTCTTGTGAGTATTTTGAGTATACTTTGAGTATTGCTATACTCTGGTGCAAGTTCAAGTCATAGCCTTTATCCTGTTTCAACTAAATCTTGTCTTTCGAGGTAAGGGATGTTATTTTCTTCTCAAATGATATTATTTCTTCAATATCATTATCTTTGAAATATTGGTTGGAACTTTTTATCAAATTTGGAACTTTTTCATGTTGGGTTACTTATTCATGAGATTCTTATTCACGAGTTCTTATTCATGAGTTCTTATTCACGAGTTCTTATTCACGAGTACTATTCACGAAGCGTGAAGATGTTTTTTGTGAAATTTCTATCTTTTGGTGTCGAGTTACTATTCACGTATACGGTATTTATTCACGTATCTGACCTTTATTCACGAATCTGACCTATTCACCGAAAAAATGAAAATTTATTCTTTTAAGTCCAAAATATCTATTCGGATACTAGCTTTTGATTGTATCCATGTTTTGATCATTCTTGAATTTTACACCACTATGATTATTTTTGAGGTATTGTTGGACATGGATAAAACAAAGTACGAATCTTTAATCCTTAATACTTGTCATTTTGTTTCACTGGATTCGTTTCTTTAAAAATATTTTTCATCATCCTCGATCTTAAATGATGATATTATTGAATATCTTTGGCTGTGTAGTGTAAAGATGAATGATTTACGATGAATATCTTTGGCTGTAGAGTGCAGATGAATGATTTCTTGATGAATATCTTTGGCCCGTAGTGCAAAGATGAGCAGTGTTGAGATGAACATGATCGATGATTAATATCTTTGGCCGAAATCGTGCAAAGATGAGCAGTGTTTAGATGAACATGACCAATGATGAATATCTTTGGCACAGAGTGCAAAGATGAATATTTGATTCGATATATATATTGATTGATGTTACGAGGATAAAATATCGACGATGAACTTTTAAATTCATATATAGAAGATAGTAGTTTGCATTCTCTACTTAACTCTTCTAATGAATTATTATTTCATTATGAATATTGATTTAAAATTTGTTGTCTATTGTATTCTATTAGATTTTTCCTGTTGAAGACTAACGATAATTTGTTGTATATTATCTTAGTCATAATATTCTTCTTTTGGGCTAGTTGAGCTCACCATTTTCCTTGTTGTTCCATTTTTCTTCTCGGGAGGCGAGAATGTAACGAGTACTAGTCGGGGTATGGAATGAAGGTTCTAGAGAGAGTTGTTTAGTAGTCCTCACCATTTTGTAAAATAATGTATCAATAATTATGATGGGGATTTATTTGCGTGTGGATATTATGCAGATGGCAATATCTCGTATTTAAACTCACAGTTATATGTTGTAATAATAAAGTTATAGTTATTTACGTACCATGTATTTGGCGACTTCGAATGGGTTGGATGGAATGGACCTATTTTGGGGTCACGTCACAAATGGTATCGAGCTTAGGGATATGATTTCAGCGGAGATCGGGGAATAGAACTAGGAGGGAGAGGCGAGTAAATCCTTCGCTAGTGTGTCCTACCTAAGCTTATTTTTTAGTTGGTCAAGATATAAGGATATTATGTGATATATTGATTTCCTTAATTAACCCTTGTTTTATGACGATGATTTGAGAATGTCGAATGAGAATATTAACAATGGAAATGAGACCGTGGAGATGCTTTGTACTTTACCAACGAGGAGAACGTGCAACAGTGGCAATGTCCCTCCCCGTGAACAACACCACCGAAAGCGGAGATGATGAGCGAGGAGATGTTTAGAAGTTTTTGCGATTCATGCAAAATCGAATTTGGGAGACTCGTGTTCAAAATCTGAGGAGAGAAATGATAGCGATTCACGGGTTGTCACAAACAAGCGATTCAAAGAGTTGGGACCACCAAAATTTAAGGGAAAGCGGAGATCCGATCATGGCGGAAACATGGGTCAAAACAAATTACCAAGATATTCGATGTCTTGGGATGCGGAGGAACAGAAGGTTCCATTCGCCACCTTTATGTTCCGTGGCGAGGCGGACATCTTGGTGGGAGTCATGAAGCGTACCCATCCATTACTCAACATATCTTGGGAAACGCGTTTGAAACTATTTAATGACAAATACTTTCACGAAAGTGTTCGTATATGAAGGAAGTGGAGTTCATCAGACAGAACAAAACAACATGGCGGTGTCTCGATCGAGGCAAAGTTTGCGAGAGTTATCTAGGTTTGCACCTCATTTGGTGGAGAATGAGGAACGTATGACGCGGATGTTTCTTAGAGGTTTGAAACCGGCGTACGTCGATATCTCATTTCTCATAAACTTTCTCTCTGATTCGGATGTTGTCAAAGGGGCTCAATTATTAGAACGAGATAACGAGTACGGTTCAACCGAGGACCATAACCGAGGATCGTCTGGAGATTGCGATCAATCGAATAATGATAACCAATGGAGAAAAGAAGACGGACAAAAATGGCAACCACTCTGTGGTAATCATGGCCATGAAAATAGAAGAAGCGAGTCGGGAGGAGATTTTAAAAGAGAAGATTTAACAACGACCATGTGAAGACGACGATCTTGCGTGACAAGCCAATCGGTTCTAAGGGAGGAGAAAGACCACCGGTCATATGCTATAAATGCATCTTGAGAAAGAGGAACATATCATTCAAACCGCCCACAACAGTTTAAGGTATGCTATAATTATGGAAAGGAAGGACATATCGCTCGAGATTATGCGATATCGAAACTTCGATCCAGTAGAATGGTGACTCAAAAGGATGTCCCGAAAAAGTCAAAGTCAACGGTTCTTGGAAGGCGTTTATCGTGGCCGGTCAAAATCTGAGGAACCCGAACGAAGTTAGCACGGTTAGTTAATTATAAATTCTTGCGAAGTTTATACCTTACTAGATCTGGGTTCTACCCATTCTTTTATCTCTCTTGCTTGCGCTCAACGTTTGAACTTGACTACGGAGAGAAATTAGACTTTGACCTATTTATGGAGACTCTGTTAGGAGAAACTTTCATTACATCCGTTGTTTAGAAATCTTGCTTGATTCAGTTGGCACTATCACATTACACATTAACCTTATTTATAGAGATATTTGCTTTTGATGTGATTTTAAGGTTAACTACTCATCATGCCAAATTGATTGCTTTTGTAAGGTTGTTAGTTTTCATATTCCTAAGCATCCTGTTATTCGAATTCAAGCAATCAAACCATTGTAGTCAAACATTTTCATATCAAGCTATGAAGTCATTCGTTTATTACGGATGTCAAGTTTTCTTAGTCCATGTTATGGATTTGAATAAAGACACGTCAGATTTGAATAATATTCCTGTTGTTATTGATTTTCCTGACGTATTTCCTGAAGAATTTCTTGGTTTACTCCCAAAACTCGATATTAAATATTGTATCGACTTTGAACCCGTACAAAACTCATTTCTAAAATCTCATATCGAATGGCTCTATTGAACTTGAGGAGTTAAAAATTCAACTATAAATTTGGTACACGAGCCTTTATCTGGTGACTTCCTTTGTGGAATGCACCGGCGCCGACTCTCCATAGGGGACACCATATTAGATGCGATAGTAAAGCGATAGGTGTCATTGTAACGTCTTATCGAGGTTGGGATATGAGTCACGATTGAGAACAACCTAAGTCGGTGAATCGAAATCGTAGCTTTCTAGGCTTAGTTGGTTATTATCGGAGATTCGTTGAAGGATATTCTCGAATCGCTATTCCATTAACGCAAACCGACTCGTAGAGATACAAAATTCGAATGGAGCAAGGAATGTGGGAAGAGCTTGAAGAACTCAAGAGAGACTCATTTCAACACATGTTACGACCATGCCATCCTGGAAAAGCGAGCGTGGTAGTGGCGTGTTGAGTAGAAGATCGTATACAAGTCTGATGCGATATTGTCAAAGACTCATTTCGTATAATTTACAAATAATAGAGATGGAGATGAAAACTCTAGTTACCCACGTGATGATATCTGAGTATAATCAACTTTAATCGATAAAGTTAAAGTTGTTCAAGCTACACACACGGGAAATGATGAATTTGAAGAAGGAGGTGCGAAGTTGTTATTTCAAAAGCGAGAATCGGTGAGGTGAGGAAAGCTCAAATCTTGATTTATTAATCCATTTGAAATTTCGATCGAATAGGAACCGTGGCCTATAGACTCGTTTTATGCTTGAAGTATGGCGTGTTCATAACGTTTTTCACGTATCGATGTTACGTAAATATGTGGACGACCGAACCACGTCATTGAGTTAGAAACCCAGACGAGATAATAGAAGACTTAACGTAAGAAGAGTACACTGTCAAGATTTTGGATAGGAAAGAACATGTCCTATGTGTCTGGGGTTATACCACAAGTTAAAGTTTTGTGGAGAAACCATGCTATTGAAGAAATGACACGGGAGTTGGAAACGAAAATGAAAGCGAGGTATTCTCATCTTTTGAAACACAGTACGTCGCGTCGTCAATTTCGAGGACGAAATTTCATAAGGAGGGAGGTTGTAAGACCCCAAATTATTAATAAATGAAATTTATTTTCCTCTATTTATTATTTTGAAATAGTAAGGGTTGATTTGATTAATGTGGATAGTTATGGGAAAAATATCGCAAATATTTCGAATAAGCAAGTGGTTATAAAATATTCATTATTATTTGGGAATATTCGTTTGGTGGTGGAATATTAAATGCTTTGTCGGGGAATATTAAATGCAATGACGTAGCGATCTTCTTATGGGCCCCATAACGGAAAAGCGATTGGATGAAGAAAATGACAAATATAAGTTGTTTATAAATAACTTGGCGTAGTTATTCACAGATTATCTTGTTGGAATACCCGATGGTTAAAACACACTAATACGGCGTTTGTTGAATAGTAGCACCAGTATTGCACCAATTATTGATTCTTACGTGAAGGCACTACTCAATATATTATTACGATAATTCTTTATTCGATATTTTATTTTATTGATTCAATAATTGTTGCGTTGATATTTTATATTCTTTGTTGTTTGATAATTGTCATTACACAAATTATTTTTATTATCGAAGCAATAATTCATATTATCTGAATAATATTATTAGATAACATTATTGGCAATGTCTAGAAAGTTACATCTAAGGAGAGGTTTGGTCACCTAATTGCATGCGCCAAGAAGAAGAAATTCTTATTAGAAAGCCCCTCTTCTGGGGAACTACACGGGTTGCCCGATCTTGTGATTCTGTAATATTATTTGTGAATAATTAATTATTGATTTATATGATGAGAAAAATATTGATTTTATGTGGATATAGATGGAGAAAATTTTTAATGTGACAATTGTTGAAAATTAATATTTTATCTTTTTCTGATAAAATAATTCATTTAAATATATTATTTTAATAATATATTAATGGTGATATTTTTACAATGAATATGGGATATATGAATAAATGAGGAGAAAGAGTATTTTTGTTGGATTAAATGTTTTAACACATGTTTTGTGTGTTGGTGGACCCATTTCTTGACCGAAAATTGATAATAGACTGTAAAATCGACCGTTTGTGGATTTCGGTCAATTTCTATTTGGAATTTGGAAAAGCTTTCTTCTGTAAAGTTGTAGAGAATTGAATTTCCTATAAAAACTCGTGAGATTTGAATTTTCTGATAAAAGGTCTATTTATTATGAATTATTGAAGTTTCAGAGTTCCGAAATAATTGATTTTTGGGAGTTTTAATTAATTATTTTGAGAAAAACGTTTTTGGTGAGTTTGTGAACCTCATTTAATATGTGCTATGGCTGAAATCAGATTTCAAAGGTGGGCTAAGAAATTTTGTTTATAAATAATATTATTATATTCAATTTTACTGCTTTTTGGTGTTCTAGCGAATTTCTATAAATAGGGTGCTTAGGTTAGAATTGAAAATCACACCCGGAAACTGAAGTTTTCTCTCTATATTATCGAGCGTATTCTTGTGAGTATTTTGAGTATACTTTGAGTATTGCTATACGGTGCAAGTTCAAGTCATAGCCTTATATCCGGTGTTTCAACTAAATCTTGTCTTTCGAGGTAAGGGATGTTATTTTCTTCTCAAATGATATTATTTCTTCAATATCATTATGCTGAAATATTGGTTGGAACTTTTTATCAAATTTGGAATTTTTTCATGTCGGGGTTACTATTCATGAGTTACTATTCACGAGTTACTATTCATGAGTTCTTATTCACGAGTTCTTATTCACGAGTACTATTCACGAAGCGTGAAGATGTTTTTTGTGAAATTTCTATCTTTTGGTGTCGGAGTTACTATTCACGTATCTGGTCTTATTCACGTATACGACACTTATTCAATCTGGCACTTTATTCAATTTAAAATAAAATTTCTTCTTTTCGTCAAAATATCTATTCGGATATTAGCTTTGATTGTATCCATGTTTTGATCTTTCTTGAATTTTACACCACTATGATTATTTTTGAGGTATTGTTGGACATGGATAAAACAAAGTACGAATCCTTAATCCTTAATACTTGTCATTTTGTTTCAATCGGATTCGTTTCTTTAAAAATATTTTCATCATCCTCGATCTTAAATGATGATATTATTGAATATCTTTGGCCAGTAGTGTAAAGATGAATGATTTACGATGAATATCTTTGGCACGTAGTGCAAAGATTAATGATTTCTTGATGAATATCTTTGGCCGTAGTGCAAAGATGAGCAGTGTTGAGATGAACATGATGATCGATTAATATCTTTGGCACAGTAGTGCAAAGATGAGCAGTGTTTAGATGAACATGACCAATCGATGAATATCTTTGGCACAGTAGTGCAAAGATGAATATTTGATTCGGATATATATTGATTGATGTTACGGGGATAAAATATCGACGATGAACTTTTAAATTCATATATAGAAGATAGTAGTTTGCATTCTCTACTTAACTCTTCTAATGAATTATTATTTTCATTGCGAATATTGATTTAAAATTTGTTGTCTATTGTATTCTATTAGATTTTTCCTGTTGAAGACTAACGATAATTTGTTGTATATTATCTTAGTCATAATATTCTTTACTTTGGGCTAGTTGAGCTCACCCTTTTCCTTGTTGTTCCATTTTTCTTCTCGGGAGGCGAGAATGTAGCGAGTACTAGTCGGGGTATGGAATGAAGGTTCTAGAGAGTTGTTTAGTAGTCCTCACCATTTTGTAAAATAATGTATCAATAATTATGATGGGGATTTATTTGCGTGTGGATATTGTCTAGATGGCAATATCTGTATTTAAACTCACAGTTATATGTTGTAATAATAAAGTTATAGTTATTTCTGTACCATGTATTTGGCGACTCAGAATGGGTTGGATGGAATGGACCTATTTTGGGGGCGTCACACCAAAGATATTCATCAGCTGGTCATGTTCATCTCAACACTTGTTCATCTTTGCACTACGGGCCAAAGATGTTCATCAGGAAATCATTCATCTTTGCACTACAGCCAAAGATATTTAGTTATATCATCATTTATGACTAAGGATGATGAAAAATATTTTAAAGAAAACGAATCCAATGAGACAAAAGAACAAAAATTAGGGATTCGTACTTCGGTTTATCCATGTTCAAAAACACCTCATAATATACTATGTGGAGTAAAATTCAATAATGAATATCAAAACATGGATACAATCAAAGATAGTAACAAAAATAGACATATGGGGCAAAGAAGAGAAAATTTAATTTTTCTGTGAATAGTGACGTATACGTGAATAGTGTCGTATATGTGAATAGTAACCCCGTTACTAAAAGATAAGAATTTCATAAGAAAAATCTTACCAATATTCTGGCATAATGATATTGAAAGAAATAATATCATTTAAAAAAATAACATCCCTTACCTCAAAATGACAGTACTTCTGACTGGAATACCGGATATAGTGCTGAAGGAAACTTGTATAGCAACACTCAAAGTATCAAAATACTCACAAGAATACGCTCAATAATATAGAGAGAGAAAACTTCAGTTTCTGGTGTGATTTTCAATTCTAACCTAAGCACCTATTTATAAGAAAATGCTTTAGAACACCAAGCGCGAAAAATTTAATAAAATATTATTATTTTTACAAAAAATCACGTCCACCTCAAGAGAATCTGATTTCAGCATGTTTACCACACTTGTGGGGCCCACCAATATAAAAAAAAATTCTTAAAAAAATTTAAAACTTAAAAATCAATTATTCTGGAACTTCAATAATTCATAATAAATAGCCCTTTTATCAAAAAAAATCGAATCTTATGTCCATTCTGTCAGGAATAAACATGTGAATGATATTCCTATTTATATATGATTTGATTATGATATAAATATGCATGAATATGCAAGTATGCTTGCATTAAGAAAAGTTGTAAAGTCCTTTGATAGATAATAAAAACACATGTACAAGGACTTAGAATGAATTGATCAAATATATTAGGTTGATCCTACATAAGCAAAACAACTCTGTAAAGTTCTTAAAAAGAAATGATGTACAAGGACTATAAACATAGAAGGATCAAACATGTTAGGTTGATCTTATGATGTAATAGATAGACTTGTCTGATCGTCGAGCACTGCACCAGAAATCGTAGTCTGCCAGGAGAGTCAAGGATAGCTCGAGAGCTATCGGCGCGTAATCGTGATCTGCAAGATAGTAGATCTCGAGTTAAATAGACTTCCGGGAGAGACGAGGAAGGATTGTAGTGTGTCGAGTAAAGCTTCCTCGAGGCCGTAGTCTGCCGAGGAAGTCGTGTTCGAATCGTGAGGACGATACTACCTACGAGCCGATCGAGCATCTCGCGAAAGTCAGTCGAGAATCGTAGACTACACTTTCGGAGTCGTAGAGTCTACTAATGGCCAAGTAAAGGATCGTAGACTACACTCAGAATCGTAGAGTCTACTGATCGTATCAAAGGCAGAAATCGTAGTCGAGCAAGATCAGATGAAAACAACAAGCACAACGACAGAAATCGTAGAGTGTCAAGATCTGATCTCGGAGTCGTAGTGTCTTCATAACCAAAGCTGAATCGTAGAGTGAAGAACTAAGACCTCAACAGATGTGCTCACAATGCCAAGGCGTAATCGTGAAAGCAAATCGATTCTCAACGAATGAGCACTCCCAGAATATCCAAAGGAATGAAGCCTCTGGTTGGCACTACATAGATACGTCCCACCTGAAGGAAACCAGAGAGCACTCAACGAATGGCATGCAAACTAACAGAAGATCTAAGCACCAACCCAATTAGCATCAAGATTGAGTTGTACAACCATTCGAGATGAAGTCTTCCACAAGGAGATCAGAAGAAGATTCTATAACTGACTAAGGAAAGTCAGCAAGTGTAATAGCTGTCAAGCAGACAGAAGACAACGATCTTGGAAGTTACCAGGATCATAGTATTTGCCAAACAAAGAAAGAACTGATGGAGTGCATACAGAGATACTTGACAGCTTCTGAAGAACAAGGCTAAAGGGATTAAGCATTGGGTCAATCCATTGATGATAAGTGAGCGGGAGATCACAAGGAGAAAGCGAGCTGGAAACACCATAAATCTAAAGTGTCTTGCTATTCAGAAGGGGCCAGAACAAAGAAGTCATGCCATAAGTATCTGAGAGCTGCTGAGGCAAACAGAAGTGTTGAAGCACTGCACAAGAGAAGGAAGAGGTGTTCTACATTGAAGATCCAATCAACACTCTTCAAGATCGTAGTGTTGTCTCTACCAGTCAACAAGACACTATGATCAGGTCCATAAAGACATGCATCAGAATCGTAGAGTTTGAATAGCTGAAGACTGGAGCATTGGCAACGATTCAATCTGAAGGGTAATATTCGGACAAGAGCTTGTTGAGAGCATCGATGCAAAAAGAAAACCTCTGATCGAGAAATCAGAAGGAGGAAATAAAGTCTTTGACCTGCCTAAGACATTAAAGTGACATCTCTGACGGGGTAGGTGAAACAGTAGACTGCAGTGTTAGAAAAGTATGACATGTCACATCTGCAGTCTACCACAGTCAACTCGAGATCTGTGAAGATATTTAAATAGCTTTCAACGGCTACTTTCCAACAGAAGGATTGGGAAGGAGTATAAATCAGCAAGAGCTTCAAAGATCGAGGGTTGCTGGAGTTGCTGAGTTTGGAGAAATGGTGGACTAATCTAACCAACGTAAAATAGTGAGTGACCAATGAAGGTCTGAAGGCTCACTCTACGATCCACCAAGAATACTTAGAGAAAGACAAAGAAATAAGTAGAAGTGAGAGTTCTACAATGTAGAAGTGAGAGTTCAACTACAAGAAGAGTGTTCTGAACTGCCGAGAGAAAGAAGAGCATCATGTCATCTTGAAGTCCATCATAGGAAGACTCTAAGTACCAGAGAGAATAGCCTACAGTCATCTTAGCAAGTCCATCATAAGAAGGCATCATGTATCAAGAAAGAAGATCACCAACGCCATCATGGTGTCAAGCATGAGAAAGTTTCTAAGTACCTAGCAGAAGAGCTTACAGTCATCTTAGAAACCCATTATGTGCAGCCATCAAGTATCTAGAAGAATGATCTTCAAGGAAGTTCATCAAGGGATCATCAGAAGCGGTTGAGTAACTGAATAAGTTGAGTATCATGCAACACTCAACTGCACTTCAAGGATGACCACGCCAAGCTGCTAAGTGCAGAAGATGTTCAGAGCTTAAAGACATCTTAGCAGCTCAGCACCAACTCCAACAAACAAACAAATGACTCAACAACAAGAAGTCAGGGCCTGAAGGGTCCTTGTCCGGAGGGACTAAATGAAGTTCCAAGCCTACTGGGCTTGACGAGTTCCTAGGGAACTAGAGAAGTTCCAAGGCAGCTGGCCTTGAAGAGTTCTTAGTAAATGGCAAGTCCCAAGGTCATTGGCCTTGAAGGAATCTTAGTGATTCGAGTCTTGCCCTTCCTTAGTGGAAATCCTGCTAGTTGAAAGCAGAAGAGTGGATTAGGAGCTTGAGTCTCTGAACCACTTAAAACCCCTTGTGTCTTTTACTTTATATCATTTACATTATGTACATTAACTGTTATAACTGCTATGTATGTGTTAACTACTTGCTACTAAATTAACTCTATGAACAATGTATATTTGATTATGAATATATCAATGAAGGGGATCTTTTACTTATTCCACTGTGCTTGAAAAGATTCTTATGTTTGTCATTTGCTACTAAATGAGCAATACAACTTAATAGAGAAAAAGTATTTGAAATTGAAATTCTAAGGATCTATTCAACCCCCCCCCCCCCTTCTAGATCAATATTGTGCCTACTGGGAACTAACACATTCCATAGGAAATTCAATTCTCTACAACTTTGTAAGTTTAAGTTTTTTCAAATTCCAAGCAGAAATTGACCGAAATTCAAATACGGACGATTTTGCAGGATATAATCAAATTTCAGTCAAGAAATGAGGTCCACCAACATGTTTAACATGTTTTTAACATTTATTGTAAAAAAATACTCTACTCCTCATTTATTCATATATCACACATTCATTGTAAAAATATCACCATTATTATATTATTAAAATATAATAATATATTTAAATGAATTATTTTATCAGAAAAGATAAAATATCAATTTTTAACAATTGTCACTTTTCTAAAAATTTCTCTATTTATATCCACATAAATAAATATTTTCCTTATCATATTAATTAATAATTAATTATTCACAAATAATATTACAGAATCACAATAATGACAATCAGGTCGTTCCTAGGAAAGAGGGGCTTTTCGATAAGAATTTTTTCTTATTGGCTCGCAATTAGGTGACCAAACTTCTCCTTAGACAGAACTTTCTTAGACATTGCCAATAATGCTATCTAATAATATTATTCAAATAATATGAATTATTGATCTGATAATGGGAAATATTGTGTAGTGACAATTATTGAAACAACAATAATATAAAATATCAACGTAGCAATTATTGAATCAATAAAATATTAAACAGTAATTACAATAACAATTATTGAGTAGTGCCTTCTTACGTAAGAAACAATAATTGGTGCAATACCGTGTGCTACTGTGCAACACTGCGTATTACTTTGTTTTAACCACCGGGTATTCCAACAGTGTTAACGGTAACAACTACGCCGTTATTTATAAAAAACATATAATTGTCATTTTCTTCATCCAATCGCTTTCCATTATGGGCTCCCACAAAATTTCACAAGGTCATTGCATTTAATATTCTCCGACAATAAGAATATTCCAAGACCAAACAAATATTCCCCGACAACAATGAATATTTTATAATCACTTGCTTATTTATGATATTTGCGCATTTTACCCATATCTAACCACATTAATCAAATCAACCTTTACTATTTCAAAATAATAAATAGAGGAAATTCAATTTCATTTATAATAAATTGGGGTCTTACAGGTTTGGTCACCTAATCGCGAGCTAGTAAGGAGAAATACTTATCGAAAAGCCCCATCTTTCATGCGAATGACATGGTTATCATCATTGTGATTCGGTAATATTATTTGTGAATAATTAATTATTGATAAAAATGATAAGAAAATATTTATTTAATGAAGAAATTTTTAAAGAGACAATTATTAAGAGTCGATATTTTATCTTCTTCGATAAATTAATTCATTCAAATATATTATTATAATATTACATTATAAGTGTATGATGTAATAATATAATAATATAATAACGGTGATATTTTTATAATGAATGCACGATATATGAATAAATGAGGAGGAAGAGAGCAAATTGGGTCTAGAGTATTTTTGTTACAAAAAACATGTTAAATATGTTAGTAGGCCCCATTTTTGACTGAAATTTGATTATAGCCTGCAAGATCAGCCGTATGTGAATTTCAGTCATTTTTCGTTTAGAATTTGGAATAACTTTCTTCTACAAAGTTATAGAGAATTAAATTTTCTATGGAATGGACATAAAATTTGTATTTTTCTAATAAAATGGCTATTTATTATGAATTATTGAAGTTCCAGAATATTGGGTCTAAATTGATTTTTGGGGTTATAATATTTTCTTAATAAAAATATTTTTTGTGAGGTGGACCCCACTTGTGTGGGCTGATGAAATGGTCAAGGAGGTGTGCGATTTTTTTTATAAATATAATATTTTATTAACTTTTCTGCTTTGGCGTTATAAGTATTTTCCTATAAATAGGATGCTTAACTTAGAATTGAAAATCACACAGAATCAGAAGTTTTCTCTCTCTATAATATCGAGCATATTTTTATGAATATTTAAATACTTTGAGTGTTACTATTTAATGCAAGTTTCCTTCAGTATTATATCCAATATTTCAGTTAGAAATACTATTCTTTTGAGATAAGAGATGTTATTTTTTTCATAAATGATATTATTTGTTTTAATATCATTATACCGAAAATATTGATATAAATTTTATTGTGAAATTTTTACCTTTTCATGTCGAGATTACTATTTACGTATATGACACTATTCACGAATACGACACTATTCACAGAAAAATTAAATTTTCTTTTCTTTGTCCAAGTTGTCTATTATGGTTACTATCTTTGATTGTATCCATGTTTTGATCTTCATTCTTGAATTTTACTCCACAATTATTTATTATGGAGTATTTTTAAACTTGGATAAACTAAAGTATGAATCCCTAATCTTTGTCCTTTTATCTCACTGGATTCGTTTTCTTTAAAATATTTTTATCATCCTTAGTCCTAGATGGTGATATAACTGAATATCTTTGGCATGTAGTGCAAAGATAAATGATTACTTGATTAATATCTTTGGCCTGTAGTGCAAAGATGAATGATTACTTGATGAATATCCTTGGCCCGTAGTGCAAAGATGGACAGGGGTTGAGATGAACATGACCAACTGGTGATACAAATGAATATCTTTGGCCCGTAGTGCAAAGATGAATATTTGGTTCAAGATGTATATTGATTGATGTCACATGGATAAAATATTGATGATGGACTTTTAAATCATAGAAGATAGTAGACTTCATTCCCTACTTAACTCTTCTAATGAATTGTTATTTCCGCTCGAATATTGATATAAACTTGTTGTCCATTATTTTTTATCTGATTTATTGAAGGCTAACGATAATTTGTTTTTCATTATCTTAGTCATAATATTCTTTACTGGGCTAGTTGAGCTCATCCTTTTCCTTTTTATTTCATTTTTCTTCTCAAGAGGCGAGAATATAGCGGAAACTAGTCGGGGTGTGGAGTGATGGTTCAAGACAGTTGTTTTAGCAGTCCTCACTATTTGTAAAATAGTGTATTAATAATAATAATGAGGACTTTATTTGATTTTGGATATTGTCTAGAAGACAATATTTGTATTAAAACTCACAGTATATGTGTTGTCGTATTTTACACGATAATTGTAATAATGAAGTTGTAGTTGTTTTTTGTACCATGTATTTGGCGACTCAGAATGGGTTGTGTGGGCCTATTTTGGGGGAGTCACAAAGCCAATGCATCTGTTAGTTATTAAAATAACATATAATATATTTATTATATAACAATTTTTTTTTAAAAGGAAACTGATAAATCCACAACACAAATTATATTTCTACATGAAAATCGTTACTATACATCTATAGCGATATTTTTCATGTTAAAATATCAAAAAGTGTTGTGAAAATATCAATTTCTATTTTGAAAATATCCAACAAAAAGTTCTCCTCGTATTATTTCTACCCCATTTACGATAAATTAAAAACGGGTAAAATTAATGATTTAGCCACTGTAGTTGATAAGTTTTACTTAATTAAACATTGAACTTTTAATTTTTCAAATTACCCTAGTAAACTAATTATTATTTTAAAATTGGGTCATCCTGTTAAATTGAGTGAACGTCTGTTAAATCCTTTTGGCTTTTGTTCGTACGTGGCTTTTAAAAAGAAAAAGGAAAAATATAAAAAAGGACATGGCACAATACAGCCTGGTTTACGCACAAAATCATCCGGTCTTCCTTAGCTCGATATAAACTCACGCATTTGGGCTTTAGTAAACCAGGGTTCCAGCTGAACACGCCCAATTTAGAGGTCAATTCGACCAAAATTCATATATCAATTCACCCAAAATCAGCAAAGGAAAATTTGGGTTTTCGCTATATTTTATTTCTTTAAACCATTCGAACACCCGGAGGAACGTTAATGACACATTCTGTAAGACCCCAAAATTTATGAAATGAAAGTATTTAATTTTTTATAATTATTATTCTATTTAATAAATGGTTTAATTGATAAAAGGTTAAAGTTAAGGGTGATATGTGAATTTTTTTGCAAAGTAAGCAAGTTGATATAAAATATTCGTTGTGTCAGGGAATATTCTTTTTGTCGGGGAATATTAGTTCGATGACACAATCATTGGTGGACCCCACAACGGAAGTATTGTCGTAGTTAAAAAACGACAAAAATATCTTTTTATAAAAATAACGGCGAAAGTTTTACCGTTAAACCGCCTTTGGTAAAAAGTATAATAATACGTGTGGTTGCGTAGTACACTGCAGATTGATTATTGATGCTTACGTAAAAAGCCACTCAGTTTACTCAATTATTGCTACAGTAATTGCTGCATAGTATCTCACGTTATTTGATTCAATTATTGTCACAGTATTAATATTTTATATAATTAAATCAATAATTGAGACATAAAAGTTATTCATATTATTATTTGCAATATTGACGACGTCTAAAAAGTTCTGTCGAGGAGATATTTGGTCACCTAATTGCGCGTCAATAGGGAGAAATCCTTATCGGAAAGCCCCCTCTTTCCTGGGAATGATCTGGTTGTTAAATATTACGAGTTATAATATTAATGATGAATAATTATTGAAGTATTAAGAATGTGTTTATTGAAAATAAGTGATTTACAAAAGTTAAAGGAGAATAATGCAAACTTGGAAAACTTTATGGGTACCAAAGTGTAATAAGTTAAATTAATCTGGACCATTGATGGTGGTTTTAATAGTAAATCAATCTGGACCATCGGTGGTGGTTTTAATAGTAAATCAATCTGTATCGTCGGTGGTGGTTTTAATAGTAAATCAATCTCGACCGTCGGTGGTGATTTTAAAAGTAAATCAATCTGGACCGCCGGTTGTGGTTTTAATAATAATCAATATGGTCCGTTCGTTCTAATAGTAAATTAATCTAGACCGTTCATGAATTAGTTACTATTTAGTCCATTCTCCTATAAATAGAAGCTTAATTCTTCTTTTATTCTCACCAATTAATCGAGATTCACAAGAGAAGATATAAAGAGAGAAACTATAGAGAGCGAGAAGAAGAGTATTCTGCTACTTCACTATTGCAGTATCCAGCCTTCTACTAAGGTAAGAGATATTATTTGTTGTATTCATAAGGGATGTTATTTTCGTTTGGTAAGGGATATTATTTGTTGTGTTCGTAAGGGGTACTATTTCTTTCGTATTCATAAGGAATACTATTTTTTGTATTCATCCTTTAATATGTCTAATAACTTTACATACATGCGGATTATGTACTCGTATTTATGGTAAAAATCCATTCTGATTTAGTATGTTAATTTTTTTCATATTCTTAAATCTAAACTTACTATGGTAAGTATTGCTTCTATAATCCTTAAAATTATTGGAATATCCTTGAGTTTTACACTTCATCCAGTATTGTTTTATTGGAATATTGATCTGAACTCTCCTATTAAATATCAATATTTTTACTGGGTACTATTCACGGGTTACTATTCACTAAAATATTATTCACTCGGGTATTCGGGGCACTTTTTATGCCAGAGTACTATTCACGAGTTACTATTCATGTGTTATTATTCATTCAGTTACTATTCACTCAAATATTATTCACTTGGGTATTCGGGGCACTTTTTATGTCGGGGTACTATTCACAGAAAACTATTCACGAGGTGCTATTCACCGAAAAAATTTATTTCTTTTTTGTCCAAATTATTTTTGATACATGGATATTATTCTTGAATTTTACTCCACAAAGCAGTATCATGTGGATAATTTGGACATTATTGAATTCTGGATAAATTAAGTTATAAATCTTTAAAAATTTATCATTTGTTTTCTTTTAATTGGATTGTTATATCATTGTCATCATCCTCATGCTTATATTGTGATAAAAGTTATCTTTGGCTTACGTGCGTAGATGGACTGTTGATTGGTATGATTATGACCAGGGATAATTCGGTATAATCAAGACCATTGATGATCACACGAATATTCTTGGCCCGTAGTGCAAGAATAATTTGTGGACGTGATACTAATGAATATCCTTGACCTGTAGTGCAGGGATGATTCAATGATGTGAGTTATTTATTAAGATGAGTCTCAGCAATAAAGTTAATGATAAACTTTTTAAATCATAGAAGATAGTAGATATCATGCTATACTTGACTTTTCTAATGGATTGCTTGTTCCGCTGTAGTTAAACTTGTTGTCTATTATATTCTATCAGTTTAACATTGTTGAAGGCTAATGATAACTTATTCTGCATTATCTTAGTCATTATATTCCTTACTAGGCTAGTTGAGCTCACACTTTTACTTCCATTGTTCTCTTCAGGAAATGAGAACGTAGCCGAAACTAGTCGGGGAACAGATTGATGGTCCGAGATGATGTTATAGTAGTCCTCACTATTCTATAAAATAGTGTGACAATAAATGTAATAAGGACTCCATTTGAGTTTGGATATTGCCTAGAAGACAATATTCGTGTAAAAACTCTTAGCTCATATTGTATAATTAAGTTTGTATTTGTATTCAGTACCATGTATTTGGCGACCCAAGATGGGTGATGTTTACATATTTTGGGGGCTTTACACATTCTCTTGGCAAATCCTCGTCGATTCTTGAAAAAAGGGTAGAATTTTTCAACTGTGACGCCCCCAAAATAGGTATACATCACCTATTCTGAATCGCCAAATACATGGTACAGAATACAAATACAATCTTAAATATACAACAAGAGAGCTGTGAGTTTTAATACAAACATTGTCTTCTAGACAATATCCACTCTCAGAATAAGTCCTCATTACATTTATTAACACACTATTTAATGAATAGTGAGGACTACTAATACTATCATCTCCGACCGTCACTCCGCTTCCCAACTAGTCCCCTACCACGCTCTCATTTCCTATAGAGAACAAGATTAGAAAAGGTGAGCTCAACTAGCCCAAGAAGAAATATTATGACTAAGATAATGCAGAATAAATTATCATTAGTCTTCAACAATGTTAAACTGATAAAATACAATAGACATCAAGTTTAACTGCAGCGAAACATGCAATCCATTAAAAGAGTCAAGTAGAGAATAAAATCTACTATCTTTTATGATTTAAAAGATTTTCATCACTTTTATCACTGAGACTCAGCTTAATAAATAATCCACATCATCCCTGCACTACGGCCAAGGATATTCATAAGTATCACAACCACAAATTATCCATGCACTACGGGCAAAGGATATTCGTGTATTCATCAATGGTCATGATCATGCCAACAACTATCCAACAATGTACTACGGGCCAATGAGGACTTTTACCACATTATTTGTAACATTACGATCATGATTACACCGAATAATCCCTGGTCATAATCATACCAAGTCCATCTATGCACAACAGGCCACAGATGACTATCAACAAAAATATAAACATGAGGATGATGACAATGATATAAGAATTCAATAAAACAAGTTCAAGAATTAATTTATCCAGGAACTAATAACGTCCAAATTGTCAACATGATACTTCTTTGTAGAGTAAAATTTAAGAATGCTCAGAAGAAGATTTCCATGAAAAGATACTGGATGAAGCGCAAATATCAAGGATATTCTACTAATTTCATGGAGTATAGAAGTCAAAACTTTAACCAACTGAGTATAATAAAGAATGGAATAACAAAAGAAATCACCATGCATGCGGTACTTCTCATAAGCATGTTATTCCAATGAATAATAAATAACGAAACCAATCCCAGCATAAAACGCATGCATGTGATATTCCAATGTAATAATAAAGACGGAACCCGGTGTTCTAAAGAAACGATGACGTGATATTCCAATGAATAATAAAAAGCAGAACCGTGTCCGCGAGATAACGCATGCATGTGATGTTCCAACAGAGTAATAACGAATGAAATAACAATAGAAATCACCATGTATAGGGTAGACCGCGTAAACAGGTTATTCCAACAGAATAATAAAGAATGGAATAACAGAAGTTCTCTTCATGAATATGAAAAAAATAATACCCCTTACCTTAGAATGAAGAGTACTGGATATAAGAATAGTGAAGTAAGCAGAACACTTTTCTTCTTTCTCTCTATAGTTTCTCTCTCTAGAGTTTCAGTGAATTCGTAAGAAATAATAAAGGAATGAGCTTCTATTTATAGGAGAATGGAAGGGCACTGTTCATGGACGAAATAATTTTGCAGATTCAATTTCAATCAACCATAAAAAAATAAAACACAAAAAATAAAATATAATATATATATATATAAACACATGCTTTCAATTTATATATATCAATATTATATATATACCACTTGATTTTTATCCCCCCTATAACCAACATCAATCCCCCACCCCCCCAAAATCACTTTCACTACACTCTTACACCTTTCACTATCACACACACACACACACATCTTACACCCATCACTTTCATACTATCACTTTTCCACCATTTTTCACTCACGCATACATTATATATATACACACATCATATATATATATATATATATATATATATATATATATATATATATATATATTCCTCTCTTATAATGTAACTACCTCCCTACCCCCATTTCAAAAATTAGTTTTTCAACACATATGGTCCCCACATGTGGGCCCCACCTTTAAATAATTTTCAACCGATTATTTTGAAAAATGGGTAAATGGGGGTCCATAAAATAAGCAAAACTTCATAAAAATCAACTTAATAATTTTAACAACATTTATCACCTTTATTATAATTCACAATATTAATCGACCGTGTCGTTCCTGGGAAGAGGGGCTTTCCAATAAGGATTTCTCCCATCAGGCGCATGATTAGGTGACCAAACCTCTCCTTGGCGTAACTTCTAGACATCATTAATATTGTAAATAATAATATTAATAACTCGTCATTTCAATTATTGAATTAATAATATATAAAATATCGACAATAATTGAATCAAATAACGTGAGATACTATGCAACAATTACTGTGGCAATAATTAAACAAAACTGAGTGACTTCTCACGTAAGCATCAATAATCAATACCGTAAAGCTATTATGTTACTATGCAACCACGCCAGACATCGCATTTCTTTACTACCGAGGTAGTTCAACAATATTAACGCTAAAACTTCCGCCGTTATTTTAATAAAATATTTTGTCGTTTTCAATCCGACAATAATTCCATTAATAATATCGACTAATGATTGTGCTGCCGCATCGAATATTCCCCGTTAAAACGAATATTTCCCCAACCAATCGAATATTATATAACAACTTGCGTGCTTTGAAAAATTTATAAATATTACCCACAACTATAACATTATATCAAATTCATTCAAAATGATAATTATAGAAATTTCATCTTTATTCATAAAAGTTGGGGGTCTTACAATCTCCCCTTCTTATGAAATTTCGCCCTCGAAATTAGGGTACGTACCTGGTATGTTGAAGAGGTAAGGATACCTTGATTTTATTTCAGATTCTAACTCCCAGGTCATTTCCTCAACATCGTGGTTCCTCCATAAAACTTTGACTTGAGGTATAACCTTGGAGCGTAGAATATGTTCCTTCTTATCCAAGATTTGAACAGGAACTTCTTCATACGTTAAATCTTTCGCTATTTCGTCCGGTTCTAACTCAATAATGTGGTTCGGGTCTTTCACATATTTACGTAACATGGATATATGAAAAATGTTATGAACACGAGACATACTTGGCGGTAAAGCGAGTCTATAGGCTACAGTCCCTACTCGATCGAGGATTAAAAATGGGCCAATGAATCGAGGATTGAGCTTTCCTCTCTTTCCAAATCTCGTAACTCCTTTCCATGGAGCAACACGTAACAACGCATGATCTCCAATATCGAATTCCACGTCCTTTCGATGAAAATCAACATAACTCTTTTGTCGATCTTGGGAGGTTTTTATACGTTGCCTGATCGTTTGTATCTTTTCCGTAGTCATACGTACTAACTCCGGTCCCAACAACGTTGCTTCACCCACCTCATCCCAGCATACTGGAGAACGACACTTTCTTCCATACAACGCTTCGAATGGAGCCATGCCAATACTTGCTTGATAACTGTTGTTGTAGGAAAACTCCACCAATGGTAAGAACTTATCCCAACTTCCCTTGAAGTTAAGGACACAGAGTCTTAATAAATCTTCAAGAGTTTGAATAGTCCTCTCTGATTGTTCGTCCGTCTGAGGGATGATATCTTTGAACTAAATCAATCAATCCGTGCCCATAGCTTTTTGCAAACTAACCCAAAATCGTGAAGTGAATCTTGGGTCTCGATCAAAAACTATGGATACTGGCATACCATGCAATCTTACAACCTCGTTTATGTACATACGAGCAAGACGTTCAAGTGTATAAGTTTCTTGTATAGGTAAGAAATGAGCAGACTTGGTCAATCTATCAACAATGACTCAAATTGCATCTATACCCTGAGAAACATTGGGAAGACCAGTAACGAAATCCAAGGTAATGTGCTCTCACTTCCATTCTGGAATTTCAAGTGGTTGCAATGGACCTTTTGGTACTTGATGCTCCGCCTTGACTCGTTGACAAGTTAAACACCTTGAGATAAACAACGCTATCTCCCTCTTCATATTGCCCCACCAAAATGTATGTCGAAGATCATGATACATTTTGGTACTCCCAAGATGGATTGCAAATGGTGTGTTGTGTGCCTCCATCATGATTTTATACTTTAAATCAAGGTCGTTAGGAACACAAAGTCTGGAGTTGACTCGAAGTATTCCTTCTTCATCGATTCTTGCTTCCGACATAGCACCTTCTTGTACTTTCTTCCTCATATGCATCGGCTCCAGGTCTATAGCTTGAGCAGCTTTAACTTTATCGATTAAAGTCGGTTCTACTCATATATTCGCCATCATCATGTGGGTCCCTGGAGTCTTTATCTCTATCTCCATCCTTTGCAAGTCATACAAAATAGGCCTTTGCGTTGACAATATCGCACTCGTACCCGCATATGATCTTCTACTCAATGCGTCAGCTACCACGTTTGTTTTTCCATGATGGTATTGGATGGTATAATCATAGTCTTTCAACAGTTCAAGCCAATGTCGCTGTCGCATGTTGAGTTCCTTTTGAGTGAAGAAATATTTGAGGCTTTTATGATCCATAAAGATCTCCACTTTTTCCCCATACAAGTAATGCCTCCAAATTTTAAGTGCGAAGATAATAAAATGCCAACTCTAGATCATGAGTAGGATAATTCCTCTCATATTCTTTGAGTTGTCGAGAGGCATAGGCTATGACTTTCCCATGTTGCATGAGAACACATCTTAACCCTTTGCCTGAAGAATCACTATAGATGACAAATCCCTCCAAGCCAGATGGTATTGTCTGAACAGGTGCTGAAATAAGTCTTCTCTTGAGTTCTTGAAAACTCTTCTCATATTCCTCGCTCCAACCGAATTTTGTATCTTTTCGAGTCAGCTGAGTTAAGATAGTAGCGATTCGAGAAAACCCTTCTACGAATCTCCGATAATAACCAGCTAAGCCAAGAAAGCTACGTACTTCGGTCACTGATTTAGGTTGCTCCCAGCTTAAAATAGCTTCAATCTTTGCTGGGTCAACAGATATTCCATGACTTGATACCACGTGCCCAAGGAATGCTACTTCCTCAAGCCAGAACTCGCAATTCTTCAACTTAGCATAAAGCTTATATTCACGAAGCTTTTGGAGTATCAGCATCAAGTGTTGCTCATGATCTTCACAGCTTTTGGAATAAATAAGAATGTCATCAATAAAGACGACCACAAAGTGATCCAAATATATTCCTTGAATACTCGGTTCATCATATCCAAGAAGGCAGCATGAGCATTAGTCAATCCAAAAGATATGACTAGGAATTCATAATGCCCGTACCGAGTTCTGAAAGCCATCTTTGGAATGTCATCGGTTCTAATCTTCAATTGGTGATATCCAGAACGAAGATCAATCTTTGAAAAGAATTTGGCGCCTTGCAACTGGTCAAACAGGTCATCAATACGTGGCAATGGGTACCTATTTTTGATGGTGACATGATTCAACTCCCGATAATAAATACAAAGTCGCATACTCCCATCTTTCTTCTTCACGAATAGAATAGGAGCACCCCAAGGAGAAGTACTAGGACGAATAAAGCCAATGTCTAACAATTCCTGCAGTTGGGTTTTTAACTCGTGAAGTTCAATAAGAGTCATTCGATATGGGGATTTGGAAATGGGTTTTGTACCTGGTTCAAGGTCGATACAAAATTCAATTTCACGCTCTGGGGGTAGGCCATGAAGTTCTTCAGGGAATATGTAAGACCCCAACTTGTTATTAATGAAATTTAATTTTCTCTATTTATTATTTTGAAATAGTAAGGGTTGATTTGATTAATGTGTATAGTTATGGGTAAAATATGCAAATATTTCAAAATAAGCAAGTGGTTATAAAATATTCATTGTTGTCGGGGAATATTCGTATGGTCGTGGAATATTCAGATGCTTTGTGAATAATCGTATTAAATGCGGCAAATGACCCATGTATGGGACCCATAACTAGAAAGCGATTAGATGAAGAAAACGACAAATATAAGTTGTTTAAAAATAACAGCGTGAGTTATTACTGAGATTATCTTTTTAAAATACTCTATGGTTAACACACGAGTATTACGATATATGCACCAATTATTGATTCTTACGTAAGAAGACACTACTCAATAATGGTTACGTGAATTACTGCTCAAGATTTTATTTTATTGATTTAATAATTGTTGCGTTGATATTTTATATTCTTTGTTGTTTCAATAATTGTCATTACACAAGTATTTTTCATCATCGAGCAATAATTCATATTATCTTAATAATATTATTAGATAACATTATTGGCAATGTCTAGAAAGTTCATGCTACAAGGAGAGGTTTGGTCACCTAATTGCTACCAAGAAGGAGAAATTCTTATTGAAAGCCCCTCTTTCCTGAGGAATCACTCGTTGTCAATATTGTGATTACGTAATATTATTTATGAATAATTAATTATTGATTCATATGATGAGGAAAATATTGATTTTGTGTGGATATAGATGGAGAAAATTTTTAATATGACAATTGTTGAAAATTGAAATTTTATCTTTTTCGATAAAATAATTCATTTAAATATATTATTATATTTTAATAATATAATAATGATGATATTTTTACGATGAATGTGGGATATATGAGTATATGTGGAGGAGGAGTATTTTTGTTACCAAAAATATTTAAAGCATGTTTTATGTGTCGATGGACCCCATTTCTTGATCGAAATTTGATTATAAATTTGTAAAATCGTCTGTTTGTGGATTTCTTGGCCAATTTCTCGCTTGGAATTTTGAAAACATTCTTCTCAGTAGTTGTAGAGAATTGAATTTCCTATAAAAAGTTGCGAGTTTTGAGTTTTCGACAAAAGGGATATTTATTGTGAATTATTGAAGTTCAAGTTCAAATAATTGATTTTTGGAAGTTTAAATTATTTTAAATTAGAAAAACGTTTATTCTTACTTTTTCTAGAAGGTGGCATGTGCTTATTGAACTGAAATCAGATTTCAAGAGTGGCGTAGGAATTTTGATATATATATTTATATTTTATTAAATTTTCGCTTTGGTGTTCTAAGCATTTTCCTATAAATAGGTGCTTGGGTTAGAATTGAAAATTACACCGTAAATCAAGTTTTCTCTCTATATTATCGAGCATATTCTTGTGAATATTTTGAGTATATTTTGAGTATTGTTATACGGTGCAAGTTCAAGTCATAGCCTATATCCGGTGTTTCAGCTAGAAGTATTGATCTTTCGAGGTAAGGAATATTATTTTTTTTTAAAATGATATTAATTCTTCCAATATCATTATCTTCAAGTATTGATCTAAACTTTAATTAAATTTGAAACTTTTGTGCTTGGAGTTACACTTCACGTATACTGGCTATTCACGATACTCTGACATTATTCACTTAATACTAGCCTTTATTCACGTAAAAATTAAATTTTTTGTTTTCATTCAAAATATCTATTATGGATACTAGCTTTGATCAGATCCATGTTTTGATCATTCTTGAATTTTACACCTACTATGATTATTTTTGAGGTATTTTTGGACATGGATAAAACAAAGTACGAATCCTTAATCCTTAATCCTTGTCATTTTGTTTCAATTGGATTCGCTTTTTTAAAATATTTTCATCATCCTCAGTCTTAAATGATGATATTATTGAATATCTTTGGCCTGTAGTGCAAAGATGAATGATTTCTGATAAATATCTTTGGCCCGTAGTGCAAAGATGAACATGTGTTTAGATGAACATGACCAACTGATGAATATCTTTGGCCTGTAGTGCAAAGATGAATATTTGATTCCAGATATATATTGATTGATGTTACAGGGATAAAAGATAGATGATGAACTTTTAAATTCATACATAGAAGATAGTAGTTTGCATTCTCTACTTAACTCTTCTAATGAATTATTATTTCACTGCTGAATATTGATTTAAAACTTGTTGTCTATTGTATTCTATTAGATTTTTCCTGTTGAAGACTAACGATAATTTGTTATATATTATCTTAGTCATAATATTCTTTATCCGGGCTAGTTGAGCTCACCCTTTTCCTTTTTGTTCCATTTTTCTTCTCGTGAGGCGAAAATATAAGCGAGTAATGAAGTCGGGGTATGGAATGAAGGTTCTAGAGAGAGTTGTTTAGTAGTCCTCACCATTTTGTAAAATAATGTATCAATAAATGTGATGAGGATTTATTTGAGTATAGATATTGTCTGAAGATAATATTTGTATTCAAACTCACAGCTTTTCTTGTTGTAATAATAAAGTTGTAGTTGTTTCGTACTCATGTATTGACAACTCGAATGGGTGATGTATACTTATTATGGGGGCGCCACGTATCACGCCGTGAAATTCATTAACAAAAGAAATATCATTCAAAACCGCGTATTTTTGTTTAGATCCGTGACATGAGCTAAGAAAGCTTGACATCCGCTTTTCAATAAACGAATAGCTTTATGGCTTGAGATGACGATGATTGGTTTTAATGGTTTGGTTGTTGAATTCTCATAATAGGTTGATTAGAATATGAAAGCTAACAACCTTACAAAAATAATCAATTTTTGCATGATGAGTAGTTAACCAATCAATCCTTAGAATTACGCCAAATGCAAGTATTTTCAATGAAATAAGATCAACAGTAATGTGAGGGTACCAATTTGAACCAAACAAGACTTATAAACAAAGGATGTAATGAAGGTTTCTCCCAACGAGTTTCAACAGATAAGTCAAAGTCTAATTTCTCCTGAGTCAAATTTAAACGTTGAGCGCAAGTAGGAGAAATAAAGGAATGGGTAGAACCGGTATCAAATAAGGTATATACTTCGCTAGAGATTATGATAAGCTTACCCGTGATGACCTCATTCGGGTTCCTTGCTTTATGGGAGGTCACGACAAACGCCTCCTCAGACCATCTTGGCTTTGACTTTTCTCAAGGCGCCCTTTGGTGCCTCCATCCTAGTGAACTTGTCTTTGGTGAACGACAAAATCGGGTTAGGTGACCTTCTTCCACAATTATAATATGCTTTGGACGGCATCGCGCGCTTTGGATGATGTGTCCCTCCCTCCGCATTTGAAACATATGATAGGTGGTCGCTTCTCCTTCCTTAACAACAAAAAGTGCTAACGCCTTTCCATCATTGTTGAATCTCCTCTTCTTGAAATGTCCATTCTTATTGTTTTGGCCATGATTACCAATCAAGTGGTTACCATTTCGCATGTTGATTCCTCCACGCTTATTGTCACACCGCTCGATGATCATTATCATTGGTATTATCATTTCTTGCACTCTCTCTTTTTGGTTGGGTTGACTAATTATCGCGTTCCAATAACTGAGCCCTATTAACAACATCTGAATACAAACACAATTTATGAGAGATAAGATATTGACGTATCTCGGGTTTCAAACCTCTTAGAAATATTCGCGTCATTCTCTCCTCATTATCAACCAAATGGGACGCAAACCGACAACTCGGCAAACTTGCTTCAGTCTCGCGACACGATGCCGTGTTTGTTTTGTTCCAATTTAATGAACTCTACCTCTTCATGTGACGAATATCGTCGGGAAAGTACTTGTCGTTGAACAGTTCTTGGAACTTCTCCCAAGACATCTTCAAGTCAGGCGGTTGAGTACGCTTTACTGATTCCCACCAATAATGCTTCGCCTTGCAACATGAAGGTGGCAAAGGAAACCTTTTGCTACTCGGAGCATCCCAAGACATCAAATATCTTGTTGATCTGCTTTATCCACGTCTCCGCCTTAAGTGGTTTTGGCTCTCCAAAAAACTCCGGTGGTCCCAGCTCCTTGAACTGTTTGGCGGTGACCGTCCGAGAGTTACCAGTGTTTCCACCTATATTTTGGACAGGAGCCGCTCACGCCTGATATTGCATGAATTGCATGAAGCCTCGGAACATTCCATCGTTCATCATTTGGTCAGTGTTGTTGTTTGCATTAGGATTGTCGCCTTCCTGGTGCACATTATCCTGATTATTGATCTGTGGAGACTTAACGATCTCCTGTGCTCCATTGATGTTCTCAACATTCTCGGATGTCATTTTCAAATACTGCCATAAAACAAGGGTTAATTAACATATCACATATAATCCCTATTCTCTGACCAACCAATTAAATATCAAATAAACTTAGGTAGGTTATACTAGCGAAGGAATTTTCCGTCTCTCCCCTCCTAGTTCTTATCTCACATCTCAGCCAGGGTTCATATCCCTAAGCCTTGATACCAACTGTGACGCCCCCAAAATAGGTATACATCACCTATTCTGAATCGCCAAATACATGGTACAGAATACAAATACAATCTTAAATATACAACAAGAAAGCTGTGAGTTTTAATACAAACATTGTCTTCTAGACAATATCCACTCTCAGAATAAGTCCTCATTACATTTATTAACACACTATTTAATGTAATAGTGAGGGACTACTAATACTATCATCCGGACCGCCACTCCATTCCCCAACTAGTCCATTCCACGCTCTCATTTCCTATAGAGAACAGTTAAAGAAAGGGTGAGCTCAACTAGCCCAGTAAGAAATATTATGACTAAGATAATGCAGAATAAATTATCATTAGTCTTCAACAATGTTAAACTGATAAAATACAATAGACATTAAGTTTAATCTAAATGAAACATGCAATCCATTAAAAGAGTCAAGTAGAGAATAAAATCTACTATCTTTTATGATTTAAAAGATTTTCATCACTTTTATCAATCGAGACTCAAATTTTAATAAATAATCCACATCATCCCCCGACTACTACCAAGGATATTCATAAGTATCACAACCACAAATTATCCATGCACTACGGGCCAAGGATATTCGTGTATTCATCAATGGTCATGATCATGCCAACAACTATCCAACAATGTACTACGGGCCAATGAGGACTTTTACCACATTATTTGTAACATTACGATCATGATTACACCGAATAATCCCTGGTCATAATCATACCAAGTCCATCTATGCACAACAGGCCACAGATGACTATCAACAAAAATATAAACATAAGGATGATGACAATGATATAAGAATTCAATAAAACAAGTTCAAGAATTAATTTATCCAGGAACTAATAACGTCCAAATTGTCAACATGATACTTCTTTGTAGAGTAAAATTTAAGAATGTTCAGAAGAAGATTTCCATGAAAAGATACTGGATGAAGCGCAAATATCAAGGATATTCTACTAATTTCATGGAGTATAGAAGTCAAAACTTTAACCAACTGAGTATAATAAAGAATGGAATAACAAAAGAAATCACCATGCATACGGTATTGCTGATGTATGTAAGTTATTCCAATGTAATAATAAATAACGAAACCAGTCCCAAGATAAAACGCACGATGATATATTCCAACATAATAATAAAGATGAACCGTGTCCCACGTAAAACGCATGCATGTGATATTCCAATGAATAATAATAAAATCGGAACCCGAATCCCATATAACGCATGCATGTGATGTTCCAACAGAGTAATAACGAATGGAATAACAATAGAAATCACCAAGTATAGTAGATAGATAGATACATGTGTTATTCCAATGTAATAATAAAGAATGGAATAACAGACGTTCTCTTCATTAATATGAAAAAAATAATACCCCTTACCTTAGAATGAAGAGTACTGGATATAAGAATAGTGAAGTAGCAGAACACTTTTCTTCTTTCTCTCTATAGTTTCTCTCTCTAGAGTTTCAGTGAATTCGTAATAAATAATGAAGGAATGAACTTCTATTTATAGGAGAATGGAAGGGCACTCTGTTCATGGACGAAATAATTTTGCAGATTCAATTTCAATCAACCATCAAAAAAAAACAAAACACAAAAAAAATATAATATAATATATATATATATATATAAACACATGCTTTCAATTTATATATATCAATATTATATATATACCACTTGATTTTTATCCCCCAATAACCAACATCAATCCCCCACCCCCCCAAAATCACTTTCACTACACTCTTACACCTTTCACTATCACACACACACACACACACACACATCTTACACCCATCACTTTCATACTATCACTTTTCCACTATTTTCCATTCACACATACATTATATATATATACACATCATATATATATATATATATATATATATATATATATATATATATATATTCCCTCTCTATCGTAACTCCTCCCACCCCATTTCAAAAATCGGTTTTTCAACACATATGGGCCTCACATGTGGCCCCCACATGTGGGCCCCACCTTTAAATAATTTTTAACCGATTATTTTGAAAAATGGATAAATGGGGGTCCATAAAATAAGCAAAACTTCATAAAAATCAACTTAATAATTTTAACAACATTTATCACCTTTATTATAATTCACAATATTAATCGACTGTGTCGTTCCTGTGAAAGAGGGGTTTTCCAATAAGGATTTCTCCTATCAAGCGTTATGATTAGGTGACCAAACCTCTCATTGGCGTAACTTCTAGATATCGTTAATATTGCAAATAATAATATTAATAAGTCCGCTCATTTCAATTATTGAATTAATAATATATAAAATATCGACAATAATTGAATCAAATAACGTGAGATACTATGCAACAATTACTGTGGCAATAATTAAACAAAACTGAGTGACTTCTCACGTAAGCATCAATAATTAATACCGTGTGCTATTATGCTACTATGCAACCACGTGTATTACTGTACTTTTACTACCGAGTAGTTCAACAGTATTAATGGTAAAACTTCCGCCGTTATTTTTAATAAAATATTTTTGTCATTTTCTCAATCCGATAATAATTCCGTTGTGGGGTCCATCAATGATTGTGTCGTCGTATGAATATTCCCTATTAAAATGAATATTCTCCGACCAATCGAATATTATATAACAACTTGCGTACTTTGCAAAATTTATAAATATTATCCACAACTATAACATTATATCAAATTCATTCAAAAATGATAATTATAGAAATTTCATCTTTATTCATAAAAGTTGGGGTCTTACATCTACAGTTTATCTGCATCAGTTTGAGTCTCCACAAGAATTACAAATCAAAGGGAAGAAGGCTATGTCGTTTTTACTGTTGTAATGATTTTTTGATTCAATTTGGTGTTTTTTTCCTGTTACAAGATGTTAATAAATACTGTGGGTTTTTTGAATAGTTGGACATAATTGTAAGACCCCAACTTATTATTAATGAAATTTAATTTTCTCTATTTTGAAATAGTAAGGGTTGATTTGATTAATGTGGATAGTTATGGGTAAAATACGCAAATATTTCAAAATAAGCAAGTGGTTATAAAATATTCATTGTTGTTTGGGAATATTCGTTTGGTCGTGGAATATTCAATGCTGTCGGGAATATTCGCATGCGACGGCAAACCGGTGTGTGGGCCCCATAACTGAAAAGCGATTGGATGAAGAAAACGACAAATATAAGTTGGTTAAAAATAACAGGCGTAGTTATTACCAAGTTAATCTTTGTTAAAATACTCGATGGTTAAAACACAAGAAGATAACTGCAGTATTGCACCAATTATTGATTCTTACGTAAGAAGGCACTACTCAATAATGGTTACGGTAATTATTGCTCAAAGATTTTTATTGATTTAATAATTGCTGCGTTGATATTTTATATTCTTTGTTGTTTCAATAATTATCATTACACAATATTTTTCACTATCGAAGCAATAATTCATATTATCTAAATAATATTATTAGATAACATTATTGGAAATGTCTAGAAAGTTCCTGTCTAAGGAGAGGTTTGGTCACCTAATTGCGCGCCAGTAAGGAAAATTCTTATTGGAAAGCCCCCTCTTTCCTGAACCTGCACGTTTGTCGATATGGTGATTACAGAATATTATTTGTGAATAAATAATTATTGATTCATATGATGAGGAAAATATTGATTTTATGTGGATATAGATGGAGAAAATTTTTAATGTGACAATTGTTGAAAATTGAAATTTTATCTTTTTCTAATAAAATAATTCATTTAAATATAATATTATATTTTAATAATATAATAATGGTGATATTTTTTACAACGAATGTGAGATATATGAGTATACGAGGAGGAAGAGTATTTTTGTTTCAATAAATGTTTAAAACATGTTAAACATGTCAGTGGACCCCATTTATTGACTGAAATTTGATTATAGCCTGTAAAATCTCCCGTTTGTGGATTTTGATCAATTTCTGTTTGGAATTTGGAAAAACTTTCTTCTGAAAAGTTGTAGAGAATTGAATTTCCTATAAAAAGACGCGAGATTCGAATTTTCTAATAGAAGGGCTATTTATTATGAATTATTGAAGTTCCGAAGCTCTGAAATAATTGATTTTTGGAAGTTTAAAATATTTTAAATAATAAAAACGTTTTTTTGTTTGTTTTGTGGGCTACAACATGTGCATAATGAGCTAAGATCAGATCTAGGAAGGTTGGCGTAGAAATTTTAATATATATATTAATATTTTATTAAATTTTCTGCTTTGGTGTTCTAAGCATTTTCCTATAAATAGGGTGCTTAGGTTAGAATTGAAAATCATACCAGAAACTGATGTTTTCTCTCTCTATATTATCGAGCGTATTCTTGTGAGTATTTTGAGTATACTTTGAGTATTGTTAGACGGTGCAGAAGTTCCTTCAAAGACTATACCCTAGATTCCAAATTTAAAGTACTAATCTTTCGAGGTAAGGGATATTATTTTTTTCGTAATGATATTATTTCTTCAATATCACTATGTTGAAATATTGATCTGAAGTTTTATCAAATTTGGAACTTTTGGTGTCTGAGTTACTATTCACGATATCTTGACTATTCACGTGATACTGATCTTATTCACGAATACTGGCACTATTCATCGAAAAAATGAAAAATTTTCTTTTCGTCCAAAATATCTATTCTGGATACTAGCTTTGATTGTATCCATGTTTTGATCATTCTTAAATTTTACACCACTATGATTATTTTTGAGGTATTTTTGGACATGGATAAAATAAAGTACGAATCCTTAATCCTTAATCCTTGTCATTTTGTTTCACTTTGGATTCGCTTTCTTTAAAAATATTTTCATCATCCTCGATCTTAAATGATGATATTATTGAATATCTTTGGCCCAGTAGTGCAAAGATGAATGATTTCGATAAATATCTTTGGCCAGTGGTGCAAAGATGAGCAGTGTTTAGATGAACATGACCAATCGATGAATATCTTTGGCCTCAGTAGTGCAAAGATGAATATTTGATTCGGATGTATATTGATTGATGTTACAGGGGATAAAAGATAGACGATGAACTTTTAAATTCATACATAAGATAGTAGTTTGCATTCTCTACTTAACTCTTCTAATGAATTATTATTTCATTGCGAATATTGATTTAAAATTTGTTATTCATTGTATTCTATTAGATTTTTCCTGTTGAAGACTAACGATAATTTGTTGTATATTATCTTAGTCATAATATTCTTTATCGGGCTAGTTGAGCTCACCCTTTTCCTTTTTGTTCCATTTTCTTCTCGGGAGGCGAGAATATAAATGAGTACGCAGTCTGGGGTATGGAATGAAGGTTCTAGAAAGAGTTGTTTAGTAGTCCTCACCATTTTGTAAAATAATGTATCAATAAATGTGATGAGGATTTATTTGAGTATAGATATTGTCTAAAGATAATATTTGTATTCAAACTCACGCTTTCTTGTTGTAATAATAAAGTTGTAGTTGTTTCGCATGCCATGTATTGACAACTCGTAATGGGTGATGTATACCTATTTTGGGGGCGCCACAGTTGGTATCAAAGCTTAGGGATATGATCTCTGGCGAAGATCGGGGAATAGAACTAGGAGGGGAGAGACGAGTAAAACCTTCGCTAGTGTGTCCTACCTAAGCTTATTTGTTAGTTGGTCAAGATATAGGGATATTATGTGATATATTGATTTCCTTAATTAACCCTTGTTTTATGACGATATTTGAGAATGTCGACCGAGAATATTAACAATAGAAATGAGACCGTGGAGACGCTCAGTACTCACCAACGAGGAGAACGTGCAACAGTCGACAATGTTCCTCCCGTGAACAACACCACCGAAAGCGATGATGAACGAGGGATGTTTAGAAGCTTTTTACAGATTCATGCAAAATCGGGACGAGGAGACTCGTGTTCAAAATACAGAGGAGGAAATGATAGCAATTCACGGGTTGTCACAACAAGCGATTCAAAGAGTTTGGACCACCATAAATTAAGGAAAGCCGATCCGATCATGGGCGGAAACATGGGTCAAGCAAATTACCAAGATAT
The DNA here is from genome assembly GCA_020205615.1 of Panax quinquefolius. Classification (NCBI taxonomy): domain Eukaryota; kingdom Viridiplantae; phylum Streptophyta; class Magnoliopsida; order Apiales; family Araliaceae; genus Panax; species Panax quinquefolius. Next base: position 42,750,365 of record CM035173.1, read on the forward strand.
TCGATGTCTTGGGATGCACGGAGAAACGAAGGTTCCATTCGCCACCTTTATGTTCCGTGGCGAGGCGGACTCACCGGTGGGAGTGCGTGAAGCGTACCCATCCACCGCTTTCAAGACATGTCTTGGGAGACGCGTTTGAGAAACTATTTAATGACAAATACTTTCCCGAAAGTGTTCGTCATATGAAGGAAGTGGAGTTCATCGATTAGAACAAAACAATATGGCGATTTGTCTCAATGACGAGGCAAAGTTTGCAGAGTTATCCGTGTTTGCACCTCATTTGGTGGAGAATGAGGAACGTATGACGCGGATGTTTCGAGAGGTTTGAAACCCCAAGATACGAATAATATCTCATTTCTCATAAATTTTCTCTCTATCGATGTTGTTAATGTGGCTCAATTGTTAGAGCGAGATAACGAGTATGTTCAACCGAGGGACCATAACCGAGGATCGTACTCGAGATAGCGATCAATGTAATAATGATAACCAATGGAGAAAGAAATAGACGGACAAAAATGGTAACCACTCGTGGTGGTAATCATGTCCATGAAAATAGAAAGAAGCAAGTCGAGGAGATTTTAAAAGAGGAGATTTAACAACGACCATGTGAAGACGACGGTCTTGCGGCAAGAATCGGTTCTAAGGAGGAGAACGACCACCCATCATATGCTATAAATGCGGAAAAAGGGACATATCGGTCAAAACGCGCCCCACAACAGTTCAAGGTATGCTATAATTGTGGAAAGGAAAGACATATCGCTCGAGATTATGCGGTAGCGAAACCTAGTTCAATGAGGACGGTGACTCAAAAGACTATCCCGTAAAAGTCAAAGTCAACGATTCCGGAAGAGCGTTTATGTTGTGATCGGTCAAAATGCGAGGAACCCAAACGAGGTGATCACGGGTAAGCTATTTATAAATTCTTGCGAAGTTTATACCTTACTTGATCTGGGGTCTACCCATTCATTTATCTCTCCGCTTGTGCTCAACGTTTAAACTTGACTCGGGAGAAATTAGACTTTGACCTATCTGTGGAAACTCCGTTAGAGAAACTTTCATCACATCCATTGTTTATAAATCTTGTTTGATTCAAGTTGGCACCATTACCTTACCTCATTGACCTTATCTCTTTAAAGATACTTGTTTTTGATGTGATTTTAGGGATTGATTGGTTAACTACTCATCATGCCAAAATTGATTGTTTTCGTAAGGTTGTTAGTTTTCATATTCCTAACCAACCCATTGCATTTAATTCAAGCAACTAAACCATTAAAATCAATCACATCATATCTAATCATAAAGCTATTCGCTTATTGAAAAACGGATGTCAAGCTTTCTTAGCCCATGTTATGGATTTGAATAAAGACACGTCAAATTTGAATAATATTCCCTGTTGTTATTTACTTTCCGACGTATTTCAAAGAACTTCCTTCCGCCTACCCCAAAACGTGAAGTTGAATTCTTTATTGATCTTGAACACGGCATAAAGCCCATTTCTAAAACCCCATATCGAATGGCTCCTATTGAACTTCGTGAGTTAAAGGTCCAACTACGAGAATTGTTGGACATCGGTTTCATTCGCCCTAGTACATCTCCTTGGGGTGCTCTGTTTTATTCAGAAAAGAAGAAAACGGGAGTATGCGACTTTAAGATTGACTATCGGAATTGAACCATGTCACCATCAAGAATAGGTATCCTCTACCTCGTATTGATGACTTGTTTGACCCGATTCAACAGAGGGCACAATTCTTTTCAAAAATCGATCTTAGCTTACGGATATCATCACCAAGATTAGAATCTGCGGATATTCCAAAAACTACCTTGAACTCCTAGATGGGCATTATTAATTCTTAGTCATGTCTTTCGGACTAACTAATGCTCCTGCGACTTTCATGAATATGATGAACCGAGTATTCAAGGAATATTTGGATCAATTCGTTGTTGTCTTTATTGATGACATCCTCATATATTCCAAAAGCCGTGAAGATCATGAGCACCATTTGAAGCTGGTACTCCAAAGGCTTCGTGAAAACCAACTATATGCCAAATTGAAGAAATGCGAGTTCTGGCTTGAGGAAGTAGCATTTCTTGGGCACGTGGTGTCAAAACATGGAGTATCCGTGGATCCGTGAAGATTGAAGCAATACAAAGTTGAGCAACCAAAGTCGGTGGATCAAGTGCAGTAGCTTTTGGGCTTAATTTGGTTATTATCGGAGATTCGTGGAAGGGTTTTCTCGAATCGCTACTCCATTTACTCAGCTAACTCGGAAGGATACAAAATTCGTTTGGAGCGAAGAATGCGAGAAGAGTTTCCAAGAGCTTAAGAGGAGACTTATTTTGGCACCTGTAATAAACAATACCATCTGGTTCGGATGGATTTGTTATCTACAGCGATGCTTCAGGCAAAGGGTTAGGATTTGTTCTCATGCAACGTGGGAAAGTCATAGCCTATGCCTCGCGACAACTTAAAGAGTATGAGAGGAATTATCCTACTCATGATCTAGAGTTGGCAGCAGTCGTTTTCACGCTAAAAATATGGAGGCACTATCTATATGGGGAGAAAGTGGAGATATATTCAGACCATAAAAGCCTTAAATATTTCTTCACTCAAAAAGAACTTAACATGCGGCAGCGACGTTGGCTCGAGCTATTGAAAGACTACGACCACACTATTCAATACCATCCCGGTAAAATTTAACGTGGTAGGCGACGCATTGAGTAGAAGATCATATGCGGGAATGAGTGCGATGATGTCAAGTATACGCATAGAGCCAACTTTAATAGAAAAAGTTAAGGTTGCTCAAGCCACCGACTCGGAGCTGATGCGTATGAAGAAGAAAGTACAAGAAGGAGCTATTCCGGAAGCGAGAATTGATGAAGAAGGGATACTTGAGTCCACTCTGACTTTGTGTCCCTAACGACTCTGATTTGAAGTACAAGATTATGATGGAGGCACACAATACACCATTTGCAATCCATCCTGGAAGTACTAAAATGTATCGTGATCTTCGACATACATTTTGGTGGAACAATATGAAGAGAGAGATTGCAAAGTTTATCTTGATGTGTTTAACTTGCCAACATGTAAAGGCGAGCATCTAGTACCTAAGGGTCCGTTGCAACCACTTGAGATTCCGAAATGGAAGTGGAACACATTACCATGGATTTCGTTATGGGTCTTCCTACGGTTTCTCAAGGCATCAATGCTATTTGGGTTATTGTTGATAGATTAACCAAGTCTGCTCATTTTCTTGCCGACACGGAGACTTATTCCTTGAACGCCTTGCTAGTATATGCGTGAATGAGATTGTGAGGTTGCATGGCATGCCAAGATCCATAGTTTCGGATCGTGACCCAAGATTCACTTCAAGATTTTGGGTTAGCTTGCAAAAAGCTATGGGCACGGATTTGCGATTTAGTTCGACATACCATCCCCAAACCAGACGAGACAATCGAGAGGACTATTCAAACTCTTGAAGATCTATTAAGACTCGTGTCCTAGACTTCAAGGGCGGTTGGGATAAGTATTTACCATTGGTGGAATTCTCCTACAACAACAGCTTATCGTGCAAGTATAGGTGTGGCTCCATTCAAGCATTATATGGACGAAAATGTCGTTTCTCCAATATGTTGGGATGAGGTGGGTGAAGCAACATTGTTGGGACCCGAGTTAAGATGTATATACTCACCGAAAAGATCCAAATGATTCGACAAACGATATACAAATGGCACAAGATCGACAAAAGAGTTATGCGGATCTTCATCGAAAGGACGTGGAATTTAGTATAGGGGATCATGATTGTTGAAGTTACTCCAATGGAAGGGAGTTACAAGATTTGGGAAGAGAGGAAAGCTCAATCCACGATTTATTGGTCCATTTCAAATTCTTGACCGAGTAGGAAATGTAGCCTATAGACTTGCGTTACCTCCAAGTATGTCTCGTGTTCATAATGTGTTTCATATATCCGTATTTCAGAAATATGTGAAAAGACCAACCACGTTATAGAGTTAGAAATCGATTTAAATAATAGAAGACTTAACGTATGAGGAGGTACTGTCAAGATCTTGGATAGGAATGAGCATGTCCTACGCTAAGAAAGGTCATACCACAAGTTAAAGTTTTGTGGAGGAATCATGCTATAGAAAATGACCAGAAATTGGAAGCGGAAATGAAAGCGAGGTATCCTCACCTTTTCAAAACACTGTGTACGTACGTCGATTTCAAAAGACGAAATTTCATAAGGAGGGAGGTTGTAAAACCCCAACTTATTATTAATGAAATTTAATTTTCTATTTTGAAATAGTAAGGGTTGATTTGATTAATGTGGATAGTTATGGGTAAAATACGCAAATATTTCAAAATAAGCAAGTGGTTATAAAATATTCATTGTTGTTTGGGGAATATTCGTTTGGTCGTGGAATATTCAATGACTGCTTGGGAATATTAAATGCGACAGTAGCAGACCATGTGTGGAGCCCCATAACTGAAAGCGATTGGATGAAGAAAAAACGACAAATATAAGTTGGTTAAAATAACTAGGCGTAGTTATTCTAATTAATCTTTAAAAATACTCTCGGTAGTTAAAACACAAGAAGATACCAGTATTGCACCAATTATTGATTCTTACGTGAAAGGCACTACTCAATAATGGTTCACGATAATTATTGCTTCAATATTTTATTGATTTAATAATTCTTGCGTTGATATTTTATATTCTTTTGTTTCAATAATTGTCATTACACAATATTTTTCACTATCGAAGCAATAATTCATATTATCCTAATAATATTATTAGATAACATTATTGGCGATGTCTAGAAAGTTACATCTAAGGAGAGGTTTGGTCACCTAATTGCTTGCCAAGAAGGAGAAATTTATTGGAAAGCCCTCTTTCTTTAGAACCGCTCAGGTTGTCGATATGGTGATTCTCAGAATATTATTTGTGAATAAATAATTATTGATTCATATGATGAGAAAAATATTGATTTTATGTGGATATAGATGGAGAAAATTTTTAATGTGACAATTGTTGAAAATTAAAATTTTATCTTTTCTAATAAAATAATTCATTTAAATATATTATTATATTTTAATAAAATAATAATGGTGATATTTTTTACAACGAATGTGGATATATGAGTATACGAGGAGGAAGAGTATTTTGTTGCAATAAATATTTAAAACATGTTAAACATGCTCGCTTGGACCCCATTTATTTATTCGAAATTTGATTATAAATTTGTAAAATCCCCCGTTTGTGAATTTCGATCAATTTCTGTTTGGAATTTGGAAAAACTTTCTTCTGCAAAGTTGTAGAGAATTGAATTTTCTATAAAAACACGCGAGATTCGAATTTTCCGATAGAAAATTTATTTATTATGAATTATTGAAGTTAGAAGTTCAAAATAATTGATTTTTGGAAGTTTAAAATATTTTAAATAATAAAAACGTTTTTTGTTTGTTTTGTGGGCTACAACACGTGCATAATGAGTTTGAGATCAGATCTAGGAAGGTTGGCGTAGAAATTTTAATATATATATTAATATTTTATTAAATTTTCTGCTTTTGGTTTTCTAAAGTTTTCACCTATAAATAGGGTCTTGGGTTAGAATTGAAAATCACACTGTAAAGCAAGTTCTCTTCTCTATATATTATCGGTGTATTAACATGAGTATTTTGAGTATACTTTGAGTATTGTTAGACGGTCTGAAGTTCCTTCAAAGACTATACCCTAGATTATTAAATTTAAAGTCTTAATCTTTCGAGGTAAGGGATATTATTTTTTTCAGAATGATATTATTTCTTCAATATCATTATATGTTAAAATATTGATCTGAAGTTTTTATCAAATTTGGAACTTTTGGTGTTCCGAGTTTCTATTCACGATTACTATTCACGATATCTGATCTTATTCACGAATCTGGTCTTATTCATCGAAAAATGAAAAATTTTCTTTTAAATCAAAATATCTATTCTGATACTAAATTTGATTGTATCCACGTTTTGATCATTCTTGAATTTTCTGTATACTACGATTATTTTTTCGAGGTATTTTTGGACGTGGATAAAACAAAGTACGAATCCTTAATCCTTAATCCTTGTCGTTTTGTTTCACCTGGATTCGTTTCTTTAAAAATATTTTTCATCATCCCGATCTTAAATGATGATATTATTGAATATCTTTTACCGCGTAGTCAAGATGAATGATTTCTGAATAATATCTTTTGGGTAGTAGTCTGAAAGATGAGCAGTGTTTAGATGAACACGAATTAATCATGATGAATATCTTTTGACCAGAAGTCAGATGAATATTTGATTCCAGATGTATATTGATTGATGTTATGGGGGATAAAAGATGAGCGATGAACTTTTAAATTCATACATAGAAGATAGTAGTTTGCGATTCTCTACTTAACTTCTTACAATGAATTATTATTCATTACGAATATATGATTTAAAATTTGTTGCCTATTGTATTCTATTAGATTTTTCATTGTTGAAGACTAACGATAATTTGTTGTATATTATCTTAGTCATAATATTCTTCTTTAAATTTAGTTGAATTTCATCCTTTTCCTTTTTGTTCCATTTTCTTCTCGGGATGCGAGAATATAAGCGATGACGAATCAGGGGTATGGAATGAAGGTTAGAAAGAGTTGTTTACTAGTCCTCACCATTTTGTAAAACAATGTATCAATAAATGTGATGAGGATTTATTTGAGTCTGATATTATACAGAAGATAATATTTGTATTCAAACTCACATTTTATGTTGTAATAATAAAGTTGTAGTTGTTTACATCTACGTATATTGTAACTCGGAATGGGTGATGATACATATTTTGGGGGCGTCACAATAATTCTCCAAAATGAAGATCATGATAGTGGTTGCAATGACATAATTCTACAAAATGAGTCACTGAACTTTTTTTTTCTTACAATCAACTCACTGAACTTGTATTTACTAACAAAAAGTTTATAATTCCATTAAGATTGTTAACTTTGGACGGAATTTGACACATAAGTTGATGACGTGTAAAAAATTTCTGATGTGGCATATATCAGTCCTATGTGGCATTCATTATGTGGAAATGAAGGAAAATTTACAAACGTAATAATATAAATTATAAAAGTTAGTAAAAAAATAAGAAAATAAATGAAAAATATATTCAATTATTTTTAATTAATATCAAATGATTTTTATTTAATTCTTTACAAATATAATAATATAAATTAGAAAAGTTTGTCAAAAAAAATAAGAAAATAAATGAAATATATATTCAATTATTTTGTAATTAATATCAATTGAATTTTTATTTAATTCTTTACAAATATAATAATATAAATTAGAAAAGTTTGCCAAAAATAAGTAAAAAATAAAAAGAGTTGTTTAGTTATTTTTGTAATTAATAGAAAATATTTTTTATATAATTAATAATAAATATAATTGAGGAAATTATAAAATTAAAAATCTTTTTAATTTCGGACATTAAAATTATAATTGAGGTAATTTGATGATAATTTTTTCTTTTCTAACTAGAATAAATAAATTTGTAGTTTTACATGCAAATAATTTTTATTTTAATTTTATCAATTAATTTTATTATAATTTTATCAATTAAAAAGAGCATAGTTAGTGTAAAAAAAGCACAGTTATTACTTGATAAAATTAAAATAAAAATTATTTGATAAAATTATAAATTAAATAAATCAACATGTCAATTAATCAAACAAAAAAAATAAAAAAAAAAAAAAAATAAAAAAAACATTAATATTTATATCATTTAACCAAAAAACAACACAAAGAACTATATCTAAAAAAATTATTTATTTATTCTAAAACTTCATCTTCCTCAAGATCGTCATCATCAACGTAAAACCCACGACCAGAAAATTGTACAACACAGAGGATCCCAAACCAGCAACCACGACCAAATTATCTGGCCATGACGAACTCAATCAAACCTCAGCAAAGAGAGAGAACCGACCTAGCTTGAGTCAGCCCAGAACATAATCATTAAACATTAAGAAAACAAACACCCAATTAATTCCGCAAAGAGAGACAATAATAAGCATAAAGAATCAGTTGGGAAATCCACAAATTAATTAGACCCATTAAGGATAGACTTCAATTTAAATAAATTTGAAACTCCAAATCTGGATATGCTAACAAGAACCCAGATTGTACAAGCACACTGAACGACAGGAAACATGAAACCCAATAGGGCCACATAACCAAACCACCGGAAATAAATCAAAGCTCAGAAACCCCATATTCCAGCATGAACAGTTCGAAAAGTGATTCAAAAAATAATTAGATTCGAACAAGATCCAGCTTCAAAAACCCCCAACACCAGCAGATCTAAAATCTCACACCCATGAGAGATCTACCATATTAAATCATTACTCCTCTTTCAGCTCGCAAAAAATCAGAATCCCCTACCATTCATACAAAAAGCCCCATAATCTACATGACCCAGATCATGATTTTTATTGCTCGAAATACAGATCTCTCTCGTGTAGTTGTCATGCTACCAATTCGTGAATTGAATCTCACTCTCGTTCGAGGTACGATCTGTCCAAGCTTTCAATACAGATCATGGAGTTTTTTTCTTCTTCTGAGTTTGTGTTGAAGATGGCCATGGCCAAGATCTTAGTTTATTTCTCTCCCTATATATATATTCCCTCTGTTTGGCTCCAATTTCTAATTCTATATATACGCAATCTGATGTTCTTAATTTCTTCGTAATTAGAAGAAAAATGGCTATTAATAATAATAATATTAAAATAATAATAATAATTTTCAAATATTTTATTATTATTACCTCAATTATAATTTTAATGTCTGAATTTGATTTTTTTTTAATTTTAAAATATTTTTAATTTTATAATTTTTATAATTTTCTCAATTATATTTATTATAATTATATAAAAAATATTTTCTATTAATTATAAAAATAACTAAATAACTCTTTTTATTTTTTTCTTATTTTTGGCAAAATTTTCTAATTTATATTATATATATTAAGTAAAAATTAAATAAAAATTTATTTGATATTAATTATAAAATAATTAAATATATATTTCATTTATTTTCTTATTTTTTGACAAACTTTTCTAATTTATATTATTATACTTGTAAAGAATTAAATAAAAATTCATTTGATATTAATTACAAAATAATTGAATATATATTTAATTTATTTTCTTATTTTTATTAACTTTTCTAATTTATATTATTATATTTATAAATTTTCTCTCCATTTCTACATAATGAAAGCCATGGTAGACCGGAGGTGATATATATCACATCGTAAATTTTTACACGTCATCGGGTTTATGTGTCAAATTTAGTTAAAAGTTAACAATCTTAACTAATTATAAACTTTTTGTTAGTGAATCTGAGTTCGATTAATCGATTGTAAGAAAAAAAAATCGATGAACTCATTTATAAATTAAACGTATATAAGTACAGGTCATGTATGTTGACGCGTGTTGTATTAATTTATGTTGTCATGAATTTTTAAGCATTCTAAGGCATGCAATGAAGTTAAGTATTAATAATTATAAAGTATAAAAATATATTATGAAAATATCAAAAAGTATTGTGCAAATATCAATTTTCATTTTAAAAATATCTAACAAAACGTTATCCTCATATTATTCCTACCCCATTTATGATAAATAAAAAAGTTCTCATATTATTATTTCTACTCCCTCCCTAGATTTGTAGCCATTCAGGTATCACAACGTGTCAAAATATGACCGGCGAGTTATCATACCTAAAATCTTTATCATATTTTTCTCACCCATATTTGTCAACTCTTATTCAAAATTTTATATTTTTTAATTGCACACATATAGTGTGCGTTATAAATACTAATAGAGAACTGTTAAATCCACAATAAAAAAATATTATTTTTATAATAAAAATATCGTTATAGATCATATAGCTATCGTTTTTATTGTCGTTATACATCTACAGCGACACTTTTATTGTAGAAATAACAAAAAAATATTATGAATTTAACAATTCTCTAATAACACACAAAAAATAACACAAAAAATAGCAAATAATACCATTTTTTAAGAAATTATATTTCCAGGCTTCCAGCTAAAAGATTGTCGCCGACAAATATATACTGCAAAGTCGTTCAAAAGAATTTTTATACAAGTCACTCCTACAAATTGAAAGTATACTATTATGCTTTTTTTAGTTGGACAACTTTTATACAAGTTGCCTTTCAAAATTAACATCATGCAATGCAACAAAGTCAAAAAAGTTGTGGGGTATAAATCGAAAGTTTTTAAATTACAGTGACCGACTTAAAATTCTCCAGTTGACACGTTTTAATCTTGAAGGCGTTACAAATACGAAACGACAATTAGTTTTTTTTTTTTGACTACTTTCCCTACAATAACCCTCATTACTCTAACTTTTTTACATCAAATAATAATGCAATTAACTGATATAAAAACAGAATGGCAAGGGTAAAATAGTAATTAAAATCAACTAATCAAATCTCAAGGTTTAGAAGTCTCATTCAACAGTCTACTTTTCTCTCTCTTCTCTCTGTGACCGGCCTCCTTTGACTCTCTCTCTCTCTATATCTCTCTTTCTATATATTTCTATATATACACAGACATTTATGTTTGTATATATAACGATTCTACAGTATATTTTCTCTCTCTAAAAGTCTTCCTATGGACTTGCAGAATACTAGAATTCTGTAATTATTCTAGTAGATTCACAAATTAATTGGAGAGAATGATCGTCGAAACTGTCATTGATTCTCTGGTGCCGTCATGGTGGGAGGTTCAAGTCTCCCTCGCCGCCGCGGCTTTTGTTGTCGCCGCTTACTGGTTCTTCACTTGCGTCGGCGGCGAGAACGACCTTGCCGGTGATCGGTCGGGGGTCGACAATTCGGATGTCGCCGGTGATGTCAACGATGATAAGCAAAAGGTCATATCTTTAATTTTATCAGTGTTATGATTGTCAAGTTGTTGTTTTCTATCAATTCATTATTTGTTGTTATCTATCAATTCATAATTTGTTGTTAAGGGACTGTTTGGTTTGTTGTTAAAGGAGACTAGGAGAGTGAGTTTTGAGGTTCTGATACTGATGGTGATGGGAAAGGCAACTAATTTTGGTGGTAGATATGTTTAAAGTGATTTTATTGACAGCGACATAATAGGATTAATAGCCAGAAAGAGAAATAATGAAAAAGCTAAATACATTAAAGTGTTATTCTAGTGTAGCTGTTTATTGGTAGTAAGAATGTTGCTTTTGCTCAGAAATATTTATTTTTTAGAAAGCTAAAACTGCAGTTTTTACATACATCATTTCTGTTGGTAGCTTGCAAAGTAAAAGCGGAAAAGGGTTGACTGTCTTGGATACTGTCACTTCATTTCTGGTCTGTTTTTTCATTTTACATTTCAATCTATTATCTATATGTTGATAGTTTGAAATATTTGGAGTAGTTAAATTGTAAATGATGTTTGTTTTTTGATGTTCATGGTGAAGAAAAGGCAATACATTTGTGTTGATAGTAGTGTTTAAAGTGTTTTTTTTATAATTATTAGTTTTTTTATGCAAGCAAAGAGCCAGTTCGAGAAATTAAATAAAGAATATACTTTTTGCTGACAAGAAAAGAGTACTATTCACAGCAGGCCAAGAGGGGGTGCCTATCCTGGTATTCGTGGAGTATACAACAGCAGGTGGACACTGAAAAAACTGTTAAAACAAAAAGCTGTAAACCCTTATACAACCAAGGACACCCCCAGGGGTCCTCAAACTAACATCCCCATAAAAGTAATTTTTCATTGTAGCTGTTCCTGGTAATAAGACTTTCACTTCATTGAATTACATATGTAACTTTAGCAAACAAAATTTGCGTTCCCTTTTCTCACCGTGTTGCTATAATAGCTGAAAGAGAGACTAATATTGCTTCAAAGTTTCAGTGATACCAGTTCATCAACATAGACACGTAATTATCTTGTATAAAGAATTAATTATACTATTAAGGAGTAAATTTGGGAGTCTTTTTTTTCACACCATATATATCATGTAATTAATTTAAAAATGACTATAAGTTTAGGATTTACATTTTATTTTGATTTTGATGTTTCCAATGACATAAATTTAACATACGAATTCAACGAGAAAGTTTGTAGTTTGAGTTGAGTCGATAGATTGCAGCAAATGCTGTTAGAGTTTTCATATTTTCCATTCCAAGAAACAAGACATTTGTTTACATTTGTATCTCCTCTTGTTATGGAGATTGTCGCTCCTGTGTGTAGGCCTGTAGCACGCCTATCATCCACCCTAACCCCAGGGAAGTTGAATCCCTATTGCCTCCCTTGAAAGAGAGATGAAATAGGATTGGTGAGCTTGCTTGCAAAATCTTAAAACATTTCCTTCAGTTTTTTGCAGCGCTAGATGAATTTCTTTATTCTCTATTTGAGATTATGCTATTTACTAGGTTATGTTTATTTGTTTTCTGTAAAGAACATTTGTGTCATCCCACATAATGTTGGGAGTTGTACTTGCAGTACCCTATAGCCTGGTTATTATCTGTTTCATGGAGTAATTTTCCACTTGTTTGACGTGCAGTTCTGCACTTATTTTGTAGATGGGCCAGCTAAAAGGAGAACCTAATACCAATTCTGCATATATAATTAAGGTAAATTGTGGATCTCCTAAAGTTAATGCCACCCTGGTGGTTTTTGTTATGGCACTACAGCTGAAAAGTGTATAAGTTGTATAGTAATGGGTCATGTTTGATAAAATTTTCTTTTTCATTCATAAAATTAGCTCTCTTTGACAATTTCTTTTGTTGAATAATGATAGCACTAGGTTAATTTTTTCAGGTAGAACTGCTGGCAGCCAAGAATCTAATTGGTGCTAACCTAAATGGTACATCAGATCCTTATGCAATCATCACTTGTGGTACAGAAAAGCGATTTAGGTGATTGGATCTAATTCTCACTTTATTGCTCTTAGATGGTTTACCATGGGTTTTCTCTTTTTTGCAATTTCTTTTGAATGGATGCAATCTTTTGCTGTGATTCTTAGCTTTTTGAATAATGGAGTTAGGTCTTATCCAATTTATTTTACTTGGCAAAAAAAAAACTTATAATTGAATTAAAGATATTATTTGGTCATGTTCTGAAGCAGAGACAATAATATCCACAATGTTTTCTAATTTTTCCCATTAACAGCAACAAAGTTTTCCTTTGATTTTGCACTATATATAAATCTGAAAGTACTTTTCTGGAAAAAGTGTTCCTAAGGGAACATACCTATACAATATTTGATTTGCATCTCCTTACAAAAGCTCTGTAAAAGAAATCCTACTCTGATTTAGGAAAGGTTTAGATGCCATTTTGATTTCAATAAAAAAGCTTTTAGCATATTACTGGATGGTTCTTTATGTTTCAAAACCAATGCTTTCACCTATTTGTTTGTGGTAGTAATTATGTCTTTTCAATGTTTTGATCAATTTGTAAATAATTTATTCATCAATAGATCTCCCATTTGATTACATAATTTGTTCTTACGATCATATTAGCAGCAATCTGTAGTTCTAGTGTTAACATCACAAGCTTATAAAATAATGCCCATAAGATTATTTATAGCCACGATACCATTTTCTTTGGTAGATTGCTATTTTCTTTGACCAAATTGATTTTTGGACTTTCTTTCCATTTTTACGTGCTTGAATTACAATTTGATTCCCTTTTTCGAAGAAACGTATAAACATTCTGCCCCAATAACAACGGCTAACGATGCCCTTCCTAATTTACTAGATGTCAGCGCGGGACACATAAAATGCACTACATATTATAAAAGTTATTTATTTTGATATGTATTTAATTTAAAATTTTCAGAAGTATAAGATGCTACACATTAATCTCTTGCCTTTTTTATTCTTTTAATTGTGCTAGATAGTACCGTACTTGAAGTAAAGTAGAGAATTGGTACCCTAATGTTGCGTTTGTGAGTTTGGAGGGATGAGATGAGAAGGAAAAGTATAAGATGGGAAGGGATTACAATTTTCCCTTATCATGTTTGTGAGTTTTAGAAAAGAAGGGAAATGATGGGATTTTAATTATATTTTCCTATTTTGTGAGTTTAGAAGTAGGGAAGGGAAGGAAAGGAAAATAATTTTTATCTTTAAACTACACTATTATTATATTATCCTTCAATATAAATGTAATAAACGTTATAATTTAATAATGTCCAGCTACTAGATTTATTTTGCTCAGTATTTTTTATACTTTACTGCTCACACACCCCTATATTCCATTCAAAAATCAACAAAGATTGGAAAATGTAGTACTTTTATCATTCTCCAAGTAATATTAGGGTTTTGTCTCTTTAAATAGTGATGTAATCCCCATAAGTCATTTAGACTACATACTATTGATATTGAAGTTGATTATTTTGTTCATACTGTAGAGGTATCCTACTGTAGAGGTATTTTATCCATCTTGGTGTTGATATACACTTGAGAGATACTAGTGGTTTAAACGTGGAGTTTAAATCCTAGTTTATTTTCCATGAATTCTTCATCCTAAATATGTCATGTATCAGTTTTGGTATTAGAGTTTAAGGTTTCTCCATCAATTTTTTATTTTTTGGGAGATTTTGGGTTTTTCCAAAAAAAAAGTTCATTGTTGGCCGAAGTTACTGTTCATAGCCGGAGTTATTGTTCATCGTCGGAGTTACTGGTCATCGCGATTCATTGTTCAAAAAAAGAAAAAAGAAGAAAGGTAGAAGAGAAAAATTGTTGTCGTGTTTTGCCGTCGTTAATATGATGAGTGCCCATAGTTTCATCTAATATTTCTAGCCCATACTTTATATACCTTTCACTTATACCCTTTTATTATTTTAAATCAGCCCCTACACTTTCTGCATTCATACTTTAGCCTCTGTTTTCTATTTTCTTTTTAGTTAGGCCCTTAAGATAAGTTATCAACAAAAAAAAAGTTTTTATTTTATAACCTATTGTCCCAAACACCCAATGTCTCAAGCCACTAAAGAATTGTTTGCGGAAGTAAAGGAGTATATTTGGTTTCTCGATGGTGAAAGTGATCGGATACACTACCTTATTAATACACATGGTCATAAATAATTGAAACCCAAGTAGGAAGAACTTAGATGGGATATGGTTGATGCACAAGATTACCTTGGAAAGTTTCAGCATCAATATCAAGATGAGCAAAGAAAAGCTGAAGCAAGGAAATGTCAACACGTTAAAGTAAAAGAGCTTCAAAAAGGCTACACGAAATGGTTTCTATATGCTCTTCTATAAAAGATAACATCTCTTTTACAAAAGATGACATCTCTTCTATAAAAGAAGGCCTTATTGACTTGCGGGCACATATTCAAGCAGAGTAAGAGAGAAAATGAGGATGTTCTAAATTTTGGGGCTATAGACAGTAATGACGTGTCCATGGAAATTCTTGAAGTTCCAAAGGTTGAACCATAGATTGTGTATGAGCAACAAGTTGAGAAAACTCTAAAGTTGCTTTTGAGTTGTTCGTTACCAAAAAAGGACGATTCGAGAAGTTGATCCAATCTAAGTTGACATTGTTGACTTCGTTAGTCCAGAAAGATTATTTTCATAACAAACGCACTGAATGGATGACCGATTCAGCCATTCAATGCGTAACAAACAGCCCCTAAGGTGCTGGAAATTACAATTATGCCCTTAATGATGCCAAAATTCATGTTTCGCCCCTGCTTTGCCCTAACCTACAAAATAACAGCTAAACAAGTAAAAATGTCCTAAATACTTGAGAACTAACAATAAATCGAGTCTAAAAAAATACTCAAATCATGAGTATATTACCCACTCATCAGTAATAATGTTGTCAAAGGTGTTCCAAAATGTTCTTCTGTTGTAGAGGAGTTTACTGCTTATTCTATGATATTATAAAACTCGAGGTCGAGCTTTCTCCAACAAGAGGAGATTGATTGAGACTCCAAGTCAAGAATAAAGAAGAGATATTTTTATATTTATTATTTGGAGTTTTTATTATGTTTAATATAAAAGTAGTTAATGTGATTTATGTATTTTATTTATTAGTGGGGATTTAGGACATTAATTAGTGATTAAGAATTATTAATAAGGGTATTTTAGTCGCTTAGTACTTTTATTATTCCCTAAGTAATAGTAGGGTTTTGTCTCTTTAAATAGTGATGTAATCCCCACAAGTCATTTATACGACATATTTTTGATATTAAAGTTGATTATTTTATTCATACCGTAGTGGTATCCTACCGTAGAGGTGTTTTATTTATCTTGGTGTTGATACGTGGAGTTGATACACCAGACAGATCCTACTGGTTTAAACGTGGAGTTTAAATCCTAGTTTATTTTTCATTAATTCTTCATCCTAAATCTATCCTGCATCACATTGCCTTGTGTGTACACATTCCTTTACCAAGTTTCTTGGCGATTGTGTTAGGTATTAGAGGCTACTACTTTGGTATCCTAGGATGCGTTCTTGTGGTAGGTAAATTTGAGATGCAGCTTTCGTAGCACCAAGATAATGGAGGATGATACGTGGAGAGCTCGTAAGGTCTTAATAGGATTCATGTTGTGTTTGGATTGAAGGATTGGAATGGAAAAGGAATTGAATGGTTCTTTAGTATCTCAAGTTCATGTTTGTATAATAGGATGACATAATTATCACATTCATCCATTACATTGGAATGAATCTCATTCCACCACCTTCTCTAGAGAATGAAAATCAAGTAATCGAATGAATTCTTATTCCATCAGAATGGTTTATCCATCGAAATGAGTAACCAAATTTGCTCTTTTTCACTCTTTCTAGTCCGACCTTGAGTCCTTCAATTCAAACGCAGCATTAGAGAAGACACATGATAGGGTTTGTTGGAGGTCTTTTAATCGGGTATCGGAAAAATGAAAGGGTTTGAAAATGAATGGAGTTCTTGGGTGATATAGTGCTTTCATTTGCGGTTTTAGTCATTGTTAGGAGGAGCCTAAATCATTGTTTAATGCTTCTAGGGTTTGATATAGAGAGACCTTTCCCTTTTCCTTTTTTAGTTGTGAATGCCTTGAGTTATATAGGGAGAGGGAGCATGTTGGATGCATGGATGCGCGGTGGTGATGGAGAATCTTGAGATTTATCACCTTCAATTCATTGATGATACACTATCAGCTACTACCTAGGAGGCTACTATACTCGTTGCCAGTTGGTTTTGTGTTGGTTCAACACGGTAAAATTATTGAACAAGTTAATCACAGAAATAGTACTGAAAACATTTATAAATTGAAACTGGAAAGAAATGGCTCTATACAATTTCATGTTTAGAAACCAGCTAGTCTTGTTGTCTAGTTTCAGAATTGTTTTTAATTGACTTCGTATTAGACTGATTATTATATCTTTGACCTCTTGTGCTATCTTATGAGTGATGTATGCATAACTTATATGTTGGCCTTAGTTTTACATACTACTTTGAGTAATATATTGTAAAAGTAGCCACGTGATTTTATTTATTTGTTCGTAAATTTGGTAGAATGAGAAAGTGTTTCAAGATTTGCTTTGCACAACTATTCATTGTAATGGTATGTTGTTGGAATTACTTAACGTTTGTTGTTTGAAATTCTTTCTTACTAGAGCTCAGGCGATTAATTTCTTCTTTCTTTTTGTCATTTTATGCCATTTCTGATAGCAAGACTTAGTCATGTTTATGTCCAGTCAATTTTGTTCTAAGTAATATTTTTGATCACTGGTGTTGTTGATGCAGTTCTATGGTTCCTGGGTCACGAAATCCCATGTGGGGAGAAGAGTTCAATTTTTCAGTTGATGAGCTCCCCGTTGAGGTAGTTACTTTGATTTACTATGAGCATTGATTGTCGTGTGGAAGACTAAGTGTTAGACTGTTTGATAAACAAAATTGCTGCAGCTTATTTCTGTAGTGTCTCATGGGATATGTTATAAAATTACGGACCAATTATCCATGGCTATCCAACACTATATTTTCCATCCATCATCTTTTTTTTCCTTTTTGGAGGAGGGATTAGTTTGATTTGCTTGACCTATGCAGTTTTTTTTAAGACTAATATTCTTCTTTGTAGTATGAAGCATTTTAAATATTACGTTTTATGTTTTAAGAACAATTTAATATAGTTTTGATGAATCTCCTAAGTGCCTGTTTGGTTGGAATATCAAAAGGAGAGATTGGATACTATTACTCTTTTTATATCAATCTCGTGTTTGCAAATTTTACTATTGGTACTATTTCAGTGGTAAATTAATAGCCATGGGAAATTGGGTATTGTGAAACTCAAGGATAGGTGTGTTTCATATCGAGGAACATTAGAGGAAGGGAGGATAAGGAGTAAAAAAAGACTCATTTTAAGCTCTTTTCTAAGTGGGTTTCGAATGTAGGACATATTCTTTATGAAGATGATATGATAGAGAGATCAAATTAATAACCATTATCCTCTTTTCCAGCCAAACAAAGGATATAACAAAGAAGCTAACGCCTCTTTTTTAAGACTTCAACAAAGGACATAGTTGTAGAAGCTAATGCCTCTTTTTCATTTTCATAGGAATTTATGTGAGCAGAGGTTAATTATTTAGTTCCTCTAGGGCCTTCTCAACCCAGTTTCTCTTTCTTCCTCTAGTTGTGAAAGGAGATTTGTTCATTGAATTTATGGTCAACTTTCTTGCAAGCCTTTTTTTTTTTTTTTTTTTAAATTTTCAGATCTCTTATTGATTTCTTCTAATTATTATATTTGGGAATGTAAGGCTAATATTCTCTTAATATTAATGCTCTTTGTTGGTCGACTGTTCTTTATTGTCTCAATAGTCAATACTAGTACTCAACTTGCTGTCAGGCGAGCGCAGACACTTGTGCCTGGATGTGTCATCTGCAGTATAAGTTCAAAGTGCTTAATTTTATGGAATTATTTCTTTTTTCTTTTTTCGTTTTTTTTGCGGATTTTTGTGAAACTTGGTTGTCCCCTTATTTCGTTTTTGGTAAGATTTAAGGTTTTGGGAGGCACATGGATACCAAGATTTCCTTGGAGGTATTCTTGTTCTGATATTTTATGCGGTAGGACGGAAATGTCTCTAAAATTTAAGTAGTACCCATCTCTCTAGTCCTTGAATCAAGGTATAATTTTTTGCATTTGGGCTTTAACTATAGAGCTGTTGCTATTTCGGTGTTCGTAGAGATTAACGGAAAGTGCTTCATTAGTTTTTCTGTATTTCTTGTTCTCCTGCATGTAATCTCTTCTATCAAAAATAGAACAATTTCGAGTGTTTAGAGTACGAGGAAATTGTTGAAGAAGATCAAAATCAAGACTTTAAAAGCGGACATGTTCGGATTGAGTTTTAGTATTGCTTATGGGATGTAGAAGTGTCGTGATTAGAAGTGTTTTAAATAGGTGCTCTTGGAACGCTTTTGCTTTTTTATACCTCCTTTCCTCTCTTTCATGAAAGTAACATTTCTATGCCGGTCTATTGAGTATTTAGCTTTTTTTACTCCCTCTATCCCAATTTAAGTGACCCACATTTTCTGTTTGTTTTTGGCATTACTTATGCAGTATTCTCCCTCTTCTCTTAAATATAAAATCAAGCTTGACCTTTTAAAGTGATAAAAAACACTTTCAAATATAAAATAGTGTGATTCATTTAATTTTTAATAACAATAATCCAATAATAGTAGTAATTGTTAGATAGTTTACAATTTTTATAGTTATTTTGTCTAAAATTGAACTAATTCATACCATTTTTGAATATAAAAATATCTCAAAAAGTCAAAATTGATTTCATCATATGTTGGTGTGAAAGTAGAAAGGTTTGAAAACTAAAAATGATGTAACAAATAACTAAAAAAGTATAAAATAAATAGCCAAAAATAATATAATGTAAATGAATGGAAAGAAATAAAATAAAAACATCCCACACTTTGGAAAAAACATACATATGTATAAAAAGCTAAAATGAAAAACAAATAAAAAAAAGGAAAGGGAATAGAAAGGCGTAAAAAACACAACAAAAGGTGGAATACCCTAGTCAACCTCCAAGCGGACAACTACATTCATCCACTCACTCCTATCATACGTCATGCCCTCAGTTATATACCCTCCCTTTCAAGTATTTTTAGACGACTTTCAACTAATAATTTCAGCCTCCCCCTCTCATATTTTCCTCTTGATACAAGACTTTTCTTCTCATTGGTGCATCTATAGGCCAACGTTGGATATGACCAAACAATCTGAACTGATAAAATTATGATATATAAATATATACTTTTGACAAATCTTAAAATCCCTGTTAAGAAAAGGGTATGGTTAAAGTGGGACGATAGACATAGTCAGTATTCTAAAAATTCCCTCCTAGGTCCGATTAATCCCCGCCTAGGTGCTAGGCGGTCCTCAACTGTCTCGATTTGGCTGGACACCTAAGTCCCCACATTGACAGAATAAGACCTCTATTTTGAAGCTCTACAATACTTCAATGACTTTGCTAAGCGTTAAACGATTGTTTTTTGAGAATGTTTCATGTAAAATTTTAAAAATTACATCTACTATATGTTTTGTATAGCATAACAAGTATGAACAATAGAAAAATAAATAAATGAGAGCGCCTAAGAAAACGCCTCCACCTAGGCAGTCTAGGCTCCCCTCCGCTGCCTAGGTCCGCCTAACGATTTTTAAAACACTGGACATAGTATGTAACTAAGGAAAAAATTATATCTTTTCTCTTTGAGTGGTCTAAAATAAATGTGTGTGCCTATTTTAAAGTGCAGTAGTGTTTGTCATTCTTGTAGTTTGGGTCTGTTAAACTAATTTCTTTTATGTTTGGGCAGATTAATGTGACAATATATGATTGGGATATAATTTGGAGAAGTGCAGTTCTTGGTTCAGTTACTATTCCTGTGAAAAGTGAAGGTCAAACTGGTGCAGTATGGCATACTTT
This sequence comes from Panax quinquefolius, assembly GCA_020205615.1. Classification (NCBI taxonomy): domain Eukaryota; kingdom Viridiplantae; phylum Streptophyta; class Magnoliopsida; order Apiales; family Araliaceae; genus Panax; species Panax quinquefolius. Next base: position 42,771,335 of record CM035173.1, read on the forward strand.
GGATAGCACATCAGGGCAGGTATTTTGTAAACTTGTTTTGTTCCGTTCTTTTTGTAGCTGGTTTGTACCTTTAATATCCTTCTGATTTTAAATCTTGGATACTTTTTAAACATATTTGTTTGTTAGGTTTGTCTCCATATCAGAACAATAAATCTTCCTGTAAACTCTTCCAGGTGACTTCTTTTTTTTAGATATTTTATTTTTCTAATTCTTACTCTATATTGCTCATATATTTATAGTTGCAGCTGTAGTTTTACCTGTAATACAAAAAATTATTGTGTTGTATTATAATTCTTCTGTTTCACATATAGAATTTGTTCTATAATATATTTGTATGCTTGTGTATGTTTCTTGTGGTGAGCAGTGTCTGACTACTGCAGATAAGCAGTTATATAGTTGACATACTTTTTTAAAGTATTCGATGTTGGACAATATGTATACTCTAACATTGTGGTTCGTATATTAATCAATTCTTTTATGTGAGTCAAATATGTCAGTTGCTTTTTATTTCTCTTTCAACTTCTCCCACTGAATCTTCTTTTATCCTTCCTTACTACTACATCCGTCCGGGTTTATTCGACTTTTTTTTCTTGTGCATTTGTGTCAATGTTACCTGGAATGCCTTTTCGGTTTGTCGAACCGATACGGGAATCGGTACATTACATAGAGCTAAAATGTGTATGCTAGAGGTAACTTTGTATGGATGGTTATATTTATTATCTCATAGAAGATTTTAAATTGCATTAACAAGTTGATCGTTTGAGAAATAATTTCTTGCGAAGCATTCACCACTAAGCTTGAATATTTATATTCGTGCATTAGAAGTAGAAAACAAAGAAATATATTAGTTTCCTAAAAGTTTGAAAACGTAAAAGTATCATCTTTGGGCAGACAAATACCAACACCTAGTTCACTCGTTCAAGTTCAATAATTACTCAGAATCCATCAGGTCTTAATATGTTCAATAAAGTAAAACCCATTTGTGCCAATTTGCCTGTACGCGAGTTCTTTTCTTCTTTAGTGGAATAAGAAAAAACATGAAATCAAATCCTGTGCTTCTTATCTCTGTCTGCATGCCTTATGAGTTTTTTTTTTGATTTGATAGCGTTGGTTGTGTTGTAAATCCATTATAAATATTCTACTGGATTGGCGCTTTCTAGATTATCTTTTTTGTATTGGTTTTTGAACTAGTATAATGTTAGGGGTTTGAAAGGCTATGCTGGAGCTAAGGCTCGAAGAAGGTTTTCTCTGGATGAACAAGGACCAACATTAGTTCATCAGAAACCTGGGCCACTGCAGACAATATTTGATCTTCTTCCAGATGAGGCAGGTTTCGTGATACATTATCTACCAGATATGTTAATTTGATGAGTTGTAGTTTATAGTTTATTGAGTCTGGCATACATATTTGTGTTGCTGAACCTTTATGGAAAGCTGTTGCTGTGCTCATTAAGCGTGTATGTTTCAGCTTGTTGAACATAGCTATTCATGTGCACTTGAGAGGTCGTTTTTGTACCATGGCCGTATGTATGTCTCTGCGTGGCACATCTGCTTCCACTCTAATGTATTTTCAAAGCAAATGAAGGTTAGCTTGTCATTTTCATTGGAAATTTGAGTTAATAATGCCTAGATTTCATTCCTTTCCATTAAGGACTAGATGAACCTGATTGTTGCAATATCTTCAATTTTTGGCAACATTGATTTATACATTATAACTATATTATTTAGTAGAACAAGAAAAAACTTGTCATGCTTCAGGACAAAAAGACACCCATTATTTTTCATGCATGCATATAAAGGGACTCAGCTGTAAAGGGATCAATTATTGATTATAGAGGATTTAAAGTCTCTTAATATGAACTCTGTTCAGAAAGACAATTAAAGAGGGATGAAGAATGATACATTCTAAAGCTCATTAAGAAAGTCTTCTGCTTCATGGCTAATTTAGCCATGTTTATTTCAAGATTATGTCATTCATGATTCATCTAATTTTTTAAGCAAGATTTTTTTTTTTTTTGGAAAATTAGAGTTTATTAATTTGTTTATGAGACAAGCTAAGGTTCTCCTCAGTTTTCTTTGGATTGTGCTTGTTCACAGATGTGTGATTGCCTGATTGGCTAGTAGCTTTGTTAAAGAAGGTAATTGCAGATGCCACCCTCCAAACCAGTACATTTTTGAAATGTACAAGAAGCATAGAAGTTTCAATATTTTGGGATTGACATTTACTGTTAAAGTTGATTTCAAATAGTCTTGTCTATTTTATCAACAATTTTGGTAGGGGGTTTACTGTTTTTTTTGAATTGTGAAATTTAGCCAATATAGGTTAGGCAATTGTTACTTGTGAGAAATTTGTTGCTATAGAAGTAGTGCTTTTGTTTTTGGTAAGCTGGCATATATTACTAGATAAATTCCAGTAACTTTGACTCCGGGTTTTGCTGGGTGTGTTTTTTTGGGAGGTTGATATAGAGGGAAATTGTGAAATAGGGTGGTTTTCTTGCACCCCTTTGGTTCTCAGACACGGTTTTCTTTAGTTCCGTGGCTCAATCAAATGTTCAGCGTTGGAGGACTCATTGATTTTTAGCATTTTCTATGTTGTTTTATTATTTGTGTTTGAGGATTTATTGTCCTTCCAGAATTTGGATTCCAAATTCTCTTAGTCAAATGCCATATCGTGTTATCGTGTCTTACTTTCAGATTTACTGTAATATATTGCCTCACTTTGTAAGTATGCTCATCGGCGACCATATGTTTACTTTCATTTTAACAGGTGATTATACCGATCGGAGATATAGACGAGGTATGTGGCTTCATTCGTGTCTGATCCTTCTTTTTTACGGTGCTGGTGAGATTATATTTGTATTATGTCATTTAGAAGGTTCTGAGTATCATTATGTCTACTATTCAGATAAGGAGGAGCCAGCATGCATTAATTAATCCTGCTATTACAATAGTTCTTCGCATGGGTGCTGGTGGGCATGGTGTGCCTCCTTTGGGAAGTCCTGATGGTTAGTTATTAAATCAATAGGTCTAATTACTTTTTATTTCCTTAAATGGTTTCTCCTGCGTACGGAGAGAAATTTGGAATTGGAAAACTTTATTGGAATGGAAGGGTTGAATTTCACCCTTTTATTCTCGACAGTAGCAAAACTTGGCTTTTGTTTTAAGTTTTCCTTTTCTTTGATGAGATTCACCCTTTTATTCTTTCTGTAGCAATGTTTGTAAATCGTCTTTTGTCTTACGTTTTCCTTTTCTTAGATGAGTAAGTTGGTGCTATGACTGCCTGACTGGTTTACACCCTGGGACGAGGCCTGGGACACTAACAAAGATTTTGAATGTAGTGATTTAAAATGAAAATAAGAGAGAAGAAGAAGAAATAGTGACTCTCTGTTATGTGTTTTGATGTATGACGAAGAAAGTAGAGAGATATCTCAAAAGAATTCGGTTATCTTTCCTCCCGAAACTCTCTCTTAAAGTGGGATGATTTGAAGAGGAGAAAATCTCATTAATAAGACTTTCATACTATCCATTTCCCCAACTTGTGCACATGTGTTTCAAGAAGTAAGGCTACAATAGTACTAATTTCTACCCTCTTTTCTTTTCTTCTCAACCCCAAAAGAAATAGAAGCCTGTTGTTTATCCATCTCCTCTCCCGCTTTACTCCTGCTAACTGCTGATGCAGATTAAGCCAAAGGATTAATTAATATCATAGTTAAGTATTTATTTAGAGATAAAATAGATAATTATATTTGTTGATTATTCTAATTATAATAGGAGATTATTATCAGGAGTTTCCTTATTTAATTAGATCGCTTAATTTATAATAGAATTATGGTTTTTTATCTTCTATATAAACTGATGTAGTTGTAATCTCAGTTACTTTGCCAGAGTTGAATTATTGATTTGAGATTGAAGCATTGTGAGCTTTATGTGTGTTTGTACAGATTCCTTATGTGGATAAGATCTTAGACCTTCTTTCTCATACTTCACCTATATCCTAAGCATTGTCTAAATGTAAACCATGTACTGCATCAATTTGGTAACAGAGCTTAGGCTTGGTATAGTTTGATTTTACCTATCCAAAACCCCAACCCTAGCCTCTTGCCCCAAATTAGAGTCACAAATCGTCAACAACCTGCAAATCATCATTCATTCCATAACCTGTTCTACCCCTAGGGTCCTTACATTTCCTTTTCCGCTGCTTCTCTTGACATCTTTTTACCAGTTCTCAAATGGAGAGGGGAGTGGGCACCAAAGCGAGTGTTTGGTTAGTATAATATCATAGGCGGGAAGTAGTTTTGTGCACACATATCTACTTGACATTTGTATCTGTCTGCCTAAATTTTTCTATTATAGCATCAATTCAGACATGTGTTAATGGAAATATTATCTTTCTCGGTTTCTCCATTTTCAGGCAGGGTGAGATATATGTTTGCATCATTTTGGAACAGAAATCATGCATTAAGAGGTTTACAACGTGCAGTAAAGAATTACCATGCAATGTTAGAAGCTGAGAAGAAGGTCTGATTTCTGTGCTTGCAACTATTTTTCTTTATTGCATATATCATTATGTACTAATTTTTTGTATTCAACTTTCATTGCTTTGAAAATGTAACATGTACTAACCTGATTCGGGTTTTGAGTAAGTTGCCTCGTCTCTTTGGATTCAGCAATTAAAAATTAATCCCTTGGGCCAATTTTATTTGTCAGTTTGTCCCATTTAAATTGTCCTATTTCTTTTTCAAACTATTTTTGGTCCAATTTTTCTAATATTACCCCTTATTTAATTTGGTCTACTTATATTGGAAAACAACTCTAGTTACATTGGAAAAAGTTGTAATAAGGCATTAAATATACTCTCATTTTATTAGTAACAAAATTATTTCTTTAATGTTTTTAACTTTTTGACTATACTTTTTGTATTAAGCATTATAATTTTCAAGGCATGTTATTAATAATATAAAGTTTTTCTTGTTCAAAAATGTATTTATTAATAATAAAAAGGTTAAATACACTTTTGTCCCTCAAAGTATTACCCAACTTACATAAGTGACCTTAAACTATAAAAAATAATAGCAACCTTCAAGTACATTTAAGTAAACAAAAGTAACCATCCCAATTATATAATTTTGGTCTAAATACCAAAGAATGCTGCTCATGTATATAATATACTTTGTTTGGTAGTATTTAAAATAGTATAATAAATGTTGACTATACTATTAATCATCAAATACAACCCAAATACTTAATTCAAATAAAATAATTAAAAATCATTAACTAAATAAAATAAAATAAATAAGTTAATTAATTAAAACTCACTAATTAATAAAATTAAAATAATTTATCACACTAATTAAATAAAATAAAAGAATTAATTCAACTATTAACCTAAATAAAATAATTAACCCTATCCATTAATACAAAATAACAATTAAGGGGGAAACAATAACTTAAAAAACAAAACAATTATATAAACGTATTTTAATACTTTTAATGTATTTAAAGTCATTTATTTATATTTTCTTATATAAAACAATACAATTAAATAGTATAAGCATGCATATACTACTTAAAATTAATAAAATTCACTACAAATTACCACACTTTACACATAAAATAATTAATTTAATTAATTAAATAAATAATACATTTAATAATACTCAAATAAAATAGTTAACTCCGCTAATTAACTAATAAAATAACAAACTTCACTAATTAACTTTAAATAAAATAACAAACTCAATTAATTAATTCAAATAAAATAGTTAACTCCGCTAATTAATCAAGTAAAATAATTATTTAGTTAATTATAAAAATAGGTTCATAATTTTAATTATCAAAACACGTTATGATAATTAAAATACGTTAATATAATTAATTCAAACAAATTAGTTCAAATAAAATAATTATCTAACTCCACTAATTAACTTAGTTATTTTTAAAGTATTTTATCGTATTTTAATTATCTTACTTGAGTTAATTATTTAATTATTTTAATTAGTCTTTTAAATTATTTTACTTGATTGATTAGTGGATTCAATTATTTGATTTGATTTAAATAATTGAGTTAGTTATTTTATTTAAGTTAATTAGTAGAATTAATAATTTTATTTGAGTAAAATATCAAAGTTAATTATTTTAATTATTCAATTATAAATTACTATATTATAATTAATCTCATAAAATTTAAAAAAACAATTAATGAGATTTTAATGATTAGGTGGATTAATTATTTTATTTGAATTAATTAATTGAGTTAGTAATATTTAAGTTAATTAGTAGTTTATTATTATTTAGTTAATTAATTAATCTCATTAATTAATTTAAATAAAATAATTAACTGTGATTGATTATTTTACTGGAATGATTAGTGTGGATTAATTATTTTATTTGAATTAATTAATTGAGTTAATAAGTTATTTTATTTAAATTAATTAGTAGAGTTTATTATTTTATTTAGTCAATTAGTCATCATCTTCCTAATCTATTTTATTTGAGTAAATTATATAAATTTAATTAATGAGATTATTTACTCGATCGGCCGATTATTTATAGAGAGCTTAAGTTGTAGTGGCCCTAGTGATAATTTGTAGTGAATTTATTTATTTCAAGTAGTGTAGACATGCTTATACTATTTAAACGTATTGTTCTACATAAGAAAACACAATTAAATTGACTTAAATTACGTTGACAAGTATTAAAATCGTATAAATACATTACTTTGCCGTTACACGTCAGCATTCCGGCCAAAGTTATAGTTGGAGGGTCACTTTTACTTAAGTTTTATAGCTTAGGGTTGCTTGTGTAAGTTGAGTGATTCTTCGTGGAACAGAACTATATTTAACCCATAATAAAATTATTAATGCTCAAAAGTAAAACAAATTTTATTTTTGCAATCACCATAGAATGAAGTTGCATTTTCAATAATTATTAATTATTGGAAATTATGAACTTGCTGAATATTAGTCATTCACGAGCAAGGGTAAGTAACTTTTTTATCCTAAATTTTTGGAGAACCAAAAGTAAAAACATTAAAAGGATGTTGAGCAAGGAAAACTTCAAAGTTCTTGAAACTCAAGTCACATTGCATGTTAGGAAAACACGGTGGACAAATAAATCCAACGTGTATGATAGATAAGTCATGCGATCTACTCTACTCATCATTATCTGATTCTTAGTAAGATAACATTTGTCTGGTTGTTAAGATGATAGACAAGGATAGTAATTATCTAGTTCTTAGTAGAATAAGGGCAGTAGTTATCTTTTGTTATTTAGTAGGTTATAAAAGGGGGCCTTCTGTACTGAGGATGTTATGTTGAATGTATTTGAAACTTCTTTCTATTAATCATATTTCTTTTCCCCTGTATCTCTATTTCTATACTTCCCCAGATCTATTTACTCTATCTTCTTCATCCCATTTCTTTCTCTCCTATTCTTTTGAACTCTTCACTCTCTCTTCTTCTTTAATCTCTTCTTCAATTCTATTAATTCTAACCAATTCAAATTGAAACCATGATAGTCATGCTAGAATCACTCGTCCCACATTTGATTAAACTACAATATATGTGTTTAACTAGACTAGCAATATATGTTTAAGAGCCTCTCCACCTATAGCCAATCTTTTTCGGGTCATATGTTTTATTATTGCTAACGCTATTACATCCAAGGAAAAATCACTTAATAACTTTGTTCAAATAATATAAGAAAAGACATGATAGCCCCTGGCTACCAAGTCAACGTAGCTTTTGGTACAATAACGTTAATATGCCAAGTCAAACGGTGCTACCGTAGTTATTCTATAAGGATTTGCTTTTGTATCCACTGCTTACTACTTTGTTGTTGTTGGTACACAGGAGAAAGAACAGTCAGCACTTCGCGCACATAGTAGCTCCATCAAAAGCATTGAAGGGCAGGTTAAGACCCCTAAAGAAAGTGTGCCAACGTCTGGGAAGTTGCAGCCTTTCATCAAAGAAGAAGTTCTTGTTGGTATATACAATGTATGCATCTAATCTATGCTCTACGTCTTACGATTTAATATATTACAATGTGTGGTTACATCAGATATGGGTATTTTGACTATTTTCTCCCAGGGTGTTTTTCCAACTACAGCAGATCAATGCTTTGAGTTACTGTTCAGTGACAGTTCCAGTTTTACAAAAGAATATCGCTCAACCAGAAAAGATACTGATCTCACTGTAAGTTTCAAAATTTGAAAATCATCATAGTTTAACAATATCACTCCTTTTCAATTTACATATATGTGGTCAAAGATGTTTTGCTGCATAGTTCACTCTGAAGAATTTCGTAATTCTGGAGCTTGAATACTTGCTTTTATTGTTGAGGTGGTCAGAAAGTTTCTGTTAGAAATTCGAATTGAAGCTGCACCAAACACTGATTGCAGAAGCTGTGAAATCTGTCTTTGTAGTCTCAAATTTTTGGTGGCTATTTGTCATGAACTTTCTGCTAGTTGAGTATTTCTCCATTCTCTGACATAAGAAGACATGTGTTTGGTGTGGAAAAGTACATGTGTTTGTGACCTGTGGAAATTTCATTTTGTATTTTTTTAAAGGGTGTCAGAGTTTTTTTATAATTACCATTCTCTTTTTATTTGTGACCTTGGACGTTGTTTCTAGGATAATTTCATTTTTAAACTTTCTCTATTTTTTATCCCAACAAAAGGATGTCAGACCACTTCTTTTATTATTGTTATTTTTATAGCTATGTAGTATTTTGGATACATGCATGTTGGTCTGTTAGGGTATAGTCAGAGGTGGTTGAATCAGTCCAAGATCGGCTGAGTTTCTATTGGATGTGCTCAGCTTAATAGGGGATGATTTTTGCTGGAGGTTGCTTGTTGTCAAACTATTTGGCTCCAGCATGGGTTGAATTTTGAACCAGATGTGTGCAATTGGTCGTATCATATTTTATATTGATTATAACTTGGCACTCCTACACATTTTGTTAGTATTTATCATCTTACTTTCTGCTATAGTGCTATTTTTTTAATCTGTCTGGCCTCTGTGGGATGGATTGAAGACGTACTTTTATACATATTTATGTATATGTATTAATTCAATCTGTTTTTCTGAGATGTAATATGTATATATGTTATACATGTATCGGCATGTATTATAGATTGTAATAGATATCTGAAAAAGTAGACAAAAACGGCCGATACTTTTAACCATGGTTGTCGTTTTCTCCCTTGTATTTGTTTTTCTTTTAGTAGACATGTTTTCACGTTAAAATATCTTTATAACAGATATGTATTAAGATATATGCTAGGGAAAACTTTTATTCTGCTGGCTGCAGAGTGATCTAAAGTTTCTTATATTGTTTTATGCTATTCTTAGATTGGTCAGTGGCATGCTGCTGATGAATATGATGGTCAAGTCAGAGAAATTAAATTCAGATCTCTATGTAACAGTCCTATGTGCCCTCCAGATACTGCAATGACCGAGTGGCAGCATGCTGTTTTCTCCCCAGACAAGAAAACACTGGTTCAACTACTAACTCATTTCTTATGGAGAATAATTTCCAGTGATTATGTTTTTCATATTGATTTCTTTGTTTGGTGTTTTGCATCAGTCGAACCATCTCCATAAATTGACATCCTATATTCTCCTTCATCAGGTATTTGAGACTGTACAGCAGGCACATGATGTTCCATTTGGGTCTTCCTTTGAGGTACAAAATGCTTTTCCTTTACACGAGTGTTGTCATCTTTTCTCGGTCTAACTTCCATTTTGATCTAGATTATATGTTCATATGATTTTAAATAATTTACAACTTTATCACTCACCTTTCTAAAATGATTAGTCTAAGTCACTGTCTTGAATTGTCGAGGCTCTTGAAGAATTTAGCATCAAAGGTGAAATTTGGAAGGTTATTTACTTATTTGTAAATTTGAACCAATTTGATGTAATGTAGCATCTCATTTACGTATGTCTAACACTTGTTGGGTAGAAGATGTAGTAGGAAATGTGAAATTCTTTTCCGCTCCTTTCTCTCTCTTCCTCTTTCTCACACACTCACACTGTCAGTCTCGCACTCTCACACACTTGCACTCGCACACTCTCACCATCACACTGTCACCCTCACCCCGACACCCTCGCATCCTCACCCTCATGGACTCACCCTCACACGCTCACCCTCTCACACTCACACTCACACTAACACTCTCAATCTCACATGCACAAAACTTAGTTGGGTCACTTTATCAATGACTGAGTTTGAAGTATGTGTTTCAAAGTAGTTGTAGACTTGGAAGGAATTCGTATATTGGTACTTATTTATATGAAAATTTACACCATTTTGATTATAAGCAGAATTATGACCATCGTAAAATGAGTATTAGTTTGGTGAATATAGAATCATTAATGGCATTCTTTGTTGTTAATAATGAACAAGTGTTGGGAGTTGTTTATGCGCACATATCTATGCAAGTATTTAACTCTATGTTTGTTATTATCTCTTTTATCTTTCTATGTATTGATATCTACCTTTGTTGCACCAGATACACTGTAGATGGTCCGTAGAGACCACCTCCGAATCCTCATGCACTATTGATATAAAAGTGGGTAAGTTTCCTCTGGAATCAACAGCTTTTTGCCTTCACACATTAATCATGGAAGCATATTGATGACAGGTAAGTGTGTCCCCAAATATAGGGATTGGAACCAGCGACCATGAGGTTAATTCCTAAAGACCTCTGCCATTTCTCCCACTGTCTCTTGATCTCTCTCTCATTCTCTCTCTCTCTCTCTCTCTCTCTCTCTCTCTCTCTCTCTCTCTCTGCACACACATCTATGCACACACATGTATGCACTATCAACTGAATTTCTTCTTTGAATTGGAGTGTTTCCTTGTAAAAGCTCTTGCTCTCTTCCCTCTCTTTTTAGGGAGGGTTTCTCTCTCTTCTTTCAAAACCCCCTCGTCCATTTGTCTCCTCTCCTCTCTCCATATCTATCTCTACAATTTAACATATTTCTTCTCTATCTCTCAGGTCTCTCATCCTAAATTACAATTCAAAGAAGAAAAACTGAATTTTTTCCAGAGCTCTCTGTAGTGATGTCTAAGTTTCTCTGCTCTGATTACAACACGTGTCCCACACCCCAATTCTCCCCGCCCACTCTCCATCCGTCCTCCCTTTATAAAAAAACACATACATAATGCTGTACCTTCCACACCATAATGGTGCGTAGGGCTAGAAGCACCATGCATAATGGTGAAAAGCCATGAACATACCACATATGCATCCTGTTTTTTTATATTTTAAATTGCGTCCATCCGATGTTTCTCTTGACTGCGTAAGATGTGTTGAAAGAGATGACTTTTTGTTTGCATGGCTATATCACGAATATGATGTTATGTTGTATATTAAACATATTAGTTTACAGTTACATATTGAGTAGGGAACTTTTTTAATATCAACAGGTGCACATTTTAAGAAATGGTTGATTATGCAATCTAAAATTAAATCCAGTGCCGTGAACGAGGTATATATTTTACTTCTCTTTTTCCATTAGTTGTCGTTAAAAATAATAATATGCTAGATGAAGATTACAATGATAAACTAAATATATATAAATATGAAATATATCTGATTTGTTTTTTACACCGCAGTATAAGAAAGAGGTGGAGTTGATGTTTGAAGTGGCCCGTACATATATTAAGTCGAAGACTTCTACCATTGACATTGACAATGTTGCCACCCCTAGCTTGAATACTCAAGAGAATATTTAAAAACTAATGCATATTAAGTTGGTTTGCTATCAACCTTCTTGTAACTTTTCCTTTTATACTTGTATCATGCTTGTCTAGAGGAACTAAATCCCTTGTTTCAAATAGTGAAAAATTGTTAATAATGTATTATATGTGTAGTTGCACCCTATCTCCTAGATAGAGAACAAGCGGTGTGCTGTTGTACTTTTTGTGTAATGAAAATTGGGTTGAATACATTTTCTCTCTTTGTTGAAGTAATATTTTTGGTTCATCAGGGTACAATTTGAAATACTAGTTACTTATTCATTCTATTTTATGTTTCGGCTCTTTCCACCCCCAACCCAACCCCCCCCCCCCCCGGCCTCTTAATGTTGTGGATAAATTTGAGGGCAAGTTGCATAGTGATACGTTGACGACATACACAAATTGAAGTTGATATCTTCCGCCTCATTTTAACAAATCATTTTTTTTGTATTAAGAGGCCTTTTGAATAGTTTACCATCATACTAATCACTCCCTACCGATATGATTGTAAAGCAATCAATGTTTTGAGGCTCTATTTGGAACTTGGAAGACGCAGAGGAAAAGAAAGAAAAACAAAAAAATATTTTAAGAAAGAATCTATATCAATGATGATTAATCTAATCATCTATAAATTTTTTTATTTTAACTTTTTGGGATGCTATGAACAAATTTATTATATAATTATAAATAAACATTGTTATTAATAAAAATTAAATATAAATTTTTGAATAATCTTTAATGGAGTATATTATTAGTAATATAATTTTAGGAATAAAATACAAAAAAATACTAATATTATTCTACCGGTCCATAAAATCAAAACAAAAGGATACAACAACAACATTAAATTTGTTATTGACCAATTTGTTAAAGAAAAATAAAAACAATTTGTACATAACAAGATTTGTTTACAATAGTAAAATAAGATAAATATTGAATGTAATTTTAATTGTCAATGAGGGTATGCAAATAAAAATATCATTCAACACTATATAATCGTTTAGACACATTCAGAGTTTAAAAATTATTAAACAAATGATCAGATTCAGACTCGTTCATAAATAAACAAACAACCCTCTAGTAGTAAGAACAATGTTTAAATAGTGTAAAATAAATATACTTTTCTTTTTCCTTTATTTTTTATAATCGAGTTTTTCAAGTTCTAAACGGAGCAAAGAATTAGTAAGGGCAATGATCAATATTCAAAAAAAATTCATGAATCTTTCTAAGGGGATCGGCGGGTTCCGATCGGGGTAGTGACCGGCCGGAATTTTTATTTATTTTATTTATTTTTTTGCTTTTGACTACCAAATATTTAATGTGATTTATTAGAACTGAAATTTTTACAAAATGCAGTGATTTAAGTGTCATTTGGATACATGTAAAAAACAAGATTGCACAAACTGTACAACTCTATTTGGATACATGTAAAAAACAGGGTTGCTAAAGAAGAAACCTTGAACAAGGCAACGCCTTGAACTCTGAGCCGCCAACTTAGACCTTGATAGCTGACCTAAGTTAAGTGATTAAGTCACTTTGTAACCGTGACTCATCATAACTTATGGACTAGTTATAATGTGTGATGATTGTTGACGTGGTTGATCTTTTATTTTCTACGTAGTGTTTGTTAACTTGTTCTACTAGTTTTCAATGTCAAATATTTTATTTTTGAAATTTAATTGTGAAGTATTCATATAATTGTGTTTTTAATTATATTCCATAGTGTTAGTTATTATGTTTCGAGTTTTAATGTATATAGAATTTTATTCTCGAATATGCTTTTGAAGTAAAACAAATAATATATAAATTGAATATTGTTAATGACTTGTCGCCATATGGATGTTATGACGGGCGCTTTATCGCCTAGACGTGCTGGAGGTTAACAGATAGAAACACAGGGTACTTTTACAATCAAGTTAAAAAAGTTAAAAGTAGATGGAATAATAACAAGATTCTTTCTATTGGAAATGATCATGGAGGGCTAAAACAAGGTCATGATAATGTCCAAGAGGTAGCAGTGAATTACTTTAGTAATTTGCTTGGCAGGCCTTACTCTTCATCTTATGAGGGATTACAGACCATGGGATTAAACTTTGACAAGGTCATATCTTCTCAACAAGCATCCATGCTAGAAAAGGACATTACTGATAATGAGGTTTTGTGTACTCTGAAATCTATGAAAAGAAAAAGAAAAAGACATTACTGATAATGAGATTTTGTCTACTTTGAAATCTATGAAAAGAAACAGAAAAGGACATTACTGATAATGATGTTTTGTCTACTTTGAAATCTATGAAAAGAAACAAAAGTCCAAGCCCTGATGGCTACAATGTGAATTTCTTTCCGAGTGCATGGGACATTGTTGGGAAGGACTTCATTGATGCTGTTCAATCTTTCTTTAAACAAAGCTGCCTTCTCAGAGGAACCAACTCCACAACAATTGCCTTGATTCCTAAAGTGCCAAACCCAAGTACCATGAGTGACTTTAGACCAATTTCTTGTTGCAACACCACTTATAAGTGTATTTCCAAACTTATTGCAGCAAGGCTAAGGCTTATTCTGCCTTCTATAATTTCCAGCTCCCAGACTGCTTTTGTTCCAGGTAGAAGAATTGGGGACAACATTCTAATGGCCCAAGAATTATTTCGAAATTATCATAGAGCTCATGGACCTGCTAGATGTGCAATGAAAATTGACCTTAATAAAGCTTTTGACTCTGTGAGGTGGGAATTTCTCTTTGATGTTCTTACTCATTTCAAATTCCCTCCTAAATTCATTTTCTGGCTAAGAGCTGGCATTACATCTACAAAGTTTCCTGTAAAGGTTAAATGGATCATTTTGTGGTTTTTTCAAATGAACAAAGGGGTTGAGACAAGGGGATCCTCTGTCACCTTACTTGTTTGTAATTTGTAATTATTATGGAAGCTCTTTCTCTCATTATTGCCAAGGGTTCATCAAACTCAATATCATTGGAGAACCAAACATTTGGGCATTACTCATCTTTGCTTCGTAGATGATCTTATTCTTTTCTGTCATGGTGATAAAAGCTCAGTTAGTACTCTTAAAGAATGTCTTCTCAAGTTTGAATCTCTCTCTGGGCTTGTAACAAATGTTGGGAAAAGTATGTGTTTTCTGTCCAATGTTCCTCATGAACAGGCTTCACATATCATTGACACTGAGGTTTCAAATTGGCACTTTACCTGCTAAGTTTTTGGGAGTTCCCCTCCTTTCAACAACATTGTGTTCTGCTGACTGTTACCCTCTCTTATTGAGAAGATCACAAGGAGAGTTGCTTCATTGACCAACAAATTCCTCTCATATTCTGGGAGATTGCAGTTAATTCAATCTGTATTATTTGCAATTCAATCTTATTGGTCTGCTTTTTTTATCCTTCCAGCAGTAACTATCAAGGCCATCAAAATCGTTTTTAGCAGATTTCTTTGGAAGGGCCCAAGTCTTCAAAAATTTGGTTCGAAAGTTTCATGGAACAATATTACCCTTCCTTACAAGGAGGGCGGGCTTAATATCAAAGATCTTGAAGACTGGAATAACTCCTTAATTATGCTGCAACTTTGGAAGCTCATGAAACCTAACTCAACATATTTGTGGGCTTCTTGGGTAAAGTATTAAGTACTTCTAATGTATCCCAATTCCTAGATTCTCATTTATATTAGGACTGGCTTTCCACAAAAGGATGAGAACCTTCAATATTCTTGCAGAGTATGGGTTAGTGATGGACACTGTGTGAAATCCACAATGAAACATTTGATCATCACACATATATTATGAAAGATGGAAAAGTAAGATTCAGTTTGACTAGTCCTGTCATAATATGTTTATGCACACATCAAACAATATTTTTTATAATAACTAGAAAACCTTAACTACTATGACATGGACTTAAACTCGTGAGGCCCAATACTTTAGTAAAACTAAGACCAACAGACGTTAAGGGTTAATAATCTCAACAACATCTCTCATTGTAGAATCAGTCCTTGTTTTCCAATATAGTCTAGGCAACTTGGGGCATTTGTTTTATTTAATTTAGCAAAAAAAAAAAGTATTTTAGGGATAGTTTTAATATATATATATATATATATATATATTTACATATTTATAAGAGATTAGATAAAACTTTTTTCAAATGATTTGATAAGAGAAAAGAGAGAACTTTTATAGTATATTTGTGAGTTTTGGATTATAAAACAAAAGAAACTTAAATTAGGACGAAAAAATTACAAAACAAATAATTCTTCTTGTGTTGTTTGCAAGTTTAAAAATTATTATAAAAAACTTAACTTTTAAATAAGATTATTATTTTGCACTTAGATTAAATTTTCTTGTGCATGATTATATATTAATATAGGGACTATTTTCAATTCTTTAGTTTATTTCTTTTCTTGTTTCTCTTAAAAAAAAAACTCAAAAACGAGAGAAATTAACATAAAACTACAGTTTTTCGTCCATTTTTTCCTATTGGTTTTAAAACTCAAAAACACAATGTTATGACAAAGTAATTTACTAGCAATTCTAGCATCATATATACTCCCACCACTAAATTCTTACTTAATATTAAGGGTTCGTTTAAATATTTAAAATTATCCTAAAAATTTGTTTTAGAAATAAAATTTAGAATGGAGGGACAATATTGAATTCAATTTATTTATTTCGTTCTAATGTTTTTTTAATATATATATATATATATATATATATATATATATATATATATATATATAACTCGATTCTCTCCAACGAACTGGAGGGATCGAACTGGATATAGCAACGTTTTTTTCCATCGCTATAGCCATTGTTTCAGATTTTCGCTCCTTTCATTCATTTGGAGAAATTTATATATATATATATATATATATATATATATATATATATATTGTAAGACTCCGAATTTTACGAAATGAAAGTATTTAATTTTATAATTATTATTCTATTTAGTAAATGGTTAAATGAATAAAGGTTAAAGTTAAGGGTGATATTTAAAAATTTTGCAAAGTAAGCAAGTTGTTATAAAATAATCGGTGGTAAAATACGCGTGGTTGCATAGTAGCACACGGTATTGATTATTGATGCTTATGTGAGAAGTCGTTCAGTTATACTCAATTATTGCTATAGTAATTGTTGCATCAAATCTCTTATATTATTGATTCGATTATTGTCACAGTATCATCTGTATAATATGTTATATTATTAAATCAATAATTGAGATGACAAAGTTATTCATATTATTATTTACAATATTGACAATGTCTAGAAGTTCTGTCAAGGAGAGGTTTGGTCACCTAATTGCGCGTCAATAAGGAGAAATCCTTATCGGAAAGCCCCTCTTTCCGAGGAGCGACCAGTTGTTAAATATTGTGAGTTATAATATTAATGATGAATAAGTTCGTGTTGATTAAAGATGAATTTGATATTTCCATTGTGTTGGGATTATTAGTGTTAGTAGAAATCGACATTTATTCCGATGATAATTGATGTCTGGGGGTTATATTGATAAATCGGGTAATTAATCGGATAAATGAGCAATTAATTGCTACTAATTCACATGTTTATATAACTATTTGTTCATATGTGTGTACTATTGAGTCACATTCACTTACTATTAGGGGAGTTGGTGCAAGATTGATAATACTTGCATAATTAAATTAAAGATGGAGGTATAGATGGAAGTCTTATCTGTAATTAAGTATTTTCACATGATTATAACTATTGAATCACATGATTGAACTATTGATTCACATTATTTACTATTAGAGAAGGTGGTGCAAGTTTTATAATACTTGCAGGACTAAATTAAAAATGAACGAAAAGTTAGAGGTATTGTTCTGTAATTTTTCGAGCCCCAAAATGTGCAATTATCGAAACTATATTTTTCTATAAATAGAAACTCATTATTCCTTCATTTCTCACCAATTCACTAAAGCTTTAGAGCCATTATTATAGAGAGAAATTATAGAGAGAAAGAAGAAGAGAAGTCTGTTACCTCACTATTCCAGTATCTAGTCTTCTTTTGAGGTAAGGGGTATTATTCTTTCGTATTCATGAAGAGAATTATTTCTTTCAATACTCCTAAGAGTTGTTATTCCATTCTTTATTATTATGTTGGAATAACTTTGCTTTATGCAATCTGCATATATATGGTGAAATTCTTCTATTATTTCGTTCTTTATTATTACATTTGAATATCCCGTCTGTATGCGTTCTACTTTGACCCAGTTCCATTATTTATTATTCGTCGAAATATCCGTCAATGCGTTTATGCTGACCTGGTTCCATTATTTATTATTCTGCTTGGAATATCACATGCAATGCGTTCTGTGGGACACAGTTCCATTATTTATTATTCTGTTGGGAATAACATGTCTGTGCAGTCTATCACACGCATGGTGAATTCTTCTGTTATTTCATTCTTTATTATTCTGTTGGAATAACCTGTCTATGTGGATTATCACATGCATGGTGAATGATCCTTTGTATCAATTCCTTATTAAATTATGGAAATGATCTGTTTACGTTGATTATGATGAGAGTCATAATAAAAGCATTGGACTGATAAAAATTATGGGTATATGTAGTATTAGTAAGTGTTATGATGAGTTATGTTAGTTATTATGTGAAAACATGAAAGTTTTTAGAAATCACAAAGAGTTGAAAATCATATTTTGGTGAAAATAGAACATGAAATTAAATTGACCATATATCTTATTATATTTCGAATTTTTGAGTGTGGTCAAGTCCTAGAATTAAATTTATGAGTTTCTTAACTTATCCAAGTGGAATCACTTAAAAAGGATCTACAGATTTTCGTGTGGAATGATTTTAGTAAAGGATGAAAAAATCTGAAAATACTTAAAAAGCTACTGTCCAAAATTTTAAAAGGGAATTTTCGGCCACTTAATTTGTGAAATTTTTTTTGGCCTTTTGGGACATGAAAGTATATTGTATAAAGTACCTCCTGTCCAAAAATGAGCTCATTCCGACTTAAAATGAGCAAGTTATGACAATTTCAATATTTAGATTTTTCCGACAAAAAATGCTATAACCGGAGTTCTATAACTCCGATGACCATGAAATTTAAACTGGAATATCACGTTAACATGTATAAAATCCTGCCAAGATTTGGGAATTTCTGGAGTTAAAATTGAGGTAGCTAATTTCTTAAGGAAATAATTAGAAATTAATTTTTGAAAAATAGTAAATGAATTTTAAAAATTTCGAGAAAAATATATGTTCAATATGGGACTATATTCTGCTAAATTCCAGAAAAGAAATATTTTTGGAGCTGATTTGGTATTTTTTATGAAAATGATCTAGTTATGAGTAAATGAGTTAAATATGTTATGTGAAGTAACAAAGTTGGAAAATAGGATTTTATGGCTTAAAAATCCTATATAGGGTATATGCAGATTTTTGATGAGAAATTTGATCATTGGTGATGAAAGCTTATGAGTATGTCATTTTTTGAATGATTAAATGTATTATTTGGTAAAATGTAAATAATTAAAATAAATTGTTTATAAGTTTAAGAAATAATTAAAATATTGTTATAATATTAATGATATTAGATTATGAGATTATTAAGTGATTGATAACATTTGATTATTATTGAACGCTGGATAAACTATATCCTTTATCTCATTTAATTGAATCTTTATATCATTGTTATTATCCTCATGTTTATATTATGTTGAAAGTCATCTCATGGCAGTGACATATGTAGATGGACTTGGTATGATTATACTAAGGGAATTATTCGGTATAATCATGGTAGTAATGTTACAAATGATGTGAAAAAAGTCCTCATTAGCCCGTAGTGCATTGATGGACAGTTTTTGATATGATTATAGTTATGGATTCTCTTAGGCTAAGGGTGCAAAGATGAATTGTTTTATGGCATACGATCATGGTAGTAATGTTACAAATGATGTGGTAAAAGTCATCTTTGCACAGAAAGTGCATAGATGAACTTGGTATGATTATGATCGGGGATTATTCAAAGATAATTATGATCAGAATTGAAAACACGAATATCCTCGGCCCGTAGTGCATGAATAATTCGTGGTCGTATACTATTAAGTTGAGTCTCAAAGATTATTGATTTTATGATTGTATATCTTTTTGGCTGTAGTGCAAAGATGAACTGTTGGTTATTAGTTATCTGATTTGTATATCTTTCGTAGTAGTAGTCAGCAAAGATGAATTTATTAGTATGATTATGAGCAGGAATTGTGATTTGGTATAACCATAATTTTTGATATTTTAGGTGAAGATAGGTGATGAAAATTATCTTCGTCTTGGGTAAAAAAGAGGAATTTAGAATCACAATTATGATTATAAGTTATTCATATGATTGTGGACAGGAATTGTTGATTGATGTTACAGGGATAAAACATTATTGGTGGACTTTTAACATGGAGACGATAATAGACCAGATGGTCTAATTGACTTTTCTAATGGATTGCTCGTTTCGCTGCAATTACGGTTGAAAAGTTTTATCATCTACCATATGTTCTAAATCTCTGATTTATTATTGACGAAAGCTATTGATAATTTAATTATCTTTAGTTATGATATTCTTTCTTGGGGCTAGTTATCTTCACCCTTTTTGCTTCACAATTCCTTTCGTAATAATAAGAGTGTAAATTGGGTCGAAAGTGAGATAGCGAGAGAAATAGTGAGATGGTCCGAGATCTCTTTGAGTTTCTCAATACATTATAAAACGACATGACGTACGCAATATATAATTGTATTGAGGACCTAAGATGTGTGTAATCAGTATTTTATACGTCACTTAATAATTGATTTTGTGAACAACAATAGGGTGATGAGAACTCGACCTTGAAAGCGTCGATAGTGCATCACATTAAAATAAAGAGGACAGAAATCTTCTCGTGTCCCTTTGGAGACTTGAAATATTTGTCTTTGTACTTTATATGACATATAATAATTTGAGTATGAATATTATCGTATTATATCGTTATAATATTTGTATTAAACTCACAATATATATGTAAATCAGATTTTGCTTGCACACAGTTGTATAAATGGAGTTTATAATTGATTTTTATACTATGTATTTGACGACTCAAGATGGTGATGTATACCTATTTTAAGAGCGTCACACACACACACACATATATATATATTTGTAAATAAAAAATATCTACTTACACTGAATCCGCATCCTGGATCCGCCACTGGATTAAGGTATACTTTCATCAAGGCAGGTAACTTTTTGGTTTTTGGATTTTGTCAATGAAGAAGAAAACTCAAGTAATTCCATTTTACCATGGAAAAAGCAAAAATTAGAAATAAAAATAAACTAAAATGTATATGGAAGGGAAGGGGGAAATCTAAAGTAACATTTTTTCTAAATTTATTTTTTTATTTTTTTCTGGCTTCCTATCATCTAGGCTATGTTTGATTGATTATGATGATGGGATTATATAGGATATATAATTATAATCTAAAAATTATTAATTTTAAGATTAAATAGTCCTAATCACGTGTTTATTTTTTTATAGGATTATTCATGGGATAATTTAAAATAATCTCATGTTATGTTTGTTTTTTCATGATTAATTAAATAATTGAATAAAAAAATATTGTTTGTACTATTATACTTTTATTATTAATAACATATTTTAAATAAATTTAGTCAAATTAGATTGACCAAACAAATTATAATTTATATTTCCAAGTCTACTGTCAGTTATGACAAATGAAGATATCTAGATTAATATTTATTTAATTTATCTACATATCAAATAAATGTTAGAAAATTTATTGGACTTTATGCAAAAATAAATAAATAAATAACACCCCCACCTTCACTTAATATGAAGAATCATATCACACAACCAATACTAATAAATTCAATTTCGTAAGTATAATAAATCCGTGTTATAATATATTTTAAATTATAATATTTAAAAATATTTCAATATTATAACAGTTCAATAATTTATATTTAAATATTTAAATATAAATATTCAACAGAACTTTAAAAAATATTTAAATATTTTAACTTAATAGCATGCAACAGTTCAATAATGTAAGGAGTATAATGTTATAATAGTTTATTGGACTTTATGCAAAAAAAAAAAAAAAAAAAAGAAGAAGATTTTGATCACTTTAGTCAAAATTTGTTTTCATTCAAAAAAGAAAATAATTTGATAAATTGATAGAATAGGATATTATGGTCATTTTAAAAAAAAGGTTGAGGTTAATTTTGTCTAGCAATTTTAGTTTCAAATGGTAGGAATTATAATATCAATAAAATATGGTATTAAATAGTCCCTTATATTAAGTTATTTTTAATCTTTGGACTAATAATCTCATACTTCAATTTAAAAATAAAATGAAAGACATTTTAACGGCGTAAATTCATTCATATTTAAATATATAAGACAAACAAACGTAAATTCATTCTACTTCTCTTTTTTAAATTGTATCTAAATATTTTTTATTTAAAATTTCTTTTTTTAGTTTAGATTATGAATATTTATTAAAATTTGAAAACATTATTATAATTTGTTAATATTATGATTAGTTCAAGTTTTCTTTATCTGCCCATGTTGGGAAAATATTTTGGATCTGCCTCTGCACTTAGGATTAATAATTTTATTTCAAATATAATCATTGCAAACAAACATAGTTCTAAAGTACAATAAAATAAAATAAAAATCTAAATAACACATTTAAATACCACAAATTATATAAAAACTATTTGAGTAAAAGACATCTTAGATGGACGTAACATAAGTTATCTTAGATTACTTCTAATAAAATATTATTTGATCGTTAACTTAGTAATTTAAGTGTACCAATGTGTACAACATGCAAAAATATAAGTTTATATAAAATTCGTTTGATTTAAGGCATTAGAATATTATTTTTATAGTGGTGTAAGTAATGTATATAATTATATATATTCTTAAAATTTTAATAATTTTTATTGTTATAAAGTTGTTAATGCATAACATAATCTCATATTTTTATATGTTCATTACATGATTAAATTATTAAGTTGATGATCAAATGATATTATATTGAAAATGACTTAATATAATTTATATTTGAACACTTTTTTTTTTAATTTATGTGAAAAACATATTTGAGACATCCTTTTCTTTTTTATTATAAATATTTTTGCTTCCTTTTAATGGAATATAAGTTTGGCGGACCCTGTGAGTTGGTTCTTTGAAAGAGGAGAGAGAGGAAGCGGGGAAGGAGAAAGGGGTGAGATGGGTATTATGTATGCGTCGATCTACGCCTTGTTGTTTATGTTGGTGGTGTCAAGAGCACAACAATTAAGCTCCAAAGAGTGTGAGAATTTAGGGTTTACGGGTCTTGCTCTCTGCTCCGACTGTAACTCTTTTGCCGAGTATGTCAAAGACCAAGGTAACTCAGTTACTCCTCTCTCTAGTTTTTCATGGAATTCTTGGCATCCATCAAATTGAAATCAAATTGAACTGATATAAAGATGATGTTTTGATGATTAGAGCAGATTTGATTTGATTTGTCTGTTTTGCTTTAAGGTGACATTATGGTTGATTTTGTTTGGTATTATCTCGTTAATTATGATTAGAATTTCTTTCGATATGAAAAATTGGTGTTGCCCATGGGTAGTGACCAATTTGCTTGACTGAGAATTGTATGAAGATTCTGAAATTTTAGTTTTTGTATTGTAATGTTAGTGTTTTTGCAGTGATTGGCTCATCTGCTTCGTTTAATAATTAACTGATTTAACTTCAAAATCTAAAAGAATTTGGGGAGTGTAGATCTTTTTGTTAATTGAATTAGGAGTGAAGATGCTAGGTGTTATGCCATGACACTTCACGAGGTTGTCGCCGGATAAATGTGGCCTACACATGGCAACAAACCGAGCCGCCGCAGGAACCCTCTGGTGTAGGAATTAGTACATGCATTAACTGATATGAGAGACATTATATTCTAAAGAGAGTGAGTGAGCTTATGAGAGCTTACCTTAGCATTGTGTTTATTCCGTATATATACATATGTATATATATGTATGTAGAGAGAGAGAGATGGCTACTATGTGGGCCACTTGGGCTCCATGACCTTAAAAGATATATGCCCATTGTTTACTAGACGCAGTTGGAGGTTTATCCTAACACTAAGCTATGGCAATCTTTTGTCAGTTTTGTTAATGAGTGTGTGGGTGAATAGTTTTCTTTAAATTCTTAAATGTATAAATGTGGATCATCATTGAGTGGCTGAATTTTTTTTACATTAGAAGCAAGCTAGAACTGAACTCTAACCAATCCAGTACACCGAGCTGTTCTTAAACAATTCAAGTCATTTGCTGTCCTAGTTATAGTCTTATTATTACTTTCCTATATCCACGTCTTAAGACTTTTTTGCTTATAGTTCCCTTAATTGCTACCCTTGATCACAACCTCAATGATTTATCAACATAACCACGACAAATTCACCTAATCATTCAAAACTGGCATGTAATGTACCACACAACCAAACAGCGATTCATTACTAGCATATCCATACTTCACTATCATTATCATCAACTTAAGCAATTATGAAGAGACAGTTATGAACTTGTGAAAGGAGAGTTATAATTTTTTTTTTTAATAAAATCAAAATTTTAGTTTCTTTTCAAAAGACTCGCTAGCAATTTCTGGATCAGTTTGGGGCAGGAGGAGAAGAAGGGGTGGATACATGGCAAGATCAAATCTTCCAAACAAGAGGGCATTGATGAATCCTAGACCCTTGAGAACTTAAAATGGAATCCCAAGGATATAATATTGTTACATTGTCTGATTAACAGTGAGTTCTAGGGTTATGGAGATGGAATATAGGGTTTTTTGTGGCCATTTTCTCTAGGTCTTTTAACTATTGTGTACTTGGTTTTAAGGGCGACAACAACTTTATGACGGAAAAACTCTTTCTACTTTCTTCCTCCTTCGTCTTTCTCTTCCATTTTTTACACTTTGTAATGACGTAGTCCTTACAAAAATTTCTGTTCTCTCTTCTTCATTGTTTTTTCTTGTAAAAAACTCAGTTTTCGTAAAAAAAACTAATAAAAGGTAAACAAAAGAGCTTTTTAATTCAGATACTGAAAGCTGAAGATTCTCATTGATTTGATTAGTCCATCGGTTTTAGACTTTTATCTCTTTTTCTATCGTTTCTCTCATATATATTATATTCTTCTCTTTGATCTTGTTAGTTACTCCTAAATCTTTCATCTTAAATTGGGGTTCTCTAGTTCTCTTATATTCCTACTCTTAAATCATTCAGAAGATTATGGAATATTCATAACTATTGAGAAAAGTTGAGGATGTTGGTTGCTAGACATTCTATGAAATGTGAATGAGCTTGGATGTTGGTTCAGTTTTGTCCTGCCCCCATGCGTTAGCAGTTAGGAGGCCCATTAGTAGTTAGGATGTAATCAACCAACAGATAAGGGGTTAATTGATGTTTTGGTTACTATATTAGGGGTCCATTTTCATTCTAATTACTGATTTATTTATTTATTACAAAGACATTACCATACTAAAAAAATTTACAAACTAGTCATTACATAATATTTCATCCAAAAAATTGACGGAAGTGCTGAATGGATTAACGTATCATAGCTGTCATGGGGCAGGTGAGTCTCTGTTACGTGGAAGGTTAATTGATGTTTTAGTTACTGTACTAGCGGTCAATTTTTATTTTAGTTACTGAATCTTTTTTTTGTTACAATGACATTACTATACTAACAAAATGTTACAAACTAGTCATTAGTTAATATTCTATCCAAACAATTGGTCAAAAGTGCTGAACTGTGCATATCACGTGTAAGAGTAATCATTCGGTTATAACCGAACCGAATAGGTTATTCGGTTATAACCGAAAACCGAATTATTGATAATTCTACTATCCGAAATACTAACCGAAATTTGAAAATAACCGAATTACCGAATACCGATTTACCGAATTGTAATTTCGGATATTCGGGTAATAACCGAACCAACATCCAACATAAATTAATTTTTACTTGTTACTGATAATTTACGTGTGGCCTCTGATCTATCTACTGCAGTGAAGAGGAGAACAGAGCAGAGGGATTGGCAAAGAATGGAAAAGGAAACCTCCTGCAGATGGTAACCAAGGAAAAACCACCCAATAATTTTTTTTTTGCTAAGTTTAACCCCACCCAGATATTGCTATCTATTTATCTATCTGTGTCTACTTGTTGCTCTAGTTACTATTTACTAGTATTGCCCATCTCTGTCTAGAATTACATGGAATACTCTGCTTCACTTTCAGATCCATGGCTGTTATAGTCAATTTTGTGAGATCGAGTAGTCGACAGTCGAGAGGCGGAGGGCGGAGAGGATGTGAGATCGAGTAGTCGACAGTCGAGACTCAAGAGGCAAGAGTGAAGAGGCTGAGGAATTGTGAGATCTGGACTCTGGGACTGGGAGTGGGCTAGGGGCTGGGATCTGAAAATGTCTGATAGGCAATGTCCTAAAAGGCGCTAGGTGGGGAGGCGGGCGGCCAGGGGGGGCCTAGGCGAGATTTTTTATTTTAAGACAATTTTAATATTTTATCTTACATTATCTAACAAAACAATAATATAAAGCAAAATAATCTATAATAAAGATAATAATTAAATTATAGAATTAGTAGTAATTGCACTTAAATAGTAAGATATATATCCATTGCTTAAAATAATTAAATTATAGAATTAGTGTTACTAGTAAGTAGTAACTAGTAAGAAGTATCTTGATATCTTCATATATATAATTATACACGTACTTCTTCTCTCTCAAAATTTAAATAAATGTTATTTTTAAAAATTAGTGTGAAGTTTATTGAATGAGACATTTGATATTATTAATTATGAAATTATTTTAATTTGTGTAATTTTCAAGATTGAGGACTTAAAGAAAATGACAAATACTGATACTAAGTATGACTAATATATCTTCGACGATTAGTTTTATTCATAAACAAAATTGGTATTAAATAATAAAATTTAAAATTTTAAGAATTCGATTCAATATTAAAACTTAAGAAACTAAACATAAATTTAAGAATTATATTGAATTAAACTAAATATTACAAATGTATCATCATTTATAGAATTTCAAGTTGGTACAAGTTCAAAAAATTACAACTTTAATAAAATTATCCATTTTGACTTGATCTTATTCACTTTTTGTTGTGATTTGATATGCTACAACTTGCATTAAGAATATGGTAAATCATTAGAAAAATAAATATATCAAGATTTGGTTTTGGTAGTAATTTAAAAAAAAAAAAAAAAACTCCACCTAGGCCCACCTAGACCCCGCTTAGCTTTCTTCCAACTTAAGCGCCGCTTAACCTGCTTTTTTTTCACCGATTGGCCTTTTAGTGCTGGCGGCCAGCCCCCCGCTTTAAAGCCGATTTTTTAAACAGAAATGATAGGACTCTGGACATAGATACTTAGATAGTTAGATAGTAGATAATAATAATATTATAAAATTAATTTTTTTTAAGTATTAAGGTTCGGTTATTCGGATACCCAAATAACCTGTTTTTTGAAAATTGAAACTGTAACCGAATATCGAGTAATAATTCGGATATAACCGAAATTGTAAAAAAAACCTAAAAACCTAAATAATTTGGTTAAAAAATTTCGGTCCGGTTCGGTAATTCAGTTCTATCCGTTTTTTGCTCACTCCTAATCACGTGAGTGGAAAAAGCTGACGTGCGAGTTAGTTATTGGTGTTGTGGTACATTTTGCCATGTGTAATATCATGTGTATTATCGCTCGAGAAGAAGAAATGAACCATATATTTGTGGCCAAGATGAATCGTGACAAAATCGTGCTCTAATTATTTTCTATTTTCTATTTTTGTCCTCACCAATAACTAACTCACACGTCAATTAAGTAATGACAAGTTTGTAACATTATTTTGAGTATAATAATGTCTTTGTAATAAAAAAAGATTTAGTAACCAAAATAAAAATAAACCCTTAGTACAATAACAAAAAGAAAAATTAATCCTCCATGTAACCCACCTGCCACATATCCAAGTACCTACATGACAACTGTTCAAACGTTAGTCTATTCAACACTTCCGTCAATTTTGTGGACGGAATGTTAAGTAACGACTAGTTTGTAACATTTTTTTAGTATAGTAATGTTTTTGTAACAAAAAAATCCGTAGTACAATAATCAAAACATCAATTAACCCAATAGATAAAACAACAATTTTTTTTATAAATGACTTGAAAACATGTGGAAGAGAAAGTTGCGGGGTGCATGGGGGCACTGGAGTCTGGAGTAAGTATAAATTTTACAATCAATTCTCTTGCAAAACTCAAAATTCTTCAATTTCAAGGTATCAAAAATACTAGAATATATCTGTTAGCATGAAATACATTGTCGGGTCTTCCGTCTACAAACTTATTAAGCTTTTAGATGGGTTGGTTACTTAAAAATAGTATTAGAGCTCTAGGCGTGCAAGGTTTTAGGTTCAAATTTTCCTGACTGCACGTTGTCTTTTATATTAATTTAAAAATAGTGCAAATGCACTTTAATTTGTCCCTTCTCCATAAAGTTGCGTTTGAGGGGAGTGTTAGTATGAAATACATTGTCGGCCTTTCATTTACAAGCTTAAGTGTTTAGATGAGTTGATTACTTAACAACATCCATATTTATAATACTCCTAAACAACTCTCCCAATCACCTAACTTGGATTCTGATAAAATAACTACCCAACCTAACTTGGATTCTGATAAAATAACTACCAAAATTATAAACTAAGGAAATAAATTAAAATACAACTTCTAAAACTCTTTTCTTTCCATGGGATTCCAAATCCTTTTATATTGTTCTAACGAAGTCCCACAGGCTCGTCCTGCATCGATGTGCGCACTATAATCAGCTCGTGAAATAATTCGCACCATGATTATGCCAAGTTTATGTTTCGGTTTGAGTTTTACTGATTGTGTTGATATCTAGATCAGGTAGTTGGTGTGCTTCATTTTGCTTTTCTTTAATAATGAAATCTTTTCTTTCATGTGATAAAAGAATAAATATGAAATGGTTATCTAATACCAAGTATAATTGTTTCTCGTTGACTACAGAATTGGTATCTGATTGTAAGAAGTGTTGCACAGAAGATTCTGATGACTCCATGAGCAAGGTATGAATGCCATCTAATTTCCTTACTTCCATTGCCAGCTTATTTTGAGGCCATGCAGTTCATGGGAATTTTGAAAACAATACTAAATTTAGTTCCTTCTATCAGTTAGATATTCTTTAGTGATGTGACAAAAGTGTTGCAATTGCTTGGAATGAGGGGTCTGGTTGAAATATACTGAATATGGAAAACTCACCAATAATAGAGTAATTTCCCCTCCTCCCTCTTATGGTTGCAACTGTGTACGATAGTTTAATTCAATTTGGTTGCACATAGAAATTCTTTGGCTCGTTTAACATGTGTTCTGGTTAATTTATTGATTAAAATATTGAAGCAGTCCTCTGATTTTGCTAACAATCTAATTTCTATAGGGTTCAGTTCTTACTTCATAGAAGTGAACAAATTTTGTAACTAACTCTCCAGTGAAATTGCAGGTTATTTATTCTGGTGCAGTTCTAGAGGTTTGCATGAGGAAACTGGTTTTCTATCCTGAAATTGTTGGTTTCATTGAAGAAGAGAAGGAAAAGTTCCCATCTGTGAAGGTTCATTATGCATATAATTCTCCACCAAAGTTGATCTTGTTGGATGATGATGGAGAAAATAAGGAGATCATAAGGTGAATTTCATTTATTGACTTCTGGTGTTTACAGAATTGCCGAAAAATTTGCCCCAGTTGGCCTTGTTAAGCATTTAAGCTAATATGTGTTAAAATTACATAGGGTCGTATATGGCCCCAGTCGGTCGAAGCTAGTATTTATATTCTTTTTCTCCCTTCCCATCCTAGAGGAATAGAGTAGGAGCAAGGGGACTGTCCAAATTATTGGTCCAAGTTTTGTAGTGTCCGATGGTAACATGCACCTATACTTGAAGTTTTTATACTTTGAATCATCGCTACTGGATCTGAGTTGATTCCACTGTAGTGGAGGTAAAAATGGCTGTAGTGGAGGTAAAAATGGCCATAAGTCGAGTTGCATATGCCAATTAATATTGTTAAGTTTCTGAACTTCATTTGAATATTTTCATTTCCAGATTTTAGTACAGCTGATCCTAGCGCATGGTGTGTGCATGGGAGGGTCATTTAATGCACTAGTTCATGCCTTGTATTCGATGTTTTGAAATATTTAAGTTAAATATTGTTTAATTTTTTGCACCTTCTTTAAAATAGCTCCGGCTGATGTTTCTCTGTGCAGAGTGGATAACTGGAAACGTGAACACATATTGCAATTCCTGAGAGAGAAGGTTAAGCCCACATCAGCAGCGTAACAGACTAGTTGGTACTATTCTTCCTTGACACTGGCTTAGCCTGTATGTTTTATATTCTAAACTACCGAAGCAAGTTAAAACAGAGTTTAGTAGCAACCTTCTGGGTCCTGTTCATTTTGTTCTGCCTTGTAACTTCTGAAAGTACTTTCATTTCCTCTTCCTATGAGTTATTGTTTCACTTTATGGAAAATAATAGAGTACAAAATGTTGAAACCGCGGCTATTGGGTGAAAATGGTTCAGAGTTTTCATATATGTTTAGATCTTTTTTGGGCTAATTGTGAATTTGGGTAACTTGGCTAATTAGACTTATTTTGAAATAGAGTAATTAAATTTAGAAGAGTTGAGGAAATCTGTCAAGTAAGATTTGAACATGAGTATGTAATTATTGCATAGTTTATTCTAACATTAAATAATTACTCTATTTGTATTCCCTGTTTTATTTATTCAAGGATTTATCTCGTTAATGTTAGTACGATAGCTAACCATTCACATTTATGGTAGAGCGTTATAGTCTAACCATTACGGATGCAACTTGGGCGGCCTGGACGAGTTTAGGGGTCATTTCAATGCTAACCAATATACGAGTTCTGGTTGGGAGGGCCTAGACGTCTGTCCTAGCTTTTGCTGTCTATGGATCAACTTGCAATAAAATTTATGGGCTCGAGTTGGGCTAGGTGGGTTTGGTGGGCAACAACTATAATTACCCTTAGTTCGTCACAATTCTAGGTTAACTAAATTTTTTATTAAAATCTTAAGCAAAAATCTAAAAGAACATTATTAGAATCTTACTAATCATTCTTCTAGAGAAGGAAAATGAAGTAAAAATTATCATTATCAGTTTAAATTATGTTCGACATATCACTAATAGATACCTCACGACATAGTACAACAGGTACTAAAACATATATTACATAAATAGTAGAATATGCATTTTATATTAAAAAAAATTGTGAGCATGAACAATACAATAGATAATCATAAATTGGTGAAAGGTGACAACTTATTGACTAATGTGATCACTGATCAGTGGTGTTGAAAAAGAGGAGACAATGGCAGATGGAAAAGTTGAGTTTCATTTTTCCTCTTATTTATTTTTCTTTACTGAAGAAATAAATAATTAAAAACTTTCAGAATTTGTTATATTAGGAAACCTTTTTTCAAGAAAATCCTTGTGCAGTGAAATTATAATAAAACTTGAAAGTATATTAATCATTAGTAATTTTAACATACAAGTAATCTATATAAATATATGCATGTATATTTATACAAATGTATCATGCATATATCGAATTTTGGGCGGGTATAGACGTCTTCAGTTTGGTGAGTTCATACAAGTACAAGACTGATGCTACGTTTGGATTGGTGGAATAGGAGGGAGAATAGAATTAATTATTTTGGAATGATAAAAATGTTGTTTGGTTTGTTTATTTGTGCCGGAATAATGTATTTCTACCGGAATGGTAGTCAACTTGAAATTATAATTTTCATTGTTGGAGGGGGAGGGGGAGGGGGAGGGGGAGGGGAGGAATAAGTCATTCCATCCATTATTTTTAAGTAATTGACAAATATGCCCCTGTAAAGATATAATAGGGCTTTTTACGGGTTCCATATTCATTCGACCGATCGATTTGTTACTAGGAACGGCGAGAGAGGAGCCGAGGAAAGAAAATACAAATCTCCAATTGATCGATCCACAAAACTAATGTGTTGCTGAGATTGGTACATGATCAAACGTATTTTATGCTTTGATTTTGTTAATATATTTCACAAATCTTCATGTCTACATTGAATCTTAATTAATTTGATCATGAAGATTTTACAACTTCACTAGTTATAATTTGCTTTTGATTTGGGGCTCGGTTTCTTTTCTTACATCAATCTCCGTTCCTTTTCTTTTCTCACACTGGATGCAGGAAGTAATAAAGATATGCAATTCTTTATCTGGTTTTGATTATCATGAAGATTTTACAACTTCACTAGTTATAATTTGCTTTTGATTTGATTTGGTTTGTTTGCTCTGATCTGTTGTGTTCACTGAAATTAGGGTTTTTCCCCTCTTAATTGGGGTTTTTTATATTTTTTTTATAATGTGGAGTATCCGGTCCGCAGTTTGACTAATCTTTATTGATTGATGTTTAATTCTTTGTAAATCGAGTTCAATGTCTGTGATTTGTCTTTCTCTATATACCCCCACAAACACAGCACCCACCACCAAGAGAGAGGCCTGGCGTGTTGTACAGAGGAATTTTCTTACAATGCCGCTGAATGGGTGATTAAAATGTAATTAAAGGGATTTAATTTTTTCTATATATGTAAAAGAGTCCTACTGGCTTTGTAATTTCCATTGAAAATTTTATTCTTCTTTCGGGACGGGGAGTATATATATATATATATACTACTCATTCACTTTGTGAGTTTTATTGGAGGTAGTGTTCTGTTCCATGGTTCATTTTGGTGTAAAATTTGAAGCAACTCAGATGACTGTTTATGATGCCTACTAGCAGTTTGAAAAGGAGCAATTCTAACTTTTCTAAATACTTATTTATTTGTCACAAAAAAGTTGCAGATTTTCATTGTTTATGCATTTCTTTTAACTTGAATATATAACTATTTGTGTCTGTATAATATAGGTTTAATTTTTATAACACCATGCCCCATAACTAGTAGGAATAGATTTACTGCAAATTTTGGCTAGGGATCTTCTTGGATTTAAACTAATGCATGTATAGCTGTATACATGTCCAAAGTGCACACGTAAAATTTTCTCCACAAATTTTGATATTCTTTTTTCTAAATCTTATTACTGTATTTTCTTCCTCCTCTCTCCTCCTCCCCCTTTTGGTATTTTATTGCTATCTTCTTTTTGTATATTTGTGAACTTGGATGTAAGTTGTCGTTTCCCAATTTTAGTCTGATTTACTTCTCCAGTTGACAACGTACCATACTTGCATACTCGAGTATAAGTGTCACTGGTCTTGCTGAAGCTGTTTCCTTTGTTTTTGTAGGCGGCATCCCCTAATAATTCCTTTATATATATATATATATATATATATATATATATATATATATATGGGGTTCCATCCACAACAACCCTTTTTTTGGCCTGTTGATATTTTTTTTTCTCCAGCCAAAATTTCAACAGACTAAAAAAGGGGTTGCTTCACTGTAACCGGTTGCTGTGGATGGAACCCTATATATATATATATATATATATATATGTTTACTTACAAAATAAAATGATCGATTTGTCTAGTGTTATTTCATTATTTGTTGGCATCTTATGTACAGTCTTGATCTTTTCTATTGGTTCACCTATGTGGTGTTGTTACAAACCAATGTTTTCGCATTTCGGATCGGTCATCGAAACCGAAAAGGTATTTGGTGGATGAGTCACCGGGTCCAACTAGTAGTGGTCGTCATTATTGATCCAAATGACATCATTAATATATAAAAATAATTAAATATATTAATAATTATTATATATTATATATAATATTTAATAAATATGTAAAATCAATCAATTTATCTAAAAGAAAAAGTAAACCTATTTATCAAATTTAATAAGAGGGATTATTTGATACGATTTTGTTTATAATCAGCCACAAACACTCAGTGTGAACACTATAATTTAATAAAAATATAGTCATATAGTGTGAACACTTCCTACTCCAAATCTCTATGCATAATGCATCTTCCCCAATAACAAACAACAACACGCTCAGGAGTCAAAACCCTCCATTGATTTTCAAATTCGCCATATCTACTCTAAATTTCACTGTTACAGACTCAAAAACCTAACCGCACATTATTTTTTCTTCATCTTCATATCCCTGTTTCCCTATTTTCTGCTCTTAAGCCGACGCCGTAATTGGAGTGACGGAAGGAGGAGAAGAAGTCGTGAAGCCAATTAGGCTTAGATCTATGGAGTCTTTGGGGTTGGGGTTTGATTTATTTTTTTTGTTAGAGGTTTTAGCTTGAAGATTGGTGGTGATTGGTTAACCATGGGAGAGATGGATGATAGCGATGACCGATGGAAAAAATTTGGGCGCAACGGAGAAGAAGCACTCTGAAGGCTGAAGGGTTGAACCGGTCCAACTCGCGAACCAATCACTGGTTCACTGGGTTAGGCGGTTCAACCGTCAGTTTGCTAGTTTGCTGAGTTTGAATGATTTTTGGACAAAAGTGGTTCATCGGTCCAAACCGGATCGAAAGGTCGATCGATTCAGGTTTTTATCGGTTCGACCACTGGTTCGGGTCTGAAAACCATGTTACAAACTATGTATATTGTGGGTCTTTCCTTTTCCATTGAATTGTTTGAGTTGTTTGAGTTTGCTCTTACTTTTTCAATTGAATTACAATCATGGCTCGTCATAGATTAGACAAACGGAAGAGGATGAAGAGATTAGTTGTTTTTTTTTTTTTTTTTCATTTTTGGTTCGAAATTGTTGTCATGGTTACCTTATTCATGCAATTTGTTATATCTATGGCACGATATAGACGTATGAGAGAACTTGCTCAACCAAAGTACACCTTTTCTTGCTCAAGCAGGCTAAAATTTATGAGGGAGCTAGTGTATGACAGTGGCATTACATGCCACAATTACCTTAGAATGGATAGGGCAAGAAAACTTAGTAATACAAAGTTGTCATTTTCTTGTATGTGCTAGCCCATCATGTGAAAAATCGTGTCATAGGGTTACAATTTCTTCTATCCAGTGAGAGTGAGACAATTAGTAACACTTCAACAACGTACTCAATGGCATGATAAGATTGGAATGTCAACTTTTTAAGAAACCTGAACATATACGTGAAAACTTTATTGATGACAAGTGAAAATGGTTCAAGGTATTACTTTAACTTAGATATTTGTTATCTTACTAGAACAAGCTCTTTTGAAAAAGATAAATATTTCTTATTAGGGTTGTCTTGGGGCTTTGGATGGAACATACATAAATGTTCATGTCCCTGAAGAAGATAAACATAGGAAACGAAATCGAAAAAATGAGATTACAACTACCATGAGTGTTTGCTCCCCGGAGATGTAATTTATCTACGTCTTACCTGGTTGGGAAGGGTTCGCGACAAATGATAAAGTACTTTATTTTGCAATGTATCGTAATCATGGTTTGAAAGTAAATCGGAGTAAGAAATAAGAAATATCTTAATATAATTTAATATTTATAGACATACACTAACAATCACAAACACACAACCCCATTATATAATTACAAACACACAACCCCATTATATATTTACAATCAATTTCAACATCCTTTTTTATTTGATTAAGGTAACTACTACCTCGTAGATGTTGGATATGCCAATGGAGAGGGTTTCGTGCACCTTTTAGAGTTCAAAGATATCATTTAAATGATTGGTTAGATGAACATCAACCTACGACTGCCAAAGAATTATTTAACATGAAGCACTCCTCGGGTAGAAATGTCATAGTGTTGTTTTGTCCTTTTGAAGAAAAGATAAGAAATTCTTAAAAGTTCTTCATTTTATCCTATACGAACACAAAATAAAATAATTGTTGCTTGTTGCCTAATGCACAACTTTATAAGACAATTAATGACTATTGATCCGTTCGAAGATGAAGAGATAGAAGTCAACTATGAGGAAACTAGAAAAATTACATGAATACAGTTGAGATATCTCATGTGTGGAAAACTTTAGAGAAAATCTTGTCATTGAGATGTTTGATGTGTGGATGACTTGGCCATAATTTATAGTTTAAAATTATGTTATTTATTATTAGTAGTACCTTTCGATGCTTATTGTATCGATTGATGAAATTTTGTATGATACTTATGTTTTGAGATTGAGATGTGATGAAATCTATTGGTTTTTTTTTATATAATTCTTGAAATGTTTCCTTTAATTGAAATATGTGATTGCTCATTTTTTTTTCCCATAACAATTGGAATGAGTTGGAATGAAATGCAACTATTTTTATATTTGGTCAGACTTCAATTTATGATGGATTCTCAAGTAAATGATGAAGCAAAGGGGGCAAGCAGGCAAGAGTAAGCGCAAATGGGT
The DNA here is from genome assembly GCA_020205615.1 of Panax quinquefolius. Lineage (NCBI taxonomy): Eukaryota > Viridiplantae > Streptophyta > Magnoliopsida > Apiales > Araliaceae > Panax > Panax quinquefolius. The sequence goes on from CM035173.1 coordinate 42,807,562, forward strand.
TGAAAATGAGGATGACAAGCTTGTGGAATGTATGCTAGACATATTACATACTACTAGAACTTTGTATAGGACTGATAATGATTTTAAGCCTGACTTTTACTTTGCCATTGAGAAAGCAGGCAAAGTCACATATTGAGTCGACGTTGAAAACATTGAAAGCTAAATGGACAGTTGTATATGATATTTTGCATGGAAAGACAATATTGGATTTGGTTGGGATGCTGAAAATCATGTACTCGAAGCCTCTAAAGATATCTAGATTCCATATCTTAAGGTAAATCATTTTTTAGGACTTCCACTCTGTTAGATTTTCAGACATCTTACCTTAATATATGGAATATAGACATCTTTAGAGGCTTCGAGTTCATGATTTTCTGCATCCCAACCAAATCCACTACTGTCTATTCCATGTAACGTATCATATACAACTGTCCATTCAGCTGTCAATGTTTTCAACCTTACTCAATATGCGACTTTGCCTTTATTCCTGTTTCATGCAATTTCTCAGCCAATGCTTTCTCAATGGCTAAGTAAAACCCAGGATTAAAACCATTATTAGACATATACAAAGTTCTAGTAGTATTTTAATGTGTTTAGCATACATTCTACAAGCTTGTCATCCTCATTTTCAACCCATTTATGCTCACTCTTGCCTACCCCTTCACTTCATCATTTACTTTTCCGAAGAAGACTCTCTGTCGATGAAATTGAAGAGGAAACTTGTGCATTGAAGCTTCACACTCTAGAGACGGACTGCTGATTGGACAACTCTCTGAACGGGTGTTCATATTGTATAAGTAAGACCTATGCATGTATGTGAACAATTAATGTATGGTGACTTGGCTAATAATAATAGAGAATCCATCATAAATTGAAGTTTGACCAAATATAAATTTAGTTGCATTTCATTACAATTGTTTTGGAAAAAATTAAATGAGCAATCATATATTTTAATTAAAGAAAACATTTCAAGAATTATACGAAAAAACAATAGATTTCATCACATCTCAATCTCAAAACATAAGTATCATACAAAATCCCATCAATCAATACAATAAGCATTTTAAGGTACTACTAATAATAAATAACACAATTTAAATTATAAATTATGGCCAAGCCCTCCGCACATCAAACATCTCATGGGCAAGATTTTCTCTAAAGTTTGTCCAAACATGGGATGTCTCACCTATATTGATGTAGTCTTCATCAACTTTTCTCATGGTTGACTTCCATCTCATCATCTTCGAATGGATCAATAGTTATTTCTTGCCTTATAAAGTTGTGCATTAGGCAACAATTATTTTATTTTGTGTTCGAATGGGATAAAATGAAGGACTTCTAAGAATTCTCCATCCTTTCTTCAGAAGGCCAAAACAACGCTTTTGACATTTCTAGTCGAGGAGTACTTCATGTTAAACAATTCTTTGGCAGTCGTTTAAATGATATCTTTGACCTCTAAAAGGTGCAAGAAACCACTCTCCATTGGTATATCCAACATGTACGAGGTAGTAATTACCTTAATCAAATAAAAAAAGATGTGGAAGTTGATTTTATATATTTACACATGGGGTTGTGTTTGTTAGCGTGTATGTCTATAAATATTATATTAAGATATTTTTTACCCCGATTTATTTTCAAACCATGATTACGATGCATTGCAGAATAAATAATGTTACTATTACATATGCATACTGTAGACCCCACATGTCAGGCGGGGGCCCACAGTATACATGTGTGTATGTGAGCATTATGTGACCTTTTTTATGTGATAGTAGCATTGTTGTTGCAGAATAAAGTACCCTACCATCTATTGTGGACCCTTTCCAACTAGGTAAGACGTAGATAAATTGCATCTCCGGGGAGCAAACACCCAACACGTTAGTTGTTATCTCATTTTTTAGATTTCGATACCTAAGGACATGAACCTTTATGTATGTTCCATTCAAAGCTCCTAGACAACCCTACTAAAATATACTTATCTTTTTCAAAAACATAATGATAAATATGTAATTTTAAAAAATCTTATCTAAGCTAAAGTAATACCTTAACTATTCTCACTTATCTTCTCGTATAGGTTCCGGTTTCTTAAAAAGTTGACATTCCAATCTAATTACGACATTGAGTGCGTTGTTGAACTGTCTACTAATTGTCTCGTCATATTGATGGAATTGTAACACTATGACACGGTTTTTCACATGATGGGCTAGCACATACAAGAAAATGGCAACTTATTCATCTATTTGAAAGTAATTTGTACTACTAAGTTTGTCTGTGGTATGTAAAATATAATACAATTTTGTAAAACTTGTCCTATCCATTCTAAGGTAATTGTAGCATGTAATGTCACTGTCATACACTAGCTCTCTCATAAATTTAGCCCGCTCGAACAAGAAAGTGGTGTACTTTGGTCGAATAAGTGCTCTCATATGTCTATGTCGTGCCATATATACAACAAATGTTTTTTGTATAATCATGCATATAATTAATCCTTGGCAGCGTTAGGCACCCAAAACATGAACTTCATTTGTTCCAAATTATAATATTATTATTAATTTTTAAAACTCAATTTGATATGTTTTTTAAAACTCAAAATTGAGATTATTCATTACAAAAGATGAAATAATAATTTTTAAACAAATAATACTTTTTAGACAGTTTACAACATTTATCATTATATTAGCTAAAATTAAAATTAAGAATAATGTGAATTTTGAGTATAAAAATATCTTAATTGACTTCAAAAAGTCTATAATAATTTTATATTTTGAAATGGATGGAATAATAAACATAAAATTTACTATTTGCTCCCATGCTTTTTCTTAGCCATCAAAACAATCCGAAAAGAATAGTGCAGCCGGTTCTAGCGCTGTTCTAGCGAGGTGAATAAGATGATACATAATCAAAGCACAATTAATCCTTGGCAGTGTCAGGCAGGCAATTAAAATCAAAACATGCACATAGAAATTAAAGGAGATACAAAGCACAACAATGACACTGCCTACACAAACTACATCAAACACATGCAGTAAGTAAAATAAAAGTCCCCATCATATATATATATATATATATATATATATATAAGATAAGATAAGGATTGTGTAAACAGAATTAAACTCAGATAGAAAACTCAGGTCAGTTGAGATCTGAGCTAGTCACGGGCGAATCTGCCGGAGGAGTAAGGGGCTGCAGGGCTGGACCAAAAGTAGTGGCGATCACACCTGATCCCCTCCTGCAACATTTTGACGACGCGACCGCGTTTTGCCGCACTCCTCCTTTAACCGATACCGTTGCCGTTAAGAGGAAAATAATAATAATCATCACTCCCATATTTTTAGCCGTTAGGACTAGTTTTTTGTTTTTTTTTTTCTTGACCAAAACAGTGATTATCTGCTCTGACTTTAATTTCCCACAATTAGTACTTGTGTGTTATATGAGGGGGAGGGAACTGAATCAACTGATAGACTTGTATAGAGGTGGTAAAATGTATTTTCATATTGAGAAAAAAGCCTGCTCTTATCCACAATAATATTCTCTCCTTTTAAATAAGAGAGTAATGCTACAAACACAAATTATTTTACAAATATTTTACAAACTCCTAATGTGACATACTCCACCTCAGCATATTGATCAACAAATTGTTTCAATGTAGTCTTCGGCCCCACACAATATGCTGAGATGGAATATGCCACATCAACAGTTTGTAAAATGTTTGTAGAATAATTTGTATCTCTAGCATTATTCTAAATAAAATGAGTCTCATTTGCAAAATATTTAAATACTTTGTGTTTCAAAATATAAAATCATTATTAACTTTTTGAAGTCAAGTTGAGACATTTTACACTCAAAATTGATATAAATTTATTTAATTTTAATTGATGCAATAATAAATATTATAAACTATATATCTAAAAGATACTATTAATTATGAGATGAATTATAATCAATAATTTATATGAATTTTTGATATAAAAATATTTTAAATCGACTTTCAAAAGTTAATAATAATAGAACGGAGGGATTACGTGCATGCATGAGTTTAGCCGGCCCTGTCAATAAAAGTGGATCCCTTTCCCCTATAATTTATACGTCTATGTTTGTTGTTGTTTGGGTGTCTGACTTTTCTAAGGACTAATTGTGCTTGATTATACCGAATATCAGCCTCACTAAACTCTTATCAGCTTATATAAAACATAATCATGGACAATTCGTAATAGCTTGGATTGTGTGAAATTACTATATACTATATTCGCAATCAAATATTCTTATGAAAACTAAAATTAAATGACACACATTTGAGAAACAAATAGTTGAAGATAACATTTTATTTTCGTTATTACAAAATACTTGTAGAAAAATAGATAAAGATTATATGACAGTATAAATATGAGTGGGACAACTCAGCAGTTGGCGCAGTGGTTCAAATGAGACAAGTCGTAAATTCAGATGTCTTGGGTTCAAATATCACCGATTCCAATTTGTCAAGTCAATAAAATGGCCATGGACCACGGGAGCCTGACCCAGGGTAGACCGAATACTCCACATTATAAAAAAATAAAAATAATAAAAAGAGTGGGACAATACTGTGTCTCCAAGTAAATTAATCATCTATCCCTTCCACAAAAAGAGTTACATTTGTCAATACTTTTTGTTACAAAAATAGAGTCCTCCCGTTATTGATAATAGTATAGAATAACACAATATCTTCAAGTTTGCCATCATATATTTATTGTCATCTCATCAACTAAATAAACAACTTAGAATTTTAGGGATCAACATAGAACAAAATTACATCCTTATAAGGCTAGGTGATGAAGCTTTTGAAGCCACAAGGAGGGCAACTAGTGATAGATGTAAACCTACAAGTTGAGCAACGTCTGCAAAATACAAGCAACTGATGCTGGCTATGTAGGCTAGCTCTTGTGCAAGGATTCACAATTGAGCATTGAACTTAGCTGATTTGGAGAAGACTTAATTATCAAAAAAATTATTGAATTTTTGTCAAATTAATCACACATATATATATATATATATATATATACAAAAAAAAACTCCAACGTAACCAAAGGCAGATAATCGGCTATAAAGAATCGGTTTTTGAGAAATAGCGATCAGATGCAAACCGTCAGCCTTAGCTATGGCGTCGGCTTTCTATGCTATAGCAATGGAAAAAACCGTCGCTATAGCCGAACTTTGGTTCGTTTTTTTTACGCTGGAGAGCCGCACTATATATATATATATATATATATATATATATATATATATATATATATATCTGATGTCCGGATCAGTCCGGACTCCCTGACTTAACCAAAATTCGGACCTTTTTTTTTTGTTTTTTTTAAAACACCTAAAAAAAATAAAATAAAATTATGGAACTTGAATTTTTACATAATACAGTGTTTTGGATACATATAATAAAACATGTTTTTTTTAGGTGTTTCAAAAAAAAAAAGCAAAAAAAAAAAAAAGAGGACCGGATTTTAAACCTCTCCAGGAGTCCCCGGACGAATCCGGTTTATATATATATATATATATATATATATATATATATATATTTCTTTTCTTTTTTTTCATATATATGTACCAAAACTATTAAACTTTCAAACAATTATCAAAATGTCCAAATTTTGACCAGATCATTTGTACATGCACTCAGACACTTCAACTCACATGATCAAGTTTTGTGCATTTTTGACAATTATTTGAAAGTTTAATGATCTTGGTGCAAAAAAATAGTTTGTCTTTTTGATAACTTGACAATAGTTGAATGATTTTTTGGGTGATTAAGTATTTGGAGAATGACAGATTGGGGCAACTGGACAAGTGGACTTCTAAACTTCAAGTTAGTTAGGATTAATATAGCATATACAAGCATACGTTAGTATGATTCTAATTGTTAAAACTATTAGTCATAAAAAGTGATAATGGCACTGAGATCATCTAGCAAAAAAAATGATATTTTTCCTGGTTAACCTTTGCATGTTTCAACGAACCTCTTGTACTACGAACACGCCACAACAAAATGCTGTGGAAAGATAACATTAACACCTTCTTGAGATTCAGTTACGGGCATATTACTTGCTTATTTACTTCTACTTATTTGGTCAGTAGGTTACCAATTCTGTCGGACAAAAATGTGAAATGCAAGAGTGATGGTCAAATTCCTCACCCACCTTTTGCCTTCTCTTTTTCCCATTCCCAGGACCCTTGATTTTTCCATGCCCCGGACCATTGATTTGTGCCTTCATCTTTTTCATTCTCTCCCCTCTTATTTATAGCTATAAAAAGCAGCCAAATGAGGAAGGATAATACACCATCAATATATACTCTCATCCGAGAGTTTAAGAGAAAGAAGAGAGAAAAGTTTCTTATGAAATTTTAGGAAAAATAAAGAGAAAGATAGCTCAAATAAATAGATGTTTTTATTTGGGTTCTATCACATAGTTATTGTGGTGAAGTAATTTGAGTTTGTACTCAAATTAAAATATCTTTGTATTTTCTCAGATTATTATAGTAAATTTTTCGGAGATCGTCTCGTGATTTTTACCTCTTAGTTTTAGAGGGTTTTCCATGTAAATATCTTGGTGTCTCGTGATTGGATATTTTCTATTCATTATTTTCTGCAGTAATTATTATTTTGGTGGAACTGCAAATTTAATCTGTTTGACATATACTGATATTTTATCCATTTGATTTATCAAAGACAACAATATTTGGGAGGTGATTTTTCCCAACAAGTGGTATCAAAGCTAAAGTTTATTTGCTCGGTTGTTTTTTGATAAATTTTATGGAGAAATCAGTCCGAGCCATGATTAAATTGATTTCTTCAAATTTTTCGATCTGAAAGCCCAAAATGGAGGATATCCTTTATTGTAAGGATTTGTATGATCTATTGGAGCGCGAGGGAAAGAAGCCAGCGGATAAATCTCCTGATTGAAATAAAATGAATAGGAAGACTATTGATTACATCCAGCAGTAGATTGATCAAAATGTGTTCCACCATGTTTTGTAAGAGGCAGATGCTCACACTCTATGAACAACACTAGAGTCCATGTACGAGAAGAAGAATGTACAAAATAAAACTTTTTTCATTCGGAAAATTGTGAATCTAAAGTACAAATTAATACGGGAGCAGTGTGTCAGAATATATGAGTGAGTTCCAAGGTTTAGTGAACCAGATGTCCACCATGAAGTTAAATCTTGATGATGAGAGTCAAGCTATTTTGTTTCTCAGTTCGTTGCCAAACAACTGTGAGACTTTGGTGGTGTCTCTTAGCAATTTAGCTCCGAAAGGAAAAATTACTATGTAGATGGTCAATGACAGTCTTCATAATGAAGAGACAAGGCGAAAGTAGCAATGCGTAAATTTTGAGACACATGCTCTTGTTGCAGAGAACAGGGCCAAAATCAATTTTAGGGGATCTCACAAAGGAGACAAAAGTCGCAACAAAAGAAAAAATCACAAGAGCAAGTCAAAGACTAGACAAGGTGAAACGTAGATGCTTCCATTGTAATAAGGAATGTTATTACAAAAGATATTACAGAATCTGGTTAGACAAGAAGAAAAATGGTGAGTAAGAAAAGGTTGAGGAGAAGAACACTACAACCACAGTCACTGAAGATGTTGTGATTCTTTCATTTAGGGAAGAAGAATGGTTGCATGTTGATGACCAGAAAGTTGATAGAGAATTTTTCACAACTTACAAAGCTGAAGACTTTGGGTACGTTAGAATAGGAAATACTGATCAGTCCAAGATTACTAGAATTGGTGATGCTTGCATTCAGACAGGTGTTGGTTGCACTATTACCTTGAGGGATGTTAGACACGTTCCTAATTTACATCTCAACTTGATTTCTGGCATGGTCTTGGACAGAGAAGGCTATGAGAATCACTTTGGCAGTGGAATGTGGAAGTTTACCAAGGGCTGTATGGTGATTGCAAGAGGTGTTGCTTGTTGTTTGTTGTACAAGATGCATGTGAAGGTGTTTCTAGTGAGGTGAATGCAGTTGAAGATGACTCTTCACCAAACTTGTGGCATAAGAGGCTTGGCGACATGAGTGAGAAAGGGTTGCAGTTATTAACAAAAAGGTCACTCATTCCTTTTGCTAAAGGTATTTTTTTAAGCCCGTGTGATTATTGTTTGTTTGGGAAACAACATAGAGTTTCTTTTAGTAGTTCCGCTAAAAGAAAATCTAAAAGAAACTCAGAGTTACTAGAGAGAGTATATTCTGATGTATGTGGACCCATTGATGTTGAGTCTTTGGGTGGAAATAGGTATTCTTTTAGAGAGTATATTCGGAAGGTGTGGGTATTTTTGTTGAGAACAAAAGACCAGGTATTCTAGCATTTTCAGAGCTTTCATGCTATGGTTGAAAGGGAGACTGGTAAATTATTAAAGTGTCTTCGTAGCGACAACGGAGGAGAATACACTTCAAAGGAGTTTGCTTAATATTGTAGTAAACATGACATTTGGTATGGGCAGACTGTTCCTGGTACCCCACAACATAATGATGCGGCTGAGAGAATGAATCGCACTATTATTGAGAGAGTGCGATGCATGTTGAAAACGGCTAAACTGCCTAAGTCATTCTGGAGTGAAGCTGTTCGTACTGCTTGTTACCTGATTAATAGATCTCATCAGCACCGTTAGATTTTTAGATTCCACATAAGATTTGGAGTCGTAAAGATTTGTCTTATTCTTATTTGAGGGTATTTGGGTGCAAGGCTTTTCCACATATATCCAAAGAACAAAGATCGAAACTTGATGACAAGTCTACTCCTGTGTGTTTGTTGGCTATGAAGATGCAGAGTTTGAATATCGGTTATGGGATCCAGCACAAAAGAAATTATTCAGGAGCAGATGTGGTGTTTCATGAGCACTAGAATTATGAGCATTTTGATAATGTTACATAGCTCAGAGATAATAGAGTTCCAGATCTCAGCGAAGTTCCTTCTCTAGTACAAAATGCCACAGTTGGAGAAGGAGGTCAAAATGAAGATATGACTGATACAAATTTGCACGATGGTGATAGTTCAGATGCAGAAAATGTTGATCAGGGGGAACAACCTGATATTGAAGAACCTCAGCTAAGAAGATCCACAAGAGAACGTGTTCCATCAGTCAGATATCATTCATCTAAATATCTTTGAGTTGCTAAGGAGGGGGAGCCATAGGATTTTCAAGAAATTACAACTCATAAGGAGAAGAGTAATTGGCTGAGAGCTATGCAGGATGAGATGGATTCTTTGCACAAGAATCACACCTATGATTTGACTACACTTCCGAAGAAGGGGAAATCATTGAAGAACAAATGGGTGTTCAAGCTTAAAAGGATGGTGAAAAACTAGTGAAATACAAGACTTGGTTGGTCGTCAAGGGTTTTGCTCAAAAGCAAGGTATTGACTTCGATGAGATATTTCTTCCAGTTGTGAAGATGATTTCTATTCTAGTATTTCTGAGATTAGTAGCTAGTATGGATCTTGAGCTTAAGCAGTTGGATGTGAAAACTGCATTCCTTCATCGTGATTGAATGAAGAAATCTATATGGAACAGCTAGAGGGATTTGAAGTTAAAGAGAAAGAGCACTTGGTTTGCAAGTTGAAGAAAAGTTTTTAAGACCTGAAACAACCCCAAGGCAGTGGTACATGAAATTTGATTCATTTATTGTTGATCAAGGTTACAGTAGAACAGTTGTAGACCACTGTATGTATGTCAAGAAGTTACCGGATGGTAACTTCGTAATTATGTTGCTATATGTAGATGCTATGTTGATAGTTGGGCAGGATGCCGATATGATTCGCAAGCTCAAGGGTGAGTTGTTTAAGTCCTTTGATATGAAGGACTTAGGTCCAGCTAAGCAGATTTTGGGTATAAAGATTATTCGTGACAGGAAGGCCAAGATGTTATGGTTGTCACAAAAGAAGTATGTTGAATGTGTGCTTGCAAGGTTCAACATGAGTGATACTAAACCAATTACCACACCACTGGCATGTCATATTAAATTGACAAAGTGCATGTGTCCTTCTACTAAAAAAAGAAGAGATGATATGGCAGCAGTTCCCTACTCCTCTGTTGTAGGGAGTCTTATGTATGCAATGGTTTGTACACGACCAAATATTACTAATGCAGTTGGCGTTGTGAGCATGTATTTGTCAAATCTTGGTAGAGAACATTGAGAAACAGTTAAGTGGATTCTCAGATACTTGAAAGTTACTTTCAATTTGTGTTTGAGTTTTGGTGGTACGAGTCCAGTCTGGAGGGTTTTACAGATGCAGACATCACAGGTTCTGAAGAGAAGAAATCTACTTCAGGGGTATTTGTTTACTTTTGCAGGGGGTAATATCATAGCAATCCAAGTTGAAAAAGTGTGTTGCTTTGTCTACAATTGAGTCAGAATACATCGCTACTACACAGTGTTCTAAAAGTCGTTAGTCGGTCCCAGGTCGGTTGGCTACTAACTAGAAACTAGGGGATTAGTCGGGGATTAATCAGAGATTAATCGGCTAGTCGGATTTTCAATTATTTTTTTAAAATATATATTATCCTTCCTCCTTCATAAGCTATGAGTAAGTAGAATAACATAAGTAACACAAATCATCAAATAAAAACATGAAAACTAAGTAAAACCAAATAGTTTGTCACTCTAAGTTCAAAACCAATTAACCAAATGAAACAAAGTAGCACAAAATCAATAGTCAATCACTCCTCCTCCTCCTCTTCTCCATATCACTCCAAGACTTGCTCTCCACCAGACTCAAACTCATAATCCTCATCTTTCTCTTCGTTGTCATCATCTTCCAACATAAACTCGTCTTCATCTAGTTCTCGTACATTTATACCACTTCTTCTACGTAGAAAGACCTCATCCGCTCCCATTTGTTCCGATTTTTCCCGACTTGTTCTGATTTTCCTCGACTTGTTCCGATTTTTTGATTTACTTCGACTGGGCGATTTTCCCGACTAGTCGCCGACTGGAGCCCGACTAAGTTAGCCAACGACTAAATCAAAGGACTAGGCCGTAGTCGACTCGTTGAGGCTCCGACCCCGACTTAGTCCCCGATTAGGCCGACTTTTCGAACACTGCTACTAAAGAAGCAAGCAAGGAGATGTTGTGGTTAAAACAATTTCTCCAATAGTTAGGTTTAAAACAAGATGAGTACGTGGTTTATTGTGATAGTCAGAGTGCAATTGACTTGACCAAAAATGCCACTTATCGTAATCGTACTAAGCAAATTGACATTCATTACCACTGGCTTCGAGAAATGATTGAAAAGAAATTTATGAAAGTGAAGAAAGTTCATATTGACGAGAACTCCTCAGACATGTTGACAAAAGTTGTCTCACGACAAGCTGAAATTTTACAAGGAATTGGTCGGCATGAATTTCAAATGACGGGGTCACAAAGAATACCTTCTCTAATGGATTCGGAGGGCGAGATTGTTGGTCAAATTCCTCGCCCACCTTTTACCTTCTCTTTTTCTCATTCCTTGGACTCTTGATTTTTCCATGCCCTGGACCATTGATTTGTGCCTTCCCCATTTTCATTCTCTCTCCTCAGATTTATGGCTATAAAAGGTAGCCAAATGAGGAAGGATAATACACCATCAATACATACTCTCATCCGAGAGTTTAAGAGAAAGGAAACAGAAAGAGAGAGAGAGAAGTTTCTTCTGAAGCTTTAGGAAAAATAGAGAGAAAGATAGTTCACTATACCAAAAATGCCATCTAGTGTTGGACAAATCCTTCACAAGACATAATATATCACTTACAAGACGTCTATTGCGAAGAAATATTTTCTTCACACTATTGCTCGCATACGACCTCCTCGCAATTGGGTATCCTTCGCTAAGTAGTAACTGAATGCTTTTTGTGAAGGATATATTGTGAATAACTTTTTATTCACAAATTATATTTGGTAATAGAATATTATTATTTAGTGAAAGATTGGTTTCCTTCACATAGTTATTGTAGTGAAGTAATTTGAGTTTGTACTCAAATTAAAATATCTTTGTATTCTCTCAGATTATTATAGTAAATTTTTCGAAGATTGTCCCGTGATTTTTACCTCTTAGTTTTAGAGGGTTTTCCACGTAAAAATCTTGATGTCTTATGGTTGAATATTTTCTACTCATTATTTCCTGTAGTGATTATTATTTTGGTGAAACTACAAATTTAATCTGTTTGGTATATACTGATATTTTATCCATTTGATTTATTAAAGACAACAGTATTTAGGAGGTGATTTTTTCCAACAGAGAGTACATATTTGTAAATAAATAAAATTTTATTACAAAAATATGCTTTATGATTATATTATAATTAAATATAATTATAAATGTGATATGTGGCCTATGAAATTAATTAAGATTTAGGAATGAAATAATTGAAAAATAGAGAATTTGTAGAAAGAGATTAACTTATATTAGTTAATCATTTTATATGAAAGGAAATGGTATTATATATATATAATGACACAATATGTAGAAGTAAACTAAATAATTGTAAATCAAATTACTTATTTGATTTAATGAATAATTTATATGTTATTTTAATTGTTCAAAAACAATTTAAGGAAGAAAATGAGGAAAAGTAATTATTAAAAATATATAAGTTATTTAATTGAGAAATATTAAATATTTGAATAATTTATTATGAGAATTATATTAATTGTGAAATTTAATTCATAATTTGTAAAGAAAAGAAAAAGTTTATATTATAACACACGTGAAATAAAGGAAGTATTATATATTGTGTAAATATAATATGTTAGTGTTGGGTCGTGATATTTCTCCTATTGGGCGGAATGGATTGGGCCTACATATTCAGTTAGTCCATTGGGTCTTCACTATTGGGTGTTGACATTATTGGATCTAGTCACTTTATTATCTTTGTTAAGTCCTTCCATTATCGGACCAAACCAGTGGGTCGACCCATCATATATTTAAATATCTACAACTTTGACCGGTAATCATTATACCAAGTGATAGTTGACTACTGTGTCTGCCACCTTTCTGCATGGCATTAATGAGGATGAGACTTAGATGATCGGCAGTGGCAAACAATGGTAGCAGGTGTGGAAGTAGGCTGCATACTTTCGGCTGAGATGACCGGGAGTGGGGGAAAAGGTGTCAGTAGAGGAGGAGTGGCACGGAAAACCAGGACCTTGGAGTATATGAGCAAGAAACACACACAATCTAGAGGTAACACTTAACTGATATTTTATCTCTCTCAATACACTAGATATTTTGATCCTCCATTGTTAACCTTGTGATCGCCTGTACTGACTCTCACGCCGGAGCTATCCCCCGACGGTCAGGCCGTCAAGCTTTTGGTGTTGACTTGTTGAACTGTGCAGGATATCGGACGCGTCTTGGTGATTGGGACATGGGGAAAGATCTTGGCGTTAACATTGGCACTAGAAGGAGGGCTGAGTTCTAGTGTCCTGAGTATTTTTCAATCACAAAATTGTAGCTGCTCTACGTCGAAATCCATGGTGAAGAAGAGTAGAACAGTTACTTCTAAAGGATAGCTGATGACTATGACTTCGTCTACACAATGAGTATATGTCAAGGATTGATTGGGTCCTTCAAAGAATGCTCATGCTGGTACTGCTTACAAGCAGGTTTCTGGGGGTTCTCGTTCGAGAACCTAAGGTGATGCTAGAAGAAGATTGGTTTTTGTTGCCGAGAGAAGACCTGACCATGGTCGGAAAAGGATAGAAGGCATACTGCTTAGAATCCTATACCGAAGTGGTCAGACTGACAGACCGATCAAGCTAGAAAGAAGTCTACATTTTAAAGACATGTCTCAAGGCCATCCTTGGGATTCACCAGCCATTTTCCTGATTGGCCGAAGAAGGGTATTCCGCCCTATTGGTCTTCGGGATTATGGTCGAAGCTGAGTAGATGAAGACCCAATGACCATTTTCCTGATTGGTAGAAGAAGGGTATTCCGCCCTATTGGTCTTCGGATTATGGTCGGTTTAGTAGATGAAGACCCACCACCATTTTCTGATTGGTAGAAGAAGGGTATTCCGCCTATTGGTCTTGGGGATTATGGTCGGTTTAGTAGATGAAGACCCAATGACCCATTTTCCTGATTGGCCGAAGAAGGGTATTCCGCCCTATTGGTCTTCGGGATTATGGTCGAAGCTGAGTAGATGAAGACCCACCAGCCATTTTCCTGATTGGCCGAAGAAGGGTATTCCGCCCTATTGGTCTTGGGATTATGGTCGTTTTGAGTAGATGAAGACCCAATGACCATTTTCCCGATTGGACGAAGAAGGTATTCCGCCCTATTGGTCTTGGGATTATGGTCGTGTAGTAGATGAAGACCCACCACCATTTTCTCGATTGGTAGAAGAAGGGTATTCCGCCTATTGGTCTTCGGATTATGGTCGGTGAGTAGATGAAGACCCACCAACCATTTTCCTGATTGGCGAAGAAGGGTATTCCGCCCTATTGGTCTTCGGGATTATGGTCAAAGCTGAGTAGATGAAGACCCACCAGCCATTTTCCTGATTGGCCGAAGAAGGGTATTCCGCCTATATGGTCTTCGAGGATTATGGTCGGTTTGAGTAGATGAAGACCCAATGACCATTTTCCCGATTGGTAGAAGAAGGTATTCCGCCTATTGGTCTTGGGATTATGGTCGGTTTTGAGTAGATGAAGACCCACCACCCATTTTCCCGATTGGTCAAGAAGGGTATTCCGCCTTACTATTGGTCTTCGGGATTATGGTCGTTGAGTAGATGAAGACCCAATGACCATTTTCCCGATTGGTCAAGAAGGGTATTCCGCCTATTGGTCTTCTGATTGTTGTCGGTGGCACCTGAGTCGCACTCGAGAATCCACTGAGGGCACACCGCCCTGTGGAGACTCGTCTTCGGAAATGTTCGTCTAAAGCTGTAGGTTCGAATGGAAAACACCAGGCTGTTTAGAAGAAACTTTGATGAGGTTTAAAGTCCAAATCGGCAGAAAGATGTTTGCCGATCTTTGGTACGTGGAAAGGGCCGGAGAATGCTAATACGTTCCAGTGGACTTCGGGCTGTGAAGACGCCTTCCAGGGAATAACGACCTATCTTTCTTCGGTGCCCTTGTTGGTGAAGCCCGCTCCTGCTGAGCTATTGTATTTGTATCTAGCATCTATTTCATTGGCAGTGGGAGCAATTTTGGTGCGTAGAGTTGGGGGTAAGCAGCACCCGGTTTACTATATAAGCCGTGTCCTTAGGGATGAAGAAATAAGACGACGATAGTTATGGAGAAGCTGAAGAGTCCGACAAAACTGATGCGATGATTTCAAATGAGAATCGAAATTTTGGACTCATCTCCAACTATTAAGGAATTTTGGGCGCCGTCCGAAGCTGCAGATGGTCTTCGGAGGGTTCATGTGGGTATTTGTGTCAGCTCAATAGTTCGATCCCACATCAGCCACCAAAAGGCTATATTCGATTTTATCTCCTATACCTCTTGCTGTCTGGGGGGTAGTCGTACTGGGTCCATTGCCTAGGAATCAGGTTAACAGACGCCAACTCATGGGATCGAAGTTTAAAACATTCATGAGGGACTTCGATAGCTCATCTATAGTCTGACAGGCACAGAAAATGCCACCTCGGTGTTAGGAGGTTTGGGAGGACTCGCTGACCATTCGATGGTAGCCTTTTCGGCAGGTGGTCCTTATGCATTTGTCAGGCCCTTCGTGGTAAGCAAACGTCATTGGTGTTAGGAGGTTTGGGTGGACTCGCTGACCATTCGTTGGTAGCCTTTTCGGCAGGTGGTCACTTAGACCTTGTCAGGCCCTTCGTGGTAGGCAAGTGTCATCTTTAAGACGTTGTCAGGCCCTGCGTGGTAGGCAATTGTCGACACTTAGACCTTGTCGCCCCTTCGTGGTGAGGCAAGTGTCATCTTTAAGACATTGTCGCCCTGCGTGGTAGGCAATTGTCGACACTTAGACCTTGTCAGGCCCTTCGTGGTAGGCAAGTGTCATCTTTAAGACGTTGTCAGGCCCTGCGTGGTAGGCAATTGTCGACACTTAGACCTTGTCAGGCCCTTCGGGGTAGGCAAGTGTCATCTTTTAGACTTTGTCAGGCCCTTCGTGGTAGGCAAACGTCATTGGTATTAGGAGGTTCGGGTGGACTCGCTGACCATTCGATGGTAGCCTTTTCGGCAGGTGGTCCTTTAGACCTTGTCAGGCCCTTCGTGGTAGGCAAGTGTCATCTTTAAGACGTTGTCAGGCCCTTCGTGGTAGGCAAATGTCATCCTGTGGGTTTGTTAGGCCCTTCGTGGTAAACGAATTCCTTATGAAGCAGATCTACCTCTCACTTTGGTAACGAATAAGTATTGCATTACTTTATTACCTGATTTTTAAGTGTTGAGTTCGGGTCACATTATTACTTGATCTTATATGTTATATGACTTGCTTAGTTATTGACTAACAGTTTAAGATTATACATTTTTCACGTTGATTGATGATGAATTATTGACAAGAAATGTTCAAAGGAATCCTAAAGCTTCGGATGATATCTTTAAGCTTCCTTATTGTCCTCGCTGTCCGAAGAGTCAAGGAGAGCCGGGTTTACTTTGGCCACTACAAGTTTGGCTTTTTATTTACTTCGGCAGACCTCGTACCCTTCAGAGTACATGTGGACAACTTCATTGTTCAGCTCGTTGGATTTCCTGTAATTTGCTTCAATCTCCTTGCGAACTGATCAGTTAGTGGTGGGCCCAAATCCCTAAGAGTCCGGAGTTCTCGAAGTTTCTCTTCAAGCTTCTGACGATGTACCAGATGCTTTGATCCTTTAGCTTGACAGATCGACATTTATATCTGTGATGACCCGATGTATGGCATCGATCGTCTCCAATTCTTTTTTGACCTTGTCGAGATCCTTCCGAAGTCATTCATTGTTGAGAAGAACAATGTCAAGGTTGTTTCTTTCTTTTGCCAACACAGGCTTCAAAATGGTTTTCTCCCTTCGGGCGGCATTCTCATCGGCATTCTCTTCGGTATCCTCTTCGGCTTCTTTGTATTTGAGACGAAGGTACCCGAAGACAGTGTCTACTTGAAGATGACCAATATTAATCAATCAATTCAGATTGATGATCAAATCTCAAGTTCCTTTAGTCTGGTATTTCACTCCTTCACCCATCAGTTCCATGATGGAATTATTGCCGAACCGATGATCATCGGTGTCGCCACAGCTTCGGGCCTAGATTCATAAGAATATTCAGATCGCTTGGGGGAATATTCGAGACGACGTCTTGCAACCATGTGTGGGCCCCATAACGGAAAGCGATTGGATGAAGAAAACGACAAATATAAGTTGGTTAAAAATAACGGCGTAGTTGTTATCGTTAAGACTGTTGGAATACCCGGTGGTTAAAATACAGTAATACGCGTGGTTGCACAAGAAGACATGGTATTGCACAAAGATTGTTGAATTATTGATTAAATGCGTAAGAAGGCACTACTCAATAATTGTTACGATGAGTTACCGCTCAATAGTTTATTTTATTGATTCAATAATTGTTTGCGTTGGTATTTTATATTATTATTTGTTTTCAATAATTGTCACATTTATACAATATTTCCCATTATCGGATCAATAATTCATATTATTTGAATAATATTATTAGATAACATTATTGGCAATGTCTAGAAAGTTACATCTAAGGAGAGGTTTGGTCACCTAATTGCGGCGCCAAGATGGAGAGATCCTTATCTAAAGCCCCTCTTTCCTGGGAACGGCCTGGTTGTCATAATTGTGATTCTGTAATATTATTTGTGAATAATTAATTATTGATTCATATGATAAAGAAATATTTATTTTATGTGGATATAAATGATGGATTTATTTATGTGGTTATAAATGAAGAAATTATTGTTGGGGTGTTTTATCAAGATTTTTACCAGATTGGAGGTATTAAAATTAAATCGTGGTTTTGAGATATATTGCTGGGGTTATAATTTTTAATCCGACCGTTGATTGTGGTAATTTTTGGGTATGTTATACATACATAAGTTGAGTATATATCCACAAATTTTGAACCGTTAAAATGCACGAATGATTTGTTATGAATTTTAAGAGATGTCCGATTCTAAATTAGGGTTATAATTGATTTTGGTGGAAAATTCAAGAATTGAGTGGGCCCCACTTGTGGTTGGTGAAAAATGTGCTGAATTTTATTTCAAATGTGGTGGGTGGCAATAGTAGCGGTGTAAAGCCATCGTGTGTGCAGTCAAGTCCGCTTGGTAATGGCTAACATTTTCCTATAAATAGAGGCTAAGTTAGAATTGAAAATCACATCGAAACAAAGTTTTCTCTTTCTCTCTCTCTATATTATTGAGCGTATTTTGTGAGTATTTAGATACTTTGAGAGTTCTTTGTTCGAAGACAAGTTTCATTCAAAGATCACTTCCGACCTTTCATTCAAAATCTTCGATTCTTTGAGGTAAGGGATATTATTTTTTTCAGAATGATATTATTTCTTCAATATCATTATCTTTGAAATGTTGATCTGAAGTTTTTATCAAATTTGGAACTTTTTCATGTATCGGGTTACTTATTCATGAGTTACTATTCACGAGTTACTATTCATGAGTTACTATTCACGAGTTTATTATTCACGAGTACTATTCACGAAGCGTGAAGATGTTTTTTGTGGAATTTCTATCTTTTGGTGTCTGAGTTACTATTCACGTTATACTGGTCTTATTCACGTATCTGACTATTCACTTAATCGGCACTATTCATAGAAAAAATGAAAATTTTTCTTTTAAATAAAATATCTATTCGGATACTAGCTTTGATTGTATCCATGTTTTGATCATTCTTGAATTTTACACCACTGTGATTATTTTTGAGGTATTTTTGGACGTGGATAAATTAAAGTACGAATCCTTAATCCTTAATCCTTGTCATTTTGTTTCACTGGATTCGTTTCTTTAAAAAAAATATTTTTCATCATCCTCAGTCTTAAATGATGATATTATTGAATATCTTTGGCACAGTAGTGCAAAGATGAATGATTTGAAAAGAATATCTTTGGCTGTGGTGCAAAGATGAGCAGTGTTTAAATGAACATGATCGATCGATGAATATCTTTGGCCTTTAGTGCAAAGATGAACAGTGTTGAGATGAACATGACCGATCGATGAATATCTTTGGCTCAGTAGTGCAAAGATGAATATTTGATTTGAGATGAATATTGATTGATGTTACAGGGATAAAATATTGATGATGGATCGTTAAATTCATAGATTATAGTAGATTTCATTCTCTACGTAACTCTTACATGAATTATTATTTCATTACGAATATTGATCCGAAACTTGTTGTCTATTGTATTCTATCGATTTTTCCTGTTGTGAAGACTAACGATAATTTGTTCTATATTATCTTAGTCATAACATTCTTCTTCTTGGGCTAGTTGAGCTCACCCTTTTCCTTGTTGTTCCATTTTTCTTCTCGGAGGCGAGAATGTAGCGAGTACTAGTTTGGTATGGAATGAAGGTTCTAGAGAGAGTTGTTTAGTAGTCCTCACCATTTTGTAAAAATGATGTATCAATAAATATGATGGGGATTTATTTGCGTGTGGATATTGTCTTCAGAAGACAATATTATATTTAAACTCACAAGATATATTGTCGTATTTCACACGACATTTGTATTATTGAAGTTGTAGTTTGCTTCTTGTACCATGTATTTGGCGACTTCGAATGGGTGTTGTGTATACCTATTTTGGGGGCGCCACAATTGTATCGAGCTTAGGGATATGATCTCTGGCGGAGATCGGGGAATAGAACTAAGAGGGGAGAGACGAGTAAATCCTTCGCTAGTGTGTCCTACCTAAGCTTATTTGTTGGTTGGTCATAATATAGGGGTATTATGTGATTTGTTAATTTATTTAATTAACCCTTGTTTTATGATAGTTTTAAGAATGGTCACGCCGAAACGTTAACAATGGAGTGAATGAGATCGTGGAGACACCTCTAATCGCCAACCGTGATAATGTGATGTCGGTGCGAAGAAGGAATTAGAGATATCCATGTGGTGAGTGAAGAATTGATAGTTACTTTTTAGATAGTCGCAGAGGTAATAAAACGGTGAGAGTGAGGAAGAAGAGGAAGAAGAGGTACACAAGAGAGTTTATTAGAGGTATTTTATGATCAAAATGTAGAATTGCAAAATCGTATTCATGAGTTAGAAGAGCAGTGAAGAATTGCGAGCGATCGTGGAGCAAAAGGATGCAACGATTCAAGCTTGTGTTACCCGATATGTGATGCTTGAATGTAAGCACTCTTTGGCGTAGTATAAGATGATAAAGTTTGGAATCTAAGTGAAAAGAAAAATAAGCGAACGAGTGAGAATGAGTGATGCATGGGTAAAAGCCGCGACGACGCGTTGACCGTCATAATGCGAGGAACCCAAACGAGGTGATCACGGTAAGCTATTTATAAATTCTTACGAAGTTTATACCTTACTTGATACCCAGGTGCTACCCATTCATTTATCTCTCCTGCATGTGCTCAACGCTTAAACTTGACTCGGAGAAATTAGACTTTGACCTATCTGTGGAAACTCCGTTAGAGAAACTTTCATCACATCCACCGCTTATAAATCTTGTTTAATTCAAGTTGGCACCATCACCTTACCCGTGTTTTTATCTCTTTAAAGATACTTGCTTTTGATGTGATTTTAGGGATTGATTGGTTAACTACTCATCATGCCAAAATTGATTGTTTTCGTAAGGTTGTTAGTTTTCATATTCCTAAGCAACTCAGTAAGACCCCAAAATTTTTTTAAATAAAAGGAATTTCCTTTATTTATTATTTTGAAATAGTAAGGGTTGATTTGATTAATGTGGATAGTTAAGGGTTAAATACACAAATATTTCAAAATAAGCAAGTGGTTATAAAATATTCATTTTTGTTAGGGAATATTCGTTTGGTCGTGGAATATTAAATCGCTTGTCGGGAATATTAAATGCGACGGCCAGCGACCATGTGTGGGCCCCATAACTAGAAAAGCGATTGGATGAAGAAAACGACAAATATAAGTTGGTTAAAAATAACGGCGTAGTTATTACTGAATTAAGACTGTTGGAATACCCGGTGGTTAAAATACGATGTCTGCGTGGTTGCTAAAGAAGACACCAGTATTACACAATATTGTTGAATTATTGATCCTTACGTGAGAAGGCACTACTCAATAATTGTTCTGATAATTCTTGCTCAATAGTTTATTTTATTGATTCAATAATTCTTTGCGTTGGTATTTTATATTATTGTTTGTTCAATAATTGTCAACGCACATATTTCCCATTATCGGATCAATAATTCATATTATTTGAATAATATTATTAGATAACATTATTGGCAATGTCTAGAAAGTTACTGTCTAAGGAGAGGTTTGGTCACCTAATTGCGCGCGCGAAGGAGGAGAGATCCTTATTGGAAAGCCCCTCTTTCCTGGAACGGCTTTGGTTGTCATAAATGTGATTACATAATATTATTTGTGAATAATTAATTATTGATTCATATGATAAGGAAATATTTATTTTATATGAATATAAATGATGGATTCATTTATGTGGTTATTAATGAAGGAATTAATGTTGAGGTGTTTTATCAGTATTTTATCGGATTGGAGGAATTAAAAGATCAAATCGGTGTTATTACAGCTTTATTGTGTGAGCTATAATATTTAATCCGACTGTTGGATTGTGGTAATTTTTGGGTATGTTATACATACATAAGTTGAGTATATGTCCACAAATTTTGAACCGTTAAAAATGCACGAATGATTTGTTGTGAATTTTAAGAGGTGTCGGATTCGAAATTAGGTTTATAATTGATTTTGGTGGAAAATTCTAGAATTGAGTGGGCCCCACTTGTGGTTGGTGAAAAAATGTGCTGAATTTTATTTCAAATGTGGTGGGTGGCAATAGTAGCGGTAAAAGCCATCGGTGGCGAGTCAAGTCTGCTTGGTACGGGCTAACATTTTTTTCCTATAAATAGAGGGCTAAGTTAGAATTGAAAATCACACGAAAACAAAGTTTTCTCTCTTTCTCTATTTTTTATTGAAATGTATTTTGTGAGTATTTAGATACTTTGAGAGTTCTTTGTTCAAGTCTGAAGTTTCATTCAAAGACATCACTTGAGCCTTTCCTTAGGCAATCTTGATTCTTTGAGGTAAGGATGTTATTTTCTTCTCAAATGATATTAATTCTTGAATATCATTATCTTTGAAATATTGGTTGGTACTTTTTATCAAATTTGGAACTTTTTCATGTCGGGGTTACTATTCATGAGTTACTTATTCACGAGTTACTATTCATGAGTTACTATTCACGATTACTATTCACGAGTACTATTCATGGAGCGTGAAGATGTTTTTGTGGAATTTCTATCTTTGGGTGTTTGAGTTACTATTCACGTATCGGCCTTATTCACGATATCTGACACTATTCACGAATACGGCACTATTCAATAGAAAAATGAAAATTTTTCTTTTAAATAAAAATATCTATTACGGATACTAGCTTTGATTGTATCCATGTTTTGATCATTCTTGAATTTTACTTCACTATGATTATTTTTGAGGTATTTTTGGACGTGGATAAAACCAAGTACTGAATCCTTAATCCTTGTCATTTTGTTTCAATCGGATTCGTTTCTTTAAAAATATTTTTCATCATCCTCGGTCTTAAATGATGATATTATTGAATATCTTTGGCTGTAGTGCAAAGATGAATGATTTCTGAAGAATATCTTTGGCTGTGAGTGCAAAGATGAATGTGTGTTTAAATGAACATGGCCGATCGATGAATATCTTTGGCCTTTAGTGCAAAGATGAACAGTGTTGAGATGAACATGACCGATTGATGAATATCTTTGGCCTTTAGTGCAAAGATGAACAGGTGTTGAGATGAATATGACCGATTGATGAATATCTTTGGCACATAGTGCAAAGATGAATATTTGATTTGAGATGAATATTGATTGATGTTACTGAGGATAAAATATTGATGATGGACCGTTAAATTCATAGATTATAGTAGATTTCATTCTCTACGTAACTCTTCTTATGAATTATTATTTCCATTATGAATATTGATCTGAAACTTGTTGTTATACATTGTATTCTATCAGATTTTTCCCTGTTGAAGACTAACGATAATTTGTTGTATATTATCTTAGTCATAATATTCTTTACTGGGCTAGTTGAGCTCACCCTTTTCCTTGTTGTTCCATTTTTCTCACGAGGAGGCGAGAATGTAGCGAGTACTAGTCGGGTATGGAATGAAGGTTCTAGAGAGAGTTGTTTAGTAGTCCTCACCATTATTGTAAAATAATGTATCAATAAATGTGATGAGGATTTATTTGAGTATAAATATTGTCTAGAAGATAATATTTGTATTTAAACTCACGATTTTATTGTTGTGATAATAAAGTTGTTGTTTTTGTACCATGTATTTGGCGACTCGAGAATGGGTTGGATGGAATGGACCTATTTTGGGGTCGCCACACGGTTGGTCGTAGCTTAGGGATATGATCTCTGGCGGAGATCGGGAATAGAACTAGGAGGGAGAGCGAGTAAATCCTTTGCTAGTGTGTCCTACCTAAGCTTATTTGTTAGTTGGTCAAGATATAGGGATATTATGTGATTGATTTCCTTAATTAACCCTTGTTTTATAGACGATAATTGAGAATGTCGTTGAGAATATTAATAGTGGTGTAAATGAGACCGTGGAGATGCATGTGTTTCAATTAACAACGAGGAGAATCGTGCAACAGTGGTGGCAATGTTCCTCTGTGAACAACACCATGCAGAGCGAGATGATGAACGAGGGATGTTTAGAAGCTTTTTGCGATTCATGCAAAATCGCACGAGGAGACTTCGTGTTCAAAATACAGGAGGAGATGATAGCAATTCACGGGTGGTCACGACCAAGCGATTCAAAGAGTTGGGACCACGAGTGCAGGGAAAGCGGATCCGATCATAAGCGGAAACATGGGTCAAGCAAATTACCAAGATATTCGATGTCTTGGGATGCACGGAGAAAACGAAGGTTCCATTCGCTACCTTTATGTTCCGTGTGGCGGCGGATTCTTCGGTGGGAATCGTAAGCGTACCCATCCATTTTCGGCGTGTCGTGGGAGACGTTTGAAGCAGTTCAATGACAAGTACTTCCACGAAAGTATTCGTCGTATGAAGGAAGTGGAGTTTATTAGATTGGAGCGAATAACATGGCGGTGTCCCAAAGATGAGGCGAAGTTTGCGGAGTTATCGAGTTTGCACCTCATTTGGTGGAGAATGAGGAACGTGTATGACGCGGATGTTTACGAGAGGTTTGAAACCCGGCATACGTCGATATCTCATTTCTCATAAATTTCTCTCTATTCGGATGTTGTAAAATGCAGGGGCTCGATTGTTAGAGCGAGATAACGAAATACGTTCAACCGAGGACCATAACCGAGGATCATACCAAAGATAGCGATCATCGAATAACGATAACCAAATGGAGAAAGAAGAATACGGACAAAGCGGTAACCACTACTCTGGTGGTAATCGTGGCCATGAAAATAGAAGAAGCGAGTTGGGAGGAGATTTTAAAAGAGGAGATTCAACAACGACCATTTGAAGACGTCGGCGCCCGTGGCAAACCGGTTCTAAGGGGAGAGAAAGACCATCGGTCGTATGTTACAAATCTTGGAAAGAGGGACATATCATTGGCTGCCTGAACAGTTTAAGGTATGCTATAATTGTGGAAAAGAAGGACATATCGCCGAGAGTTATGCGATATTGAAACCCAGTCCAAATGAATGGGTGACTCAAAAGGATGTCCCGAAAAAGTCAAAGTCAACGATTCTGGAAGAGCGTTTGTCGTGACCAGGTCAAAATCACGAGAAACCCGAAGTTAGCACGGGTTAGTTAATTATAAATTCTTGCGAAGTTTATACCTTACTAGATATCTGGGTTCTACCCATTCTTTTATCTCTCTTGCTTGCTTGCGCTCAACGTTTGAACTTGACTACGGAGAAATTAGACTTTGACCTATTTATGGAGAATCCGTTAGAGAAACTTTCATTACATCTGTTGTTTAGAAATCTTGTTTGATTCAGGTTGGCACTATCACATTACACCGTTAACCTTATTTACATAGAGATATTTGTTTTTGATGTGATTTTAAGGTTAACTACTCATCATGCCAAAATTGATTGCTTTTGTAAGGTTGTTAGTTTTCATATTCCTAAGCAACTCGTTATTCGAACTCAAGCAATCAAACCATTGTAATCAAACATTTTCATATCAAAGCCATGAAGTTATTCGTTTATTACGGATGTCAAGTTTTCTTAGTCCATGTTATGGATTTGAATAAAGACACGCGTCGATTTGAATAATATTCTTGTTGTTATTGATTTTTCCTGACGTATTTCTGAAAGAATTTATTGGCTTACTCCCAAAGATCGATATTAAATTTTGTATCGACTTTGAACCCGATACAAAACTCATTTCTAAAATCTCATAGCGAATGGCTCTATTGAACTTGAGAGTTAAAATTCAACTATAAATTTGGTACATGAGCCTTTATCTTGTGACTTCCTTTGTGGAATTCACCTAAGCCGAACTCTCTGTAGGGGACGTCATAGTCGATGCGATAGTAAAGCGATAGGTGTCATTGTGACGTCTTATCCAAGGTTGAGATATGAGTCACGATTGAGAACAACCTAAATCGGTAATCAAAATCGTAGCTTTACAAGCTTAGTTGGTTATTATCGGAGATTCGTTGAAGGATATTCTCGAATCGCTATTCCATTAACGTAGCTGACTCATAGAGATACAAAATTCAAATGGAGCAAGGAATGTGGGAAGAGCTTCGAAGAACTCAAGAGGAGACTCATTTCAGCATATGTTCTGACCATGCCATCCTGGAAAAGCGAACATGGTAGCTGACGTGTTGAGTAGAAGATCGTATACAAGTACGAGTACAATATTGTCAAAGACTCATTTCGTATAATATACAAATAATAGAGATGGAGATGAAAACTCTAGGTACCCACGTGATGATATACGAATACGTGATGATATCTGAGTATAATCGACTTTAATCGATAAAGTTAAAAAGTTGTTCAAGCTACACACCGAGCCGATGAATTTGAAGAAGGAGGTGCAAGAAGTTGTTATTTTAAAAGCGAGAATCGGTGAGGTGAGGAAAGCTCAAACCTTGATTTATTAATCCATTTGAAATTCTCGATCGAATAGGAACCGTGGGCCTATAGACTCGTTTTACCACCAAGTATGACGCGTGTTCATAACGTTTTTTCACGTGTCGATGTTACGTAAATATGTGGACGACCAAAACGTCATTGAGTTAGAACCGGACGAGATAGCCAAAAGACTTAACGTACGAGGAGGTACTGTCAAGATTTTGTAGAGGAAAGAACACGACCTATGTCTGGAGGTTATACCATAAGTTAAAGTTTTGTGGAGAAACCATGCTTTATTGAGGAAATGACACAGGAATTGGAAACGAAAATGAAAGCGAGGTATCTTTACCTTTTTTCGAAACACCAGTATCGTCGTCGATTTCGAGGACGAAATTTCATAAGGAGGGAGGTTGTAAGACCCCAAAATTTTTTAAATAAAAGGAATTTCCTTTATTTATTATTTTGAAATAGTAAGGGTTGATTTGATTAATGTGGATAGTTAAGGGTTAAATACACAAATATTTCAAAATAAGCAAGTGGTTATAAAATATTCATTTTTGTGGGGAATATTCGTTTGGTGGTGGGAATATTAAATCTTTGTCGAATATTATTAAATGCGGCACAGCGACCATGTGTGGGCCCCATAACTGAGCGATTGGATGAAGAAAACGACAAATATAAGTTGGTTAAAAATAACGGGCGTAGTTATTACCGAATTAAGATCATTGGAATACCCGTTGGTTAAAATCTGATGTCTGGCGTGGTTGCACAAAGATGGCACGCGGTTGTTACACAATATTGTTGAATTATTGATCCTTACGTGAAGGCACTACTCAATAATTGTTACAGATAATTCTTGTTCAATAGTTTATTTTATTGATTCAATAATTCTTGCGTTGGTATTTTATATTATTCTTTGTTTCAATAATTGTCAACGCACAGTATTTCCCATTATCGGATCAATAATTCATATTATTTGAATAATATTATTAGATAACATTATTGGCAATGTCTAGAAAGTTACATCTAAGGAGAGGTTTGGTCACCTAATTGCGCGCCGATGAGGAGAGATCCTTATTATTGGAAAGCCCCCTCTTTCTGAGGAGCGGCTGGTTATCGTAAATGTGATTACGTAATATTATTTGTGAATAATTAATTATTGATTCATATGATAAGGAAATATTTATTTTATATGAATATAAATGATGGATTCATTTATGTGGTTATTAATGAAGGAATTAATGTTGAGGTGTTTTATCGATATTTTATCGGATTGGAGGAATTAAAAGATCAAATCGGTGTTATTACTGACTTTATTGTGTGAGCTATAATATTTAATCCCGATAGTTGGATTGTGGTAATTTTTGGGTATGTTATACATACATAAGTTGAGTATATGTCCACAAATTTTGAGCCGTTAAAAATGCACGAATGATTTGTTGTGAATTTTAAGAGGTGTCGGATTCTAAATTAGGTTTATAATTGATTTTGGTGGAAAATTCTAGAATTGAGTGGGCCCCACTTGTGGTTGGTGAAAAAATGTGCTGAATTTTATTTCAAATGTGGTGGGTGGCAATAGTAGCGAGTAAAGCCATCGGTAGCAGGTCAAGTCTGCTTGGTAGAGCTAACATTTTCTATAAATAGAAATTTAAGTTAGAATTGAAAATCACACCGAAACAAAGTTTTCTCTCTTTCTCTCTATTTTATTGAGCGTATTTTGTGAGTATTTAGATACTTTGAGAGTTCTTTGTTCGATTATAAGTTTCATTCAAAGATCACTTGAGCCCTTTCCTTCCGGTAATCTTGATTCTTTGAGGTAAGGGATGTTATTTTCTTCTCAAATGATATTAATTCTTGATATCATTATCTTTGAAATATTGGTTGGTACTTTTTATCAAATTTGGAACTTTTTCATGTCGGGGTTACTATTCATGAGTTCTTATTCACGAGTTACTATTCATGAGTTACTATTCACGATTCTTATTCACGAGTACTATTAATGGAGCGTGAAGATGTTTTTTTGTGGAATTTCTATCTTTGGGTGTAGAAAGTTACTATTCACGTATATCGGCACTATTCACGTATCTGACCTTTATTCACGAATCTGGCACTATTCAATCAGAAAAATGAAAATTTTTCTTTTAAATCTAAAATATCTATTACGGATACTAGCTTTGATTGTATCCATGTTTTGATCATTCTTGAATTTTACTTCACTATGATTATTTTTGAGGTATTTTTGGACGTGGATAAAACCAAGTACGAATCCTTAATCCTTGTCATTTTGTTTCAATTGGATTCGTTTCTTTAAAAATATTTTCATCATCCTCGGTCTTAAATGATGATATTATTGAATATCTTTGGCCCTTTGTAGTGCAATGAATGATTTCAAGAATATCTTTGGCACCAGTAGTGCAAAGATGAACAGTGTTTAAATGAACATGACCGATGATGAATATCTTTGGC
The DNA here is from genome assembly GCA_020205615.1 of Panax quinquefolius. Lineage (NCBI taxonomy): Eukaryota > Viridiplantae > Streptophyta > Magnoliopsida > Apiales > Araliaceae > Panax > Panax quinquefolius. Next base: position 42,836,238 of record CM035173.1, read on the forward strand.
CTTTAGTGCAAAGATGAACAGTGTTGAGATGAACATGATGATTGATGAATATCTTTGGCCTTTAGTGCAAAGATGAACAGTGTTGAGATGAACATGACCGATTGATGAATATCTTTGGCACCAGAGAGTGCAAAGATGAATATTTGATTTGAGATGAATATTGATTGATGTTCTGAGGATAAAATATTGATGATGGATTTATTAAATTCATAGATTATAGTAGATTTCATTCTCTACGTAACTCTTACATGAATTATTATTTCATTATGAATATTGATCCGAAACTTGTTGTCTATTGTATTCTATCGATTTTTCCTGTTGAAGACTAACGATAATTTGTTGTATATTATCTTAGTCATAATATTCTTCTTTGGGCTAGTTGAGCTCACCCTTTTCCTTGTTGTTCCATTTTTCTTCTCGGGAGGCGAGAATGTAGCGAGTACTAGTCGGGTATGGAATGAAGGTTACAGAGAGTTGTTTAGTAGTCCTCACCATTATTGTAAAATAATGTATCAATAAATGTGATGAGGATTTATTTGAGTATAAATATTGTCTAGAAGATAATATTTGTATTTAAACTCACGATTTTATTGTTGTGATAATAAAGTTGTTGTTTCTGTACCATGTATTTGGCGACTCAGAATGGGTTGGATGGAATGGACCTATTTTGGGGTCGTCACACAACCTGTTATTCGAATTCAAGCAATCAAACCATTGTAATCAAACATTTTCATATCAAGCCATGAAGTCATTCGTTTATTACGGATGTCAAGTTTTCTTAGTCCATGTTATGGATTTGAATAAAGACACGTCAGATTTGAATAATATTCCTGTTGTTATTGATTTTTCCTGATGTATTTCCTGAAGAATTTCTTGGTTTACTCCCAAAACCTGATATTAAATATTGTATCGACTTTGAACCCGGTACAAAACTCATTTCTAAAATCTCATATCGAATGGCTCCTATTGAACTTCAGGAGTTAAAAATTCAACTATAGAATTTGGTACCCGAGCCTTTATCTGGTGACTTCCTTTGTGGAATTTACCTAAGCCAGACTCTCTGGGGGACGTCGTATTAAATCCGATAGTAAAGCGATAGGTGTCATTGTGACGTCTTATCCAGGTTGGGATATGAGTCACGATTGAGAGCAACCTAAATCGATGTCGAAATACGTAGCTTTCTAGGCTTAGTTGGTTATTATCGGAGATTCGTTGAAGGATATTCTCGAATCGCTATTCCATTAACGTGGTGACTCGTAGAGATACAAAATTGAATGGAGCGAAGGAATGTGGGAAGAGCTTGAAGAACTCAAGAGGAGACTCATTTCAAAGACATGTTACGACCATGCCATCCTGGAAAAGCGAGCGTGGTAGGCGGCGTGTTGAGTAGAAGATCGTATCTGATCTGAGTGCGATATTGTCAAAGACTAATTTCATTATAATTTACAAATAATAGAGATGGAGATGAAAACTCTAGGTACCCACGTGATGATATCTGAGTATAATCGACTTTAGTTAAAAGTTAAAATTTTCGAGCCCCAGGCCGGAGTGATGCGTATGAAGAGGAAAGTACAAAAGGAGCTATTAGGGCGAGAATTGATGAAGAAGGAATACTTGAGTCCACTCTAGACTTTGTGTTCTAACGACTACGATTTGAGGTACAAGATTATGATGGAGGCACACAATACACCATTTGCAATCCATCTGGAAGTACTAAAATGTATCGTGATCTTGACATACATTTTGGTGGAACAATATGAAGAGAGAGATTGCAAAGTTTATCTCGATGTGTTTAACTTGCCCAACGTGTAAAGGCGGAGCATCTAGTACCTAAGGTTCCGTTGCAACCACTTGAGATTAGGAATGGAAGTGGGAACACATTACCATGGATTTAGTTCACGGGTCTTCCTACGGTTTCTCAAGGCATCAATCTTTATTTGGGTTATTGTTGATAGATTAACCAAATCTGCTCATTTCTTGCCGAAATCTGGGAGACTTATTCCCTTGAGCGTCTTGCTTTAGTATATACGTAAATGAGATTGTGAGGTTGCATGGCATGCCTGTATCCATAGTTTTGGATCGTGACCCAAGATTCACTTCAAGATTTTGGGTTAGCTTGCAAAAAAGCTATGGACGCAGATTTGCGATTTAGTTCGGCATACCATCCCCAAACAGATGAACAATCGGAGAGGACTATTCAAACTCTTGAAGATTTATTAAGACTACGTGTCCTAGACTTCAAGGGCGGTTGGGATAAGTATTTACCATTGGTGGAATTCTCCTACAACTGACAACGGTTATCGAGCAAGTATAGGTGTGGCTCCATTGAGCATTATATGGGCGAAAATGTCGTTCTCCAATATGTTGGGATGAGGTGGGTGAAGCAACATTGTTGGGACCCGAGTTAGTACGTATGACTCTAGAAAAAGATCCAAATGATTCGACAACGTATATACAAAGCGGCACAAGATCGACAAAAGAGTTATGCGGATCTTCATCTAAAGGACGTGGAATTTAATGTAGGGGATCATGTATTGTTACGAGTTGCTCCATGGAAGGAGTTACAAGATTTGGGAAGAGAGGAAAGCTCGATCCACGATTTATTGGTCCATTTCAAATTCATAATGTGTTTCACATATCGGTGCTTAATAAATATGTGAAAGACCCGACCACGTTATAGAATTTCCTTTATTTATTATTTTGAAATAGTAAGGGTTGATTTGATTAATTTTGTGGATAGTTAAGGGTTAAATCGAGGTATCCTATTTCAAAATAAGCGTCGTCAATTGGTTTCATAAAATATTCATTTTTTAAATAAAAGGAATTTCCTTTATTTATTATTTTGAAATAGTAAGGGTGATTTGATTAATGTGGATATTATTAAATCATAAATATTTCAAAATAAGCAAGTGGTTATAAAATATTCATTTTGTTGGGAATATTAAATGCGTGGAATATTAAATGCTGACCGAGAATATTCGTTTGGTAGGAATATTAAATGCTGTCGTGGAATATTAAATGCGGCCGCGATGATGTGTGGGCCCATGCGGCGATTGGATGAAGAAAACGACAAATATAAGTTGGTTAAAAATAGCAGGCGTAGTTATTCTGAATTAAAGGCTTTGGAATACCGGTGGTTAAAATACTGATGTCTGGCGTGGTTGCGCGATGGCACGCGGTATTACGCATGTTGTTGAATTATTGATCCTTACGTGAAGGCCTTTACTCGATAATTTTTCACGATGATTCTTGTTCGATATTTTATTTTATTGATTCAATAATTCTTTGCGTTGATATTTTATATTATTGTTGTTTGATAATTGTCATTTACGATATTTCCCATTATCGGATCGATAATTCATATTATTTGAATAATATTATTAGATAACATTATTGGCAATGTCTAGAAAGTTACATCTAAGGAGGTTTGGTCACCTAATTGCGGCTTGATGAGGAGAGATCCTTATTGGAAAGCCCCTCTTTCTGAGGAGCGGCTGGTTGTCATAAATGTGATTACATAATATTATTTGTGAATAATTAATTATTGATTCATATGATAAAAAAATATTTATTTTATATGAATATAAATGATGGATTTATTTATGTGGTTATTAATGAAGGAATTAATGTTGAGGTGTTTTATTTGTATTTTATCGGATTGGAGGTATTAAAAATCAAATCGGGGTTTTGAGATATATTGTGGGGTTATAATTTTTAATCAAATAGTTGGATTGTTGTAATTTTTGGATATATTATACATATATAAGTTGAGTATATGTCCACAAATTTTGAGCCGATTAAAAATGACGAATGATTTGTTATGAATTTTAAGAGATGTTGATTAGAAATTAGGGTTATAATTGATTTTGGTGGAAAATTCTAGAATTGGTGGGCCCCACTTGTGGTTGGTGAAAAAATGTGCTGAATTTTATTTCAAATGTGGTGGGTGGCAATAGTAGCGAGTAAAAGCCATCGGTGCTTGGTCGAAAAGCTGCTTGGTGGCTTTAACATTTTCTATAAATAGAGGCTAAGTTAGAATTGAAAATCACACGAAACAAAGTTTTCTCTCTTCTCTCTCTATATTATTGGCGTATTTTGTGAGTATTTAGATACTTTGAGAGTTCTTTGTTGATCAAGTTTCATTCGACATCACTTGAGCCTTTCCTTAAAAATCTTGATTCTTTGAGGTAAGGGATATTATTTTTTTTCGTAATGATATTATTTCTTGATATCATTATCTTTGAAATATTGATCTGAAGTTTTATCAAATTTGGAACTTTTTCATGTCGGGTTTCTTATTCATGAGTTCTTATTCACGATTTTACTATTCATGAGTTCTTATTCACGAGTTTATTCACGAGTCTTATTAAGTGAAGCGTGAAGATGTTTTTTGTGGAATTTCTATCTTTTGGTGTCGAGATTCTTATTCACGTATCACGGCCTTTATTCACGTATCTGACCTTATTCACGTATCTGACCTTATTCATTGAAAAATAAAATTTCTTCTTTTAAGTCCAAAATATCTATTACGGATACTAGCTTTGATTGTATCCATGTTTTGATCATTCTTGAATTTTACACCACTATGATTATTTTTGAGGTATTGTTGGACGTGGATAAAACAAAGTCTGAATCCTTAATCCTTAATCCTTGTCATTTTGTTTCCTTTGGATTAGTTCTTTAAAAATATTTTCATCATCCTCGGTCTTAAATGATGATATTATTGAATATCTTTGGCTTTGTAGTGCAAGATGAATGATTCTGAAGAATATCTTTGGCTTTGTAGTGCAAGATGAGATGAGCAGTGTTTAAATGAACATGATGATGAATATCTTTGGCCTTTAGTGCAAAGATGAGCAGTGTTGAGATGAACATGGCCGATTGATGAATATCTTTGGCACATGTGCAAAGATGAATATTTGATTTGAGATGAATATTGATTGATGTTCTGAGGGATAAAATATTGATGATGGTATTTTGTTAAATTCATAGATTATAGTAGATTTCATTCTCTACGTAACTCTTACATGAATTATTATTTCCATTGCGAATATTGATCTGAAACTTGTTGTCTATTGTATTACATCAGATTTTTCCTGTTGGAGACTAACGATAATTTGTTGTATATTATCTTAGTCGTAATATTCTTCTTCTTGGGCTAGTTGAGCTCACCCTTTTCCTTGTTGTTCCATTTTTCTTCTCGGGGAGGCGAGAATGTAGCGAGTCTTAGTCGGGGTATGGAATGAAGGTTACAGAGAGTTGTTTAGTAGTCCTCACCATTTTGTAAAATAATGTATCGATAAATATGATGGGGATTTATTTGCGTGTGGATATTGTCTAGAAGACAATATTATATTTAAACTCACGATTATATATTATAAGTATTTCACCGACATTTGTATTATTGAAGTTGTAGTTTGCTTCTTGTACCATGTATTTGGCGACTCGAGAATGGGTGTTGTGTATACCTATTTTGGGGCGTCGCGGTTAATATCGAGCTTAGGGATATGATCTCTGGCGGAGATCGGGGAATAGAACTAGGAGGGAGGCAGTAAATCCTTATTAGTGTGTCTACTAAGCTTATTTGTTGGTTGGTCGTAATATAGGGGTATTATGTGATTTGTTAATTTATTTAATTAACCCTTGTTTTATGATAGTTTTTAAGAATGGGCTGCTGAGCGTTAACAATGGAGTGAATGAGATCGTGGAGACACCTCTAATCATGACCGGGATAATGTGATGTCGGTGAAGAAGAATTAGAGATATCCATGTGGTGAGTGAAGAATTGATAGTTGCACGAGAGATAATCGCGATAGTAACGGTGAGAGTGAGGAAGAAGAGGAAGAAGAGGTACACGAAGAGTTTTATTAGAGGTATTTTATGATCAAAATGTAGAATTGCAAAATCGTATTCATGAGTTAGAAGAAGCGGTGAAGAATTGCGAGGCGATCGTGGAGCAAAAGGATCTGACGATTCAAGCTTGTGTTACCCGATATGTGATGCTTGAGCGAAGCACTCTTTGGCGAGTATAAGATGATAAAAGTTTGGAATCTGGTGAAAGAAGAAATAAGCGAGCAGTGAGAATGAGTGATGCGTGGGTAAAAAATACTGACAGCGTTGATATTATGGAAAGAGATGTCGATCTAAAGAAGATTTAACGATGGCGGGAAGGCGTCGGCGTGACATCGGCACCATCGACCAAATTCTAGGGAAGAAAAGCGATCGCCCGGTTAGATCTTTACTGAGATGTGGAGGAGGAGGGACGTATAAAATTGGCTGTTGAAAGCCTTCGAGGTATGCTATAATTGTGGAAAAGAAGGACATATCGCTCGAGATTATGCGATATCGAAACCAGATCCGGTGAGAATGGTGACTCGAAAGGATGTCCCGAAAAAAATCAAAAGTCAGCGGTTCTTGGAAGGCGTTTGTCGTGGCCGGTCAAAATCTGAGGAACGACGAAGTTAGCAGGGTTAGTTAATTATAAATTCTTGCGAAGTTTATACCTTACTAGATATTGGTTCTACCCATTCTTTTATCTCTCTTGCTTGCGCTCAGCGTTTGAACTTGACTACGGAGAAATTAGACTTTGACTTTATTTATGGAGACTCCAGTTAGGAGAAACTTTCATTACATCCAGTTGTTTAAAAATCTTGCTTGATTCAAGTTGGCACTATCACATTACACATTAACCTTATTTCTATAGAGATATTTGCTTTTGATGTGATTTTAAGGTTAATTACTTAACTACTCATTTGCCAAATTGATTGCTTTTGTAAGGTTGTTAGTTTTCATATTCTAAGCAACTTTTGTTATTGAATTCAAGCAATCAAACCATTGTAATCAAACATTTTCATATCAAGCCATGAAAGTCGTTCGTTTATTACGGATGTCGAGTTTTCTTAGTCCGTATTATGGATTTGAATAAAGACACGTCGATTTGAATAATATTCTGTTGTTATTGATTTTTCTGATGTATTTCTGAAGAATTTCTTGGTTTACTCCCAAAGCGATATTAAATTTTGTATCGACTTTGAACCGGTCTGAAACTCATTTCTAAAATCTCATATCGAATGGCTCTATTGAACTTGAGGTTAAAAATTCAACTATAAAATTTGGTACACGAGCCTTTATCTTGTGACTTCCTTTGTGGAATTCACTAAGCGGACTCTCTGTAGGGGGCGTCGTATTAGATGCGATAGTAAAGCGAATAGGTGTCGTTGTGACGTCTTATCGAAGATTGGGATATGAGTCGCGATTGAGAAGCAACCTAAATCGATGTCGAAATCGTAGCTTTACAGGCTTAGTTGGTTATTATCGGAGATTAGTTGAAGGATATTCTCGAATCATTATTCCATTATCGCGGTGACTCGTAGAGATACAAAATTCGAATGGAAGCGAGGAATGTGGGAAGAGCTTGAAGAACTTCGAGAGGAGACTCATTTATTACGTGTTACGACCATGCCATCTGGAAAAAGCGAGCGTGGTAGGCGGCGTGTTGAGTAGAAGATCGTATACTGAAATCTGATGCGATATTGTCGAAGACTAATTTAATTATAATTTACAAATAATAGAGATGGAGATGAAAACTCTAGGTACCCAGCGTGATGATATCTGAGTATAATCGACTTTAATCGATAAAGTTAAAATTTACTCGAGCCATGGGCCGGAGGTGATCGTATGAAGAAGAAAGTAATGAAGGGAGCTATTAGGAGCGAGAATTGATGAAGAAGGAATACTTGAGTCCACTCTGAGACTTTGTGTTCTAACGACTACGATTTGAAGTCAAGAATTATGATGGAGCACCTGATACACCATTTGCAATCCATCACGGAAATACTAAAATGTATCGTGATCTTGACATACATTTTGGTGGAACAATATGAAGAGAGAGATTGCAAAGTTTATCTCGATGTGTTTAACTTGCCAGCGTGTAAAGGCGGAGCATCTAGTACCTAAGGGTCGTTGCAACCACTTGAGATTAGGAATGGAAGTGGGAACACATTACCATGGATTTAGTTCTGGGGTCTTCCTACGGTTTCTCAAGAGCATCAATCTTATTTGGGTTATTGTTGATAGATTAACCAAATCTGCTCATTTCTTGCCGTCTGGGAGACTTATTCCTTGAGCGTCTTGCTTTAGTATATGCGTAAATGAGATTGTGAGGTTGCGTGGCATGCTGTATCCATAGTTTGGGATCGTGACCCAAGATTCACTTCAAGATTTTGGGTTAGCTTGCAAAAAGCTATGAGCGCAGTTTGCGATTTAGTTGGCATACCATCCCCAAAGCGGACGGACGATCGAGAGGGACTATTCAAACTCTTGAAGATATATTAAGACTACGTGTCCTAGACTTCAAGGGTAGTTGGGATAAGTATTTACCATTGGTGGAATTCTCCTACAACAACGCGATTATCGAGCAAATATAGGTGTGGCTCCATTGAAGCATTATATGGGCCGAAAATGTCGTTCTCGATATGTTGGGATGAGGTGGGTGAAGCAACATTGTTGGGACTAGAGTTAAATGCGTATGACTCTAGAAAAAAGATCGAATGATTAACAAGCGTATACAAAGCGGCACAAGATCGACAAAAGAGTTATCACGGATCTTCATCGAAAGGGCGTGGAATTTAGTGTAGGGGATCATGTATTATTGCGAGTTGCTCCGTGGAAGGAGTTCTGAAGATTTGGGAAGAGAGAAAAGCTCGATCCACGATTTATTGGTCCATTTCAAATTCTTGGCCAGTAGTAGAAATGTAGCTTATAGACTTGCGTTACCTCAAGTATGTCTAAATGTTCATAATGTGTTTCACATATCGTGTACTTAAATAAATATGTGAAAGACCGAACCACGTTATAGAGTTAGAAACAGGACGAGATAGCGAAGACTTAGCGTGTGAGGAGGTACTGTCGAGATTTTGGATAGGAAGGAGCATGTCTACTGTATGAAAGTCATACCACAAGTTAAAGTTTTGTGGAGGAATCATCTTTATAGAGGAAATGACACAGGAATTGGAAAGCGGAAATGAAAGCGAGGTATCCTCACCTTTTGAAACACACGAATGCGTCGTCGATTTAGAGGCGAAATTTCATAAGGAGGGAGGTTGTAAGACCAAAATTTTTTAAATAAAAGGAATTTCCTTTATTTATTATTTTGAAATAGTAAGGGTTGATTTGATTAATGTGGATAGTTAAGGGTTAAATCATGAAATATTTCAAAATAAGCAGTGGTTATAAAATATTCATTTTTGTCGGGGAATATTAGTTTGGTGCGTGGAATATTAAATATTATTTTGGTTGGGAATATTAAATGCGAATATTAAATGACGGTATGACCGTGTGTGGGCCCATGCTGAGCGATTGGATGAGGAAAGCGACAAATAAAGTAAGTTGGTTAAAAATAGCAGGCGTAGTTATTCTGAATTAAAATTTGTTGGAATACCGGTGGTTAAAATCTGATGTCTGGCGTGGTTGCCGCGGTAGCACGCGGTATTACCTGATATTGTTTATTATTGATCCTTACGTGAAGAGCCTTTACTCGATAATTTTTCACGGTAATTCTTGTTCGATATTTTATTTTATTGATTCGATAATTCTTTGCGTTGATATTTTATATTATTGTTGTTTGATAATTGTCCTTTGATATATTCCCATTATCGGATCGATAATTCATATTATTTGAATAATATTATTAGATAACATTATTGGCGATGTCTAGAAAGTTACATCTAAGGAGAGTTTGGTCACTTTAATTGCGGCGCCCGATGAGGAGAGATCCTTATTGGAAAGCCCCTCTTTCTGAGGAGCGACTGGTTGTCATAAATGTGATTACGTAATATTATTTGTGAATAATTAATTATTGATTCATATGATAAAAATATTTATTTTATATGAATATAAATGATGGATTTATTTATGTGGTTATTAATGAAGGAATTAATGTTGAGATGTTTTATTTGTATTTTTATCGGATTGGAGGTATTAAAAATCAAATCGGGGTTTTGAGATTTATTGTGTGAGTTATAATTTTTAATCAAATAGTTGGATCGTTGTAATTTTTGGATATATTATACATATATAAGTTGAGTATATGTCCTGAAATTTTGAGCGAATTAAAAATGCGTATGATTTATTATGAATTTTAAGAGGTGTTGATTAGGAAATTAGGTTTATAATTGATTTTGGTGGAAAATTCTAGAATTGGTGGGCCCCACTTGTGGTTGGTGAAAAAATGTGCTGAATTTTATTTCAAATGTGGTGGGTGGCAATAGTAGCGAGTAAAGCCATCGGTGCGGTCAAAATGCTTTGGTGATCTTAACATTTTCTATAAATAGAGGCTAAGTTAGAATTGAAAATCACACGAAACAAAGTTTTCTCTCTTTCTCTCTCTATATTATTGGCGTATTTTGTGAGTATTTAGATACTTTGAGAGTTCTTTATTGATACAAGTTTCATTCGACATCACTTGAGCCTTTCCTTAGAAATCTTGATTCTTTGAGGTAAGGGATATTATTTTTTTTCGTAATGATATTTATTTCTTGATATCATTATCTTTGAAATATTGATCTGAAGTTTTATCAAATTTGGAACTTTTTCATATCGGGTTCTTATTCATGAGAGTTCTTATTCACGAGTTCTTATTCATGAGTTCTTATTCACGATTCTTATTCACGAGTCTTATTAAATGAAGCGTGAAGATGTTTTTTGTGGAATTTCTATCTTTTGGTGTCGAGATTCTTATTCACGTATCGGCCTTATTCACGTATCTGACCTTATTCACGTTATCTCTGACCTTATTCATAGAAAAATAAAATTTCTTCTTTTAAGTCCAAAATATCTATTACGGATACTAGCTTTGATTGTATCCATGTTTTGATCATTCTTGAATTTTACACCACTATGATTATTTTTGAGGTATTGTTGGACATGGATAAAACAAAATACGAATCCTTAATCCTTAATCCTTGTCATTTTGTTTCCTTTGGATTAGTTCTTTAAAAATATTTTCATCATCCTCGGTCTTAAATGATGATATTATTGAATATCTTTGGCTTTTGTAGTGCAATGAATGAATGATTTTGGCTGAAGAATATCTTTGGCTTTAGTGCAAAGATGAGCAGTGTTTAAATGAACATGGTTAGGTGATGAATATCTTTGGCCTTTAGTGCAAAGATGAGCAGTGTTGAGATGAACATGGCCGAATTGATGAATATCTTTGGCACATAGTGCAAAGATGAATATTTGATTTGAGATGAATATTGATTGATGTTCTGAGGGATAAAATATTGATGATGGGTATTTAAATTCATAGATTATAGTAGATTTCATTCTCTACGTAACTCTTACATGAATTATTATTTCCATGCGAATATTGATCACGAAACTTGTTGTCTATTGTATTCATCAGTTTTTCCTGTTGGAGACTAACGATAATTTGTTGTATATTATCTTAGTCGTAATATTCTTCTTGGGCTAGTTGAGCTCACCCTTTTCCTTGTTGTTCCATTTTTCTTCTCGGGGAGGCGAGAATGTAGCGAGTCTTAGTCGGGGTATGGAATGAAGGTTACAGAGAGTTGTTTAGTAGTCCTCACCATTTTGTAAAATAATGTATCGATAAATGTGATGAGGATTTATTTGAGTATGGATATTGTCTAGAAGATAATATTATATTTAAACTCACGGTATATATTATAAATATTTCACCACGACATTTGTATTATTGAAGTTGTAGTTTGCTTCTTGTACCCATGTATTTGGCGACTCGAGGAGTTCTGGGTGTGAAATGGTATACTATTTTGGGGTCGTGTTTACGATATAGTAGTATATTTGTGGTAAATATCTACATTAAACTTTTAATTAGATGTCATTGGTACTGATTTTGTCTTTTGACACATAACGGAAGCGGAAATACGTGAGGATGGGACTTAGATGGCCGTGAGGCGAAATTTCATAAGGAGGGGTGTAAAGACCAAAAAATTTTTAAATAAAATTTAATTTCCTTTATTTATTATTTTGAAATAGTAAGGGTTGATTTGATTAATGTGGATAGTTAAGGGTTAAATCATGAATATTTCAAAATAAGCAGTGGTTATAAAATATTCATTGTTGTGGGGAATATTAGTTTGGTGCATGGAATATTAAATCTTTGTCGGGGAATATTAAATGCGACGGCCTTGACCCGATGTGTGGGCCCCATGTGAAGCGATTGGATGAAAGAAAGCGACAAATATAAGTTGTTTAAAAAATAGCAGGCGTAGTTATTCTGCAGATTATCTTTGTTAAAATACCGGTGGTTAAAACACATTGTCTGGCGTTGTTGAGCACGATACCTTATTGCACCAATTATTGATTCTTACGTGAAGAAGGCCTTTACTTTCGATAATGGTTACGATAATTCTTTGTTCGATATTTTATTTTATTGATTTAATAATTCTTTGCGTTGATATTTTATATTATTTGTTGTTTGATAATTGTCATTTACGATATTTTTCATTATCGAAGCAATAATTCATATTATCTGAATAATATTATTAGATAACATTATTGGCAATGTCTAGAAAGTTACATCTAAGGAGAGTTTGGTCACTTTATTTGCGGCGATGAGAAGATTCTTATTGGAAAGCCCTGCTCACAGGGCTGCACGTTTGTCGATATTGTGATTACTGTAATATTATTTGTGAATAATTAATTATTGATTTATATGATGAGAAAAATATTGATTTTATGTGGATATAGATGGAAAATTTTAAAATGACAATTGTTGAAAATTAATATTTTATCTTTTTACGATAAAATAATTCGTTTAAATATATTATTTTAATAATATATTAATGGTGATATTTTACAACGAATGTGGGATATATGAGTATCTGAGGAGGAAGAGTATTTTGTTGCAATAAATGTTTAAAACATATTAAACATGTCGGTGGACCCCATTTATTGGCTGAAATTTGATTATAGCACATAAAATCGTTAGTTTGTGGATTTGGTTGATTTCTATTTGGAATTTGGAAAAACTTTCTTCTGCAAAGTTGTAGAAATTGAATTTCCTATAAAAACTCATGAGATTCAAATTTTTACGATGAAAGGGCTATTTATTATGAATTATTGAAGTTAGAAGCTCAAAATAATTGATTTTTGGAAGTTTTAATTATTTTATTTAGAAAAAGCGTTTTTTCATTTCTTTCTAGAAGGTTGTCTGTGGTTAAATGTTGGGATCAGATTTCTAAAAGTGGCGTAGTAGAAATTTATTAATAATATATATTATTTTATTAAATTTTACTAACTTTGGTGTTACTAGCGTTTTCTATAAATAGGGTCTTAGGTTAGAATTGAAAATCACACGAAGCTGAAGTTTCTCTCTCTATATTATCGGCGTATTCTTGTGAGTATTTTGAGTATACTTTGAGTATTGCTATCGGTTGAAGTTCCAATCATCACTTTATATCCAGGTGTTTAAATTTAAAATCTTGATCTTTCGAGGTAAGGGATATTATTTTTTTTTTAAAATGATATTATTTCTTGATATCATTATCTTTGAAATATTGATCTGAAGTTTTATCAAATTTGGAACTTTTTTCATGTCGGGAGTTCTTATTCATGAGTTCTTATTCACGAGTTCTTATTCACGATTATTCATGAGTTCTTATTCACGATTCTTATTCACGAGTCTTATTAATGAAGCGTGAAGATGTTTTTGTGGAATTTCTATCTTTTGGTGTCGATTCTTATTCACGTATCGGCACTATTCACGTATCTGACCTTTATTCATCGGAAAAAAATAAAATTTCTTCTTTTAAGTCCAAAATATCTATTACGGATACTAACTTTGATTGTATCCATGTTTTGATCATTCTTGAATTTTACACCACTATGATTATTTTGAGGTATTTTTGGAACGTGGATAAAACCAAAATCTGAATCCTTAATCCTTAATCCTTGTCATTTTGTTTCCTTTGGATTCGTTTCTTTAAAAAATATTTTTCATCATCCTCGGTCTTAAATGATGATATTATGGAATATCTTTGGCACATGGTGCAGATGAATGATTTCTTAAGAATATCTTTGGCTTTAGTGCAAGAAGATGAATGATTTCCGAAGAATATCTTTGGCTAGTAGTCACAAAGATGAGCAGTGTTTAAATGAACATGACCAGTTGATGAATATCTTTGGCACATAGTGCAAAGATGAATATTTGATTCGAGATGTATATTGATTGATGTTCTGAGGGATAAAATATGATGATGAACTTTTAAATTCATACATAGAAGATAGTAGTTTTCATTCTCTACTTAACTCTTACAATGAATTATTATTTCATTGCGAATATTGATTTAAAATTTGTTGTCTATTGTATTACTATTATATTTTTCCCTGTTGAAGACTAACGATAATTTGTTGTATATTATCTTAGTCGTAATATTCTTTCTTGGGCTAGTTGAGCTCACCCTTTTCCTTTTTGTTCCATTTTTTCTCGGGAGGCGAGAATATAAGCGAGTGCAGTCGGGGTATGGAATGAAGGTTTTAGAAAGTTGTTTAGTAGTCCTCACCATTTTTGTAAAATAAAATAATGTATCGATAAATGTGATGAGGATTTATTTGAGTATAGATATTATGCAGAAGATAATATTTGTATTCAAACTCACGATTTCTTGTTGTAATAATAAAGTTGTAGTTGTTTACGTACCATGTATTTAAGTGACTTCGAATGGGTGATGTATACCTATTTTGGGGTTTATTAGAAGAAATTTTTTGATCAAAATGTAGAACTACGAGATCGTATTCGTGGAGTGAATGAGGGCCGTGAATACCTCTAACGGAGTTGAAGAATTGCAATTAGAAGATATCCATGTGTGGAACAAAGAGATAGCGGTGATAATTCAAAATTGTGTTACCGAGATATGTGATGCTCGAACAAAATCACGCTTTGGCGCCGAGGGCGGAAAGATATTAAAGTTGGAATCGAGAATTTAAATATCAAGGATCAATTGAAAGAAGAAACAAGCTGAGCGAGTGAGAATGAAGGATCGTGGGTAAAAGCCACGCATACGACATGTTGATATGGTAGAAAGAGGCGTCCATCCAAAAGGTTAAAATAGATGATATACATTTCTCTTTTTGGGCGAAATTTGGAAGAACCCGACATCGAGTTTTAAATTTACCTGTACAGGGCGGTCGATCTCGATTCGATATGGATCGAAGATTGATGATTGAGATCATGAATCGAGAGGTACGATGAAAGCGATTGAAGGTGGAATATGCCCTATAGAAAAGTCGATTCCAGCGATAGTAACGACACCAAATGCTACCCTGAACGAAAGTCAAAGCCGAGGTAGTTCAAAGGAGGCGGTTGTCGACTTCCCAACAAGTGAGGAACCCGAACAAAGTTAGCATGGGTAAGCTATTTATAAATTCTTGCGAAGTTTATACCTTACTTGATCTGGGGTGCTACCCATTCATTTATCTCTCTCTGCGTGTGCTCAACGTTTAAACTTGACTCAGGAGAGAATTGAGACTTTGACTTTATCTGTGGAAACTCAGATTTAGGAAAACTTTCATCACATCCATTTTATAAATCTTGTTTGATTCAAGTTGGCACCATTACCTTTACCAGTTGACCTTATCTCTTTAAAGATACTTGCTTTTGATGTGATTTTAGGGATTGATTGGTTAACTACTCATCATGCCAAAATTGATTGTTTTCGTAAGGTTATTGGTTTTCATATTCTAACCAACTTTTGTTATGCAATTCAAAGCAACTAAACCCATTAAAATCAATCACTGTCATATCTAATC